>JACEVL010000499.1:105000-460000 GCA_020284085.1 Aporrectodea caliginosa | reverse complement strand
CCAGTCTAGTCTAGTCTAGTCTAATCTAGTCTAGTCTAGTCTAATTTAGTCCAGTCTAGTCTAGTCTAATCTAATCTAGTCTAGTCTTGTCTAATTTAGTCTAGTCTAGTCTAGTCTAGTCTAATTTAGTCTAGTCTAGGTAGTCTAGTCTAATCTAATCTAGTCTAATCTAGTCTAGTCTAGTCTAATTTAGTCTAGTCTAGTCTAGTCTAGTCTAATTTAGTCCAGTCTAGTCTAGTCTAGTCTAGTCTAATTTAGTCTAGTCTAGTCTAATCTAATCTAGTCTAGTCTAGTATAGTCTAGTCTAGTCTAATTTAGTCCAGTCTAGTCTAGTCTAATCTAATCTAGTCTAGTCTTGTCTAATTTAGTCTAGTCTAGTCTAGTCTAATTTAGTCTAGTCTAGGTAGTCTAGTCTAATCTAATCTAGTCTAATCTAGTCTAGTCTAGTCTAATTTAGTCTAGTCTAGTCTAGTCTAGTCTACTCTAGTTTAATCTAATCTTAGTTTATTCTAGTCTAATTCGTCTAATGCTGCATTTTATAGGCCTGGGGCCCCTTGCATGACTGAAATTCCAAGGCCTCAAAAAGCTCCCAGTCCGACTCCGGGCTAACCCTTCGCAACAACGCAGAACACCGCTAAACAACCACAGCGTCACATCCAACGAAACAATCGCAAGGCTTGCAGTAACTCCAACCCTCTCACTTTCCGATATACCGCAAAACCAAAACCTACCGAACCCCGTGCGGTTTCGCCGCTCGCAGCTGCGTGTCCCAAAGCGTCCCGAGCAATCTATTGATCAGACGGTGGAGCCCAGCTGCGTCCCCCGGTCACCGCCGCGTTTTGACCTTTCGTGCCGCGATCTCTTGTCGGTTCCGAAACCCCCCAGGCCACCGAACGACACCCGGTCCAGATCGTTTTCCCCGCGCCGCCGTGCATGCCAAATTCCCGCCGGTTTTTCCCCGCAGTTTTGAGGTTGAGCGCGAAGAAAACCGACACTGCAGCGCGGCCAACAAGATCAAACCGAGGTGACGGAGTTGGCTGTACCAAGTGACGCTCGGTTTGAAACCTGATGGGACCAACACGAAAATATACAGCCAGTGGTCAATTTTGATTAGATTGGATTTGGATTGAATCAAGAGTATGCTAGGCTAGGCTAGATTAACCCTCAGGCTACCGAGGTTTTTTGTAACACTGGCTACCAAGGGGGGGGGGTGGTTACCACCCCCCTGGATTTCGTGTTTGGTTTCACATATCATAACTTGTAATACAGCATTGCATTCAGCATTCGTTTCTGCACAGAATGGTATATTCAGTTGTACATTATGTGAATGCACCTCGAAATTATATCACTTTTAACAACGGAACCCCTTTAATTAGCGATATTTTATATTATTGCGTACATTTTGTACTTTTTGGATAAACAAATATAAAATTATGTGTGTTTTGAAACTGATCTATTTACCCAAGATACACACATACATCCCTATATATGTTTATATACGTATAAATATACATCCATACATAATATCCATACATATATATCGGTTTACGTTGTGATGCTGTATTCAGCCATTTTCACACAGATTACGCGTATTATTATTATTTATTTTGATCACTTCCGGTTTTCAAAAGACAAGCATGTAAGTATGCAAATGAAGCCTACACTCCCTCTAAAGAATGGTATATTTGTTTCTCTTCCATGAAGATAAATGAATACGCTACAGACAAAAACTAAGGGGAGTGCTTGCATTCAGCCATTTTTCACGCATATTACGCGTATTATTATTTATTTTGATCACTTCCGGTTTTCAAAAGACAAACATATAAGTATGTAAATGAAGCCCTGCATTCCCTCTAAAGAATGGTATATTTGTTTCTCTTCTAGGAAGAATAGTCAATAAGCTATAGTCGACAAACTAAGGGGGTGGTATCCACCCCCCGGTGCCTCGGGTATATCGGGTATAACTTTTGAATGGCGTGGGCTACCACCATGATGTTTACCTCAAAATGTGCGCCAATGAATCTGCTACAGTTACCTAAAATGTAAAAATTATATTCCATATGAAACAAAAATTTTATGCATAAAAACGTAGGGGGTGGGTGGTAACCACCCCCCCCTTGGTAGCCCGAGGGTTAAGCGCCTGTGAATAAGCTGGTTCCCGCGACTTCGCTTTTGTGGGCGCTCTATAAATATCGAGTTTACGATTACGATTAGGCTAGCCTAGGCTAGGCTAAGCCAGGTCTTGCTGTAGTAGGATTGCTAGGCTAAGCTAGGCTAATCTTGATTTTGATGTAGTACGATAGGCTAGGACAAGCAAGAGTAGCCTGGATTAGGCTGGTTTATTTTAGGCTGGGTTACGCTAGGTTAGGCTACGTTAGGCTTCTATTAGTCTAGGCTAGACTAGACTAAGCTAGGTTTGACTGTAGTAGGATAAGCTAGGGTAAGCTAAAGTAGCATGGATTAGGCTGGAGCTAACCTATGATTATTAATTAACTGAACTGTAATAATTAACTAAATTAATTATAATAATTAATGAATTATCTTGTTATTTATTTTAAACAGTTGCGCTTCCAGTCAACGGATTGAAGCCAATGGCAGAGCGAAAAGCACTTCCACTAGGTTACACATGATTCATCGACTTTCGCTTTCGCTTTCAATTTTTGGTTTCGGTTTCTATATCGATTCCATGCCATTTCACTTCACGGTTTTAGCATCGTAATCGTCATCTTATTATTAATCATAATTTTCTTGTCATAATCATTAAAGTACGCCTCGTAGTCATCATCATCGTTGTCGTCATCGTCGTCGTCGCCGTCGTCTTCGGCGTCATCATCATCATCACGGTGATTCATTTGTGGGGCGCGGTGGTGTAGAGGTATGTTCGGTGCCTTGCAACCGGAGGGTTGCGGGTTCGAATCCACCTCAAGGGGGTATATTTGGTGCCTTGCAGCCGGAGGGTTGCGGGTTTGAATCTACCTCAAGCCGCCGCGTAGGGACCCTGGGCAAGTCCTTCACTCGCAATTGCTCATGCGCTTCGGCGTGAAACTCCGATTAAGTGTCCGCGCTGTAGTCGGGAGCGCCTCTGAGTAGAAATCTTGAAGGGGCGCTATATAAATATCCGAAATGAATGAACGAAATGAATGACAACTTTTGGGTGTCATAATCATTATCATTTTTGCTACTATGTATCTATGCATTAGTCTATATACATACGTAGGTGTGTATGCTAGTATGTATGGATGTATGTATGGGTGTATGTATGTGTATGTGTATATAATGGATGTACGCATATAGGGTCGTCTGTATGTATGTATGTATGTATGTATGTATGTATGTATGTATGTATGTATGTATGTATGTATGTATGTCTGTATGTGTCTTTACATGTGTATGTAATGTATGTTTGCATGCATATATATATGTAGATATATGTGTGTATGTATTAGTGATGTAAATTTACCGGTAAAATATTTTTGTGGTAAAAAATCCGGATTTTTATCCATCTAGTTTAACTTGCGGGAATCTTGCTTGATTGCTTGCTTGCTTGCTTGATTGCTTGATTGAGCCACAGGCTAAAAAGTCAAATCTTGCGACGACTAGTTCGATCACTTACAATCATTCAATCGTCGTGAAACTTGGCAGATAGACTCGCCCTCGCACACACTTCATTCTATCAAAATTTCAGCTCCCCAAAAAAGGCTAGCTTATAGAATCGGGGACTAAACTTTTCGAATCGGGGAATCCCCTTTTCCGATACGGAGCGTTGTGATTGGCCAGCGTTGCCATTGGCCGCAACAGATACGGGTGCGCTGCCTCATTAAACGGACGCTATGTTGTAAAATGAACGCGGACTATATATTTGTAGAGGTAACTGCTTCATAAGACGCATTATAGGATACTAGATGGATATAGTAAAAACTTTGTTTTACGGGCTGTATTTTATTATCCATCTAGTTTAACGTGCGGGAATCTTGCTTGATTGCTTGCAATCTTGATTGATTGAGCCACAGGCTAAAAAGTCAAATCTTGCGACGACTAGTTCGATCACTTACAATCATTCAATCGTCGTGAAACTTGGCAGATAGACTCGCCCGCGCACACACTTCATTCTATCAAAATTTCAGCTCCCCAAAAGAGGCTAGCTTATAGAATCAGGGACTAAACTTTTCGAATCGGGGAATCCCCTTTTCCGATACGGAGCGTTGTGATTGGCCAGCGTTGCCATTGGCTGCAACAGAAACGGGTGCGGTGCCTGATTAAACGGACGCTATGTTGTAAAATGCTATATATTTGTAGAGGTAACTGCTTAATATGACGGATTATAGGATACTAGATGGATATAGTAAAAAACTTTGTTTTTACTATTGGTTCTTTTATTTATCCATCTAGTTTAACTTGCGGGAATCTTGATTGATTGAGCCACAGGCTAAATAGTCAAATCTTGCGACGACTAGTTCGATCACTTACAATCATTCAATCGTCGTGAAACTTGGCATATAGACTCGCCCTCGCACACACTTCATTCTATCAAAATTTCACCTCCCCAAAAAAGGCTAGCTTATAGAATCGGGGACTAAACTTTTCGAAACGGGGAATCCCCTTTTCCGATACGGAGCGTTGTGATTGGCCAGCGTTGCCATTGGCCGCAACAGAAACGGGCGCGGTGCATCATTAAACGGACGCTATGTTGTAAAATGAACGCGGACTATATATTTGTAGAGGTAACTGCTTCGTAAGACGCATTATAGGATACTAGATGGATATAGTAAAAAACTTTGTTTTTACGGGCTGTATTTTATTACCGGTAAAATTGGTAAAAAATGGTAAAAAAATGATTTAGGTGATGTAATATCTTGGTTATGTTCCCCAACGGTGTGTTTATCCATTTATCAGTTACAGACAAAATATTGAAATGCCTTAATAGTCCTATTGAATTGCTAAATAGATAGTTTGTTTGAGAAAAACACATTTTTATTACAAAGTGAGTTTTCGTCCACTGTCACAAATTGCAATAATTGTTGTAAGTGATTCTAAACAGATGAAAGCTTTTCTGATATATTTGACCTATAAATCAGGTCTCATTCACTTTAAACTGCTACAACTTATCAGTTCTAGTAGGTAGAATTTAGAGAAATAGAAGATACGTAGGCTACAGTGTAGCTGTCTATTAGGCCCTACACTATAGCCTAATAACTACTTGTCACTTGCTGGGAGATTTCATAGGTATATATCTGTTACAGAAAATGGTGCATGAAAACTAGTTGAAATTCTGGAAAAACTAACCAAATATTATTTCAACACAATTTAGCAATCACTACATTATTTGTCAACGGGTGATGAGCCCGTGAACAGAAAGAAAGAAAGAATTTTACACAACAAAGCGCAGAAGGCATATAATCTGAGCAACACCCAAGCGTATGATCAGTTGCTACAATCTTGTGAATGAAACTGTCATTGAAAACCTTAAGTGAATATTGATACTAATAATATTATTTATGTAATTTAATAGGCCCTAAGTAAAAAGAAATAAAACTTTAAGCATTTACCATTTTAATCATTGTTTTACCATATTTTACCATTTTTTACCACGGTAAAATACAATGCGGATTTTTTACCGGTAAAAAATCATTTCACATCACTAGTATGTATGTAGGCTATGTCTGCGACTCTGCATGTTTCAATGCTTACGCTGGTAGGCCTACATTCACATGTATAAATCTAATCTGTGTTTGTGTTTGTCGTCCATATTGCAGGTTTGCTGTTGGCCATTGTGATTGGCATAATGCTCGGAGTCATATTCGGTGCCGCAATGTTGGCCTTTGTCTTCATCTACAGACAAAGGTAGATCTTACTTCCCTTCTCCATCAGCCTGATTTGTTTATTTTTATTTATCTATTTATTTTTTTATCTATTTTTTATTATCATAAACAATTTATTTATTTATTATAAATTAGTCGATTTACTATAATGATCTGATTTGTTCCTCTTGAAAAGGTGCACTAAAAATGGGCAAATACGGTTCCAATTACTGATACAGTGGCGCTATATAAATGTTTAACGTTTTATCTATGTATGTATGAGCACTTGCTATAGCGCCCCTTCAAGATTTCTACTCAGAGGCGCTCCTGACTACAGCGCAGACACTGAATCGCAGTTTCACGCCGAAACGCATGAGCAATTGCGAGTGAAGGACTTGCCCAGGGTCCCTATACGCGGCGGCTTGAGGTGGATTCGAACCCGCAAGGTACCGAACATATCCCTACACCACCATCTGCGCCTGTTCCCTAGGTCACTTTCACACATTCTATAAGTGCTTGAAAACTGTTCTTTTTGACCGTGCTGGAGTCGGGAGCACCTCTGACTCTCTGATGAGTTCCCTTGAAGAGATGCTATACAAATACTCGAATGAATGAATGAATTAATTCAAAGCTGTTATCATCAACCCTGCGCACTTATTATACCCCCGATTAAACAGACTCCGTACTCACTGCGTCCAAGATAGAGGTCTGCGGGTAAAGCATTTTTGCTACCCGACCCGTACCCGTAACACAGAACTGTTACCCGTACCCGTACCCGACCCGTACTCAAAATTACTACCCGACGCAACCCGTACCCGCGGGTATACCCGTACCCGTACAGTACCCGTCACGTCATTAGCACATCTTCTCCTAGTTCCTGTCCGTACAAGGCCTGTATATCTTACAACTCAGCATGTAATAATAATAATAAATACGTTGATGATGATGATGATGATGCTGAAAGTAGTAGTAGTAGCAGCAGCAGCAGCAGCAGCAGCAGCAGTAGTCAGTAGTCAGTAATAGCAGTAGTAGCAGTAGTAGCAGTAGTAGTAGACAAGTAGTAGTAGTAGTAGTAGTAGTAGTAGTAGTAGTAGTAGTAGTAGCAGCAGCAGCAGCAGCAGCAGCAGCAGCAGCAGCAGCAGCAGCAGCACCAGCAGCAGCAGCAGCAGTAGCACCAGTAGCAGCAACAGAACCAACAGCCTTAGGCTTACAGCAGCAGCAACAGCAGCAGTATTAGTAGTAGCAGCAGCAGCAGCAGCTGTAGTAGTAGTAATAATAATAGGCAGTCAATTTATGGAAGATAGGTTATGCAACTGTTGTGCTGTCTCAATTGCATTGTACATTTAATTTCCATGGTCTATATACTGTCACCTAGAACACCAACTGTTAATAGCACGTTGCAGACCCGGTCTGTGAGTGAGAGAATGTAGGATTCTCTGTTAGATGGAACGGTAACCCCAAAACTTCACGTCGGTACGGGTAAAACCGGGTATACCCGTACTCGTGATGGTCCTACCCGTACCCGACCCGACCCGTGAAATGCGTACCCGACCCGTACCCGACCCGCGGGTACGGGTCGGGTACGGGTAAACCCGCGGGTACGGGTATACCCGCAGACCCCTAGTCCAAGAGCCAACAATCGAGTAAAACCACATGCTGACAGTTTGGCCCGGAAAACATTCATAATGCGGATGATTTACGATGCAGTTTAACCCCAGGGATAGTTGGCTTATTTCGACTTTGGTGGTTTAGGGAAGGCTAACATACCATAAAAGTGACTGCTTTGTAATTGTAAACCAAAATGCGGTTAACAATTGGTATAATAAAGAATACACTTACTTACTTACTTGCTTAATTACTTTATTGATTGATTACTAATAGTGATTTAGTTAATAATTTTACAGTTTTTTGTCGTATTGGATAACACACTGCATAGAGAGCGAGAGGTACCGAAATCGAGTCCGTAGGCGGACATGCTTTGTAGGCTGCTATTAGCGCCGTGTATTGCAGGCTGTCTGTTCTGTTAGTAGTTAAGATTTATGTCTTCTGTCATTTGTGTTCTTGTGAATTGTTTCAATTGCATAACTGTACACTGTAACCGGTTGCGGTTTGTCAACCGGATTGTTTAAAAAAAGAATAGGCTATTATAGTATAGTTTATCTTGTCACATAATCATTTTCGACATCGTGCCTGCAAAGGCGCTCCATGAATAGTTTGCGCCCGTTATGAGTCACTGTTAACCCTAACCATACCGAGTGGGGTCCTATGTCTGCGTATCTTCGTGCCTGCGTGCCTGACTCAGCGCCGATTGACTTGTTCCTGTTCTCAGGTTACGCAAAGGTCAGCATCGAACCCTGAACCTGTTGTTCCGCGACACTGGTTCCAAACTGGACCACGAGAATCCCTACAGTCGCTCGTCAGTGCTTCAGCCGGGTGATCGTAAGGATGAATCCGAGGAGATCTACGTCAAGAGCCTCTGCCCCGTCCATTCCACAAACGCTGCCGCATCCACCGCGTGCTCCTCGGAGTACGGCAAGACGGCCGAGGTACCCCGCTTCTACGGAGCGGTACCGCCGCCTCCACCACCTCCGCCCGTACCGCAGTATCAGTCTCAGAGTACCAGGGCAGGTGGCGAGTACTGCAGTACCGGTGCCTACCAGCATCGAAGCAGAGCGTGCGCAGACGATGCGTGTTACGCATGCGCCAAGCCGTTTGGCGGAAAGTCGAGTCAGGTTGAAGGGAACCCCTCCTTGCAAGGGCAGGGTCCAAGGGGTAGAGTGGACCCGGAGCCCAAGGGAAGCAGAAGTCAGGTCAGCTCAGACGAGGTTTCGAAAGAGGACGCGGGTCTCAGAGGCCGAGGTCTGGATGGTCGAGGACTCGAAGGTCGAGGGGCGGAAGGTCAAGGTCAAGGTCCCGATGTTCAAGGTCCTGAAGCGGCTCGACTTCATCCTGACCTTATCACAAATGACCATCCGGCAACTGACTAGACCTCAATGTTGACGCTATATAAATTCGACTTAATGTACTCCACTCCAATATGACGTAGTGATATTATTTATGTAGCACCAATTCAATATCAATTCTGTGCCCAGTTAATAGGATCGCTATCGTGGTTGCCCGTCAAGAAAGAAGTGGTATGATCAGGTAGGGTATACATGTAAGTAAGTATCGTTCAACCCCAAGACCAAGCCATTGAGGACTTTTGCTTTGTGGCGCGTGATTAAATTTAGCCTACCTGTCCGTATCACCTTGCCGTATCTTTCCATATCAACTTACCATGCCATACTTTACCTATCCTTACCATACCTTTTTTACAAGAAGCTCGGCCTGAGCTTCTTGTTTCCCGGTCACGGACCTCTATTATGCAGCGCCGTGCTTTTTCTGTTGCTGGCCCTGCAATCTGGAATTTGCTCCCTGTGGATCTACGCGTAATGCCTAGAACCCTTACGGCCACGTTCTACTCTAACCTTAAGACTTCTCTCTTTAGCCTGAGTTGGGTCGGGAGAGGTCCTGAGTAGATAATCTTGAAGGGGCGCTATATAAATCTCTCAAATTAATGAATGAATCTTTCTTGGCCTTTCTTTATCTTTCCTTACCTTGCCCTACATTTGCATTTCCTTAACATACCTTGCCAAGTCTTTTCCCTTCCATAACTCTATCTTAACCTAACCTCATCTTACTTTTAGTGTTTCTCTGCAAAGTTCGACCGTACGTTACAGCAGAAAATAGCGTACGCGTACGGTACGTAATTTACTAAAAATAATAGCGTACGCGTACGGTACGTTCGTATTCCGTACGTATGAGCAGCCTTTAATATTAGTTGCTTCTCGTGACGTCACATTTTGTCTCCTCATTTTCTCGTCGTTTTTTTCTCGTCGTTATTACGTCACTTTACAGTTCTTATTTGTAGTTCCGTTTCAGCGAAGAGGTAAATTATTATTTTGTTTTTATTTTGTATAATTTTCCATTCTTTAATTTGTAATTTTGTTATTCCTTGTTAATTCTATAATAAAAAAATATAAAAATTAGCGTACGCTATTTATTAATTTAGCCAAAAAATAGCGTACGCGTACGGTACGCATTTCAGCAGAAAAAATAGCGTACGTTCCGTACGTACGGTCGAACTTTGTTCTCTGGGCAGGTCAAATGTCCGACGTCGCCACTTCGTTGTTGGGCCTCTTCTTTCAGCTTTCTGTATCCATCTGTCTCATCTTCCAGCATCATCTGTCTTGGTCTTCCTCTTGTCTTCCTCCCTCCATTTTCCTTCAATGACCGTTCTTAGTAGTGAGTCTCCTCTCAGCGTGTGCCCGATCCATTTCCTTGGCCTCTCTCTTATTGTGCGTATAAGTACATTTGAACATTTCCATCTTACCTGACCCTACTCTAACTTGAGAAAAGGACTGAAACAGATATAGAGGCAGATAAAAAGAAAGCTACGGAGAAATAGCCAAGCAGGTAGATAGGCCGTAGGACAGACAATCAGTTGCTATGGTGATATCTGAGTGAACAACAGAGCGGTAACCATGGTGATAGAGTCGGATTAAAATAACCTGACGTAATGACGTCAAGAGATTTTACACAATTTACAGCCTACAAAATCAAAAACAGTAATAGCAGTTACACAAGAGTAACAATGTCGTGTATACGTGAGTACTGAGTGGTCATAGTAAGCTTTAAACAATGTTTCTTACTCTAAGCGAATATGAAAGAACACCAAGAGACCGATAACGCTCGGTCTCTGTTAAGGCATGTTCCATTAAGAAAATAGGTAGCTTCGCTTTCCATGATTATATCAATTTTATATGACCTTGACAGTTTATAAAGAAAGTTCTGTTACAGATATGCACAGTCATTCTTGATTCATAAGTAATTCTTAAAGTTCACGATAATTGCATAGAAGATAGCGAGCGCATCATTCTTTAAAGTTAATTCATATCAAGTCAAGCCAAGTCATGTGTTGCTAATTCGTGTTCTATTCGGTGTTCTAAAAACGAGTGACTAGAGGACTAGATCACTGCGAATATCAGACGAAAATAGATTAATTATTGTACTAATATTAAACATGAAAATAATAATTAGTTAACAGCAACAGCAATGATAATTGTAATAATTGTAATATCAGTGATACTGCTACTGCTGCTGCTACTACTACTACTACTACTACTACTCTTGCTGATGCTATCGCCGCTGCTGCTGCTGCTACTACTTCTACTGCTACTACTTTCCTACTACGACTATTACTACCTCTAATAATGGTAATAATAATCATAATAATGATGAATTATTATTGTTATCACTATCATTATGATTATTACTGTGATAATAATACCTGTTAACAACTCTTAGCGTAAGTATTTATTCTGAAGGATTACACTTGGCTCAGGACCAAAAATGATAATATTTCTATTAACACTATTATTGCTTATAAAAGTAATTACAAATTAAGTACAAATAAGTACAAATAAGTACAAATAAGTGCGAATAAATTAAATATTATAATAATAATTAAAATAATGATCATAATCGATGATAATTAATGTATGCAATCTATCTGAGTAATTGTACCTTGCTGTTTGTTGCCTAGCGCTATTTCGATTAATAGAATTAACAACAAGCGAAATTGCAAATTGGAAGATAAATCTCCCTGATAAATAACAGGAATCAATGTACGTATTATGTATATATATGAGATTACAAATAAATATCGTAGACAAAGCTTAAAGCAGTTCAACAATCCCATAATCAACGAACAGGCAACATTCGATCAGATATGGAAGAGGAGGAAACGGGGAAAAAGAGGTGGAAGAAGCAGGAAGAGGAGGAAATGGAAAAGGAGGTAGAAGATTAAATAATGAAGATGGTGATGGAAAGGGACAGAAGGAGTAAATAGGTGTAGAACAAGGGTTCCCAATATTTTGTATGCCCAGCACCCTTGGGAAACGTCTGACCAATGTTCGCACCCCCTACAAAAGTATTATCACACTTGAAGTCGCACACACGAAATTGTTACAACTGAAACTTGTGCTTACAAGCCTTATGCTAGCCTTACAGGCTTACAATGTTACATGGAAATTAACTTCTATCTTATGGTCTTACCTATACATATCCTATGAGAGCTAAAACATTTATGTGTTATCAATGTATTCTTATAATTCATACTTCTTTGTCGCACCCCCTGGGGGTACGCGCAATCCAGTTTGGGAGCCACTGGTGTAGAAGGAGGCAAAGGAAATGTAGGAGGAGTAGATGAAAGCGGAAAAGGTGGAAACGAAATAGGAGAAAAAAGAATAGGCCCTACAAAACGAAGACAGTGATGGCAAAAGACAGGAGGAGGAAAGGGGAAGGAGGAAAGGGAAGAGAACGAAGAGCAAGTGGAAGTGAAGACAAGCGGATGAGATTTCACAGAGCAACGAACACGAGTAAACTTGCGCAATATAGAGCTTCTGATTGTCAAAATGCAAATGTGGCTTTAAAGGTTAATGGTCAAAATTGTCTTTCTGCATGACGTCAGCTCGCTACTATTAAACACCGCAGCCTAGTTTGGAACGGTTTAGCAGAATTAATGGTAAAAGTAATAGTACTTTAGTAGTAGTGGTGGTGGTGGTGATGGTGGTGGTGGTGGTGGTGGTAGTGATGGTGGTGGTGGTGGTGCCGTGGTGGTGGTGGCGGCAGCGGCGGCGGCGGTGGTGGTGGTGGTGGTGGTAGTAGTAGTAGCAGTGGTAGCAGTGGTAGCAGTAGAGCAGTAGTAGCAGTGGTAGTAATAGCAGTAAATAGCAGTAGTAGTAGTAGAAGTAGTAGTAGCAGTAGTACTAG
The DNA here is from genome assembly GCA_020284085.1 of Aporrectodea caliginosa. NCBI lineage: Eukaryota > Metazoa > Annelida > Clitellata > Crassiclitellata > Lumbricidae > Aporrectodea > Aporrectodea caliginosa. The sequence goes on along the minus strand of JACEVL010000499.1, from coordinate 447,389 downwards.
TATGAGTAGCAGGAGAAACAGGAGCAGTAGTAGTAGTTGTAATAGCTGTAATAGCGACTTTGACTTTTTGCAAATCTAATGCAGTAATGTGAAGACCCTTAATGTAACGCCTTCAAAGAACCTACAATGCGAAGTGGTGTAATATGCCGTAATCTAAGGTAATGTAATATAATATATTGACATGCGATTTCTGGTCGGCGATCGACTTTCCCGATTTCGAACCGTCGTAGTTGAACTTTGAACTTTACCTAATCAGTTACGCTTGGAACTTAATCACAAAACGTCTATCACAACTCGTACTTGTTTCGTCGTCATTATCATCGTCTCTTTGTCTCACTCAGTGTAGTAGTTGTCGTAGTAGTGGTATGTAAGTTTTCAGCTGAGGCTGGGCTTGGCAGGGGTTATTCGTCTTGTTGCTGGGGTGAATCGGGTCATCAGTAACTTCTGAACAAGTGTCGTTGACGGTGATGATGACGATGATATCGTCGTTGTTGACGTAGTAGTAGTCGGCGTAGTAATACTGCTTTGAATTTCAGTCGTCGGAACCGTTGTAGTAGTAGTTGTTGTTGTTGTTGTTGTCGTCGTCGTTGTTGTTGACGATGATGATGTCGACGATGACGGCGGATTGTTATCACTGATTGGGTTGTAGTTGTCGGGAATACCTGAGAGGAGTAATCACACGGACAAAATGATCACTACAAGGATACTATCTCAAGAACGTTGATTCGATAATGCCTGTGACAATAGACGGCAATGACCGTTACAATAGACGATGATGACTGTGATATAATACGATAATGACCATGACAACAGAGGGTAATGGTCGTGACAATTGACTATAATTATCGTGACAGTAATAACCGTGACAATAGACGACAATTATCGTGACAATAGACTAAAAAATAGTCTAAAATGACCGAGAAAATAGGCGATAGTAACTGTGACAATAGACGCTAATACCCGTGACAATCGACGACAATGATAGTAGGCGAATTTACCATGACAAAAGGCGATGATGACCATATGAATAGATGGAATGGTGAGAGTAATGTTTAATATCGCAGATGATGAACATGATAATGACGACGATTAATGCTTACCGTATAGCAACTGAATGGCGTCAATGTCGTCGCTGGTGAGTTGTATGTCTTGGGTGTATCCTGGGTAGAATGGACTCATCAGGGACCCTGGGGTGCTCGAGTGACCAAGGCCGAGCACGTGACCGATCTCGTGTACTGTCACCTGGCGAAGGTCGATGCCTAATTCAGAAGAACAATCGAAAACAATGATTATAATGGTGAACGAATGGTCCTATATCTAGCTGGTCATAGCTATCTGATTATGATGATGAATGTAGAGTATATTTATGACGCCAAGAATTGGTAGCAGTTGTATAATAAGAGTAGTAGAAGAATTATTATTGAACAATTGTTAGTATGATTACGAATGTGGATATATTTAATTAATTCATTCATTCCAAAATTTATATAGCGCCCCTTCTAGATAACTGTTCAGAAGCGCTCCCAACTCCAGCACGGGCAGAAAAGGTAAGTTTTGAAGTGGCCATAAAAAGTCCAAGATGGTAGCTTGGAGTGAAATCTCCATCAAGACTCAAAGACTATGGTATGTTACCATTCGTTTTCAGTTTCCCCCTCACCTCGGTTCTTTCCCTTAATACAACTGCGTTTTAATATTTCCCCTCTCACCCTCTTCCAAAATTTTAGAAGTGCACACACGCACAGAGGCAGAGCAGTTGTGCGCGAAGGACTTGCTCAATGTCCCTACACAGTTAAACCGCCTCGGACGAGGATCGAACCCGTACTCTCCGCGTTACAGACCGGCCGCTCTAACCAATAGGCCACCGTGTTACACTTCATCTTCCTATAACCCCTCACCTCAGTAATCGTGGGCGTAGCCAGAGAAAAATTTCGGAGGGGGTTTTAAGATTTCGGTGGTTCCATTGAAAATCGTCGTAATTTTTGTATTTTGCATGTAAAAGCATATAAATTGTTTTCGGAAACTTACTTGGGGAGGGGTTGAACCCGTATAACCACCCCCTAAATACGCCCATACCTCAGTTGGTTCCCTTTGCTTTCCTATTTCCCCTTCGCCTGATTTCTTTCCTCTCAGTTTCCTCTTCCCTTCCCTCACCTGTGTTAGATCCTGTATTCCAATCTTCGTTTTCGTCGAAGTGCATCCGTCCGTCCGTAGGGGCGAACGTGTGTGCGAGGATCCCTCCCGGGCCATCGAAGGAAAAACCGTCACCATGGTCATAGGTTGCAAACAGAATCTCTACGTCAGCCTGGGAAGCGGTGTAGGTCTGTTTGAAGGTCACTGGAACCACGGCACTCCATATCTGTGCGTCAGGGACAACAGGCAACAATAGAACAAACCACTGAGAATGGATCGTAATTTAAAGGCAAGAGTGGAGGCCAGACCAGAACAGATGTAATGTAATGTAGCAAGATATTTATATGGCGCCACTTAAGAGTCCCACAGAAGCGCTCAACATGTGGCCATCAAACAGCTGAAAAGTGCGTCTTTAAGAGTCGAGAGAAAACCATGTAGCCACATGCAGCATTAGTGGCACGCACAGATGGCGGAAGAGTATTCCAGATCCGTGACGCCGCAATAGAGAAGTCCCGACGAGCACGGGTGGTTGTTGATAGCATTTCCAAAATCGGTTCTGGAGGAAATGTGTGCAGAAGCAGCCTGTGTAGTAAGCCGTTTAGAGAATATAGAGAAGCGGAGACAAGACAGATCCCTGCGGAAGATCAAAGAGTGTAGGAAACAATAGAATTACAATATGCAGCAGTAGCTCAATAAAACAGACTGCAATGCAACTATAACAGACAATAATTCCTAACAAACAATACTACTAAGCGACAACAATAACGACACCAAGCAATAATATAAAAAAACAGTGAATCCGTTTTTTTGTTCAAATATAGCTTGTTGAGAGGTAGCTGATGTAAAATTAGGCTTTAAAAATCGCCTGATGCAACAGACGTCATCTCATACTCAAAGTGGGGTCTGCCGGTGGAAAGTCGTCTGGGGGCCAGGTACCGTTGTTGTGAATCGAAGGGCCTACCTTGAGTATGAGCTTGAGTATAACTTCTATAGTGTCAGACTGTTTTAAAGGCTTTATTTAACATCTACTGAGGTGATTGATTAAATTTAGATCGATCAATTACCGATCGGTTTACGTACATCGAAGGCAAATGCGAATACGGTCATTAGGTCCCAAGGCTTCATTTTTGCTGTGAAGCTCTGGAATCGATAGTAGAGAGTTGTCTTTGGCCACACGGCTGAAACACCAACAGAGACTGGGTTAAGGACAACTATATATATATAGAGAGCTACAGACAATTTCTAGGGAGCTCTATCCAAAGAAGTTTAAACTTACTTAAGAAAAATTCGCCACTTATCTACAAGACAATCGCAAGTCACGGCCTATTTAAGCATTACTAATAGCTCACCCAAATAATAATAATAATAATAATAATAATATCTTTTCTTTAATTAAGCGCCTGACAAACGCATTGCGCTGTACATTTAGGCCTACATGTTATGCAATTGAAACAATCTTAACTAGTTAACTACTAACAGATAATATATACGTTGTTGCTTATAAAACCTACACTGTAACTGCGATGACTTATCAAAATACGCTTGCTTATCAAACCTAAACTGTAGCTGGTCCAAAGAAAAGTCGCGATTCATCAAAGGATAAGTCACAGATTACCTAAAGATAATGAAGATATATTGTCCATAGCAGTATCGGAAGATATAGCTGCAACTAAGGATAAGCAAAGCTAATCAAAACCTGAGTCTTGACTCATCTACAGATAAGTAGTACCTATTTGACAGAAAAGTCACAGATAACATCAGGGAAGTCGCTATTCATCTGCAGATAATTCACGACTTAAGAAACGAGAAGTCGCCAGAATGAAACATATCGAGGTGAATTGTCTTACATCCTGAGAGTGAATATCTTCTCTTTCTTCCTTGCGAAGGCTCATCTGGTAAACCACACCTTGGCCTGTGCATCAGATCCTGCGTTGCAGAGTCAAGCTCACCTACATAGATTTATAAACACACAGTCATGCACTACTCAGGGACCCTGAGTGGCCGAGTGGGTTGGTAGCCTGCTCGTCACGCCGGCGCCCCGGTTTCGCTTCCCGGTCGGGTCGGTTTATCAGAGATTAATTTCTCGGATCTTTACTGCGGGTGGCTCGGTCGCATTATAAACGTGGAGTACAATACAACACACAATACAACACATCACAATACAACTGGGGCGCGGTGGTTTAGGGGTATGTTCGGTGCCTTGCAGCTGGAGGGTTGCGGGTTCGAATCCACCTAAAAGTCGCCGCGTAGGGACCCTGGGCAAGTCCTTCACTCGCAATTGCTCATGCGCTTCGGCGTGAAACTCCGATTCAGCGTTCGCGCAGTAGTCTGGAGCGCCTCTGAGTAGAAATCTTGAAAGGGCGCTATAACAAGTGCTCATACATACATACATACATACATACATACATACATACATACATACATACATACATTCATTCATTTGGTCACTCGGGCATTCGGTCACTCGGTCATTCGGTCACTCGGTCATTCGGTCACTCGGTCATTCGGTCACTCGGTCATTCGGTCACTCGGTCATTCGTTCATTCGGTCATTCGGTCATTCTACCAAATAATTTTTCATTCCAGTACAGTTTGTTCATTTGTCATCATCATTCTCAGTGTACTCATCATCACCATCATCATTATCATCATCGTCATCATCATCATCATTTCCATTCTGACCCCTCTTTATCTCCCTCCTCACCATCCTCTGTATCCCTCCATCATCACTATTCTCATTCTCTCCCTCCTGTCCATCTAACCCTCTCCAGCTTCACTTTCCTCACTCCTGTCTCCATCTTCTCCATCACTGCTATCATATCCTTCCGCTCCATCCATCTCCTCCTCATTCCAATCACCTCCCCATCATCACCATCCTCTGAATCCCTCAATCATAATTATAATTATACTCATCCTCTACATCTCACCCTCTCTAGCTTCACTTTCCTCACTCCTGTCTCCATCTTCTCCATTCTCTCCATCCTCTCCATTCTCAACCTTCCCATCCCCTCAGCTCATCAACCTTCCCATCCGCTCCATCCCCTCATCCTCGTCTACTCGATCCTCGCCTCCTTCTCCACCTTCGTCACCCTCAACATCTTCACCAATCTCACCCTCACCCCATCCTCTCCATCCATCCCAACTCTCCTCTTCCTCCTCCTCATCCATCCACATCCTTATCATCGTCCTCCTCAGTAAGTATTACTGTCGTCACCATACCCGTTCTGTTGAGTCCAGCGAATTGTTGAAGGCTTTTGATGGCCGACCGAACCTCGCTGTCGCTAGGAGCCTTGATGGACCTCGACTGCTTCATGTGACCAAAGCGAGTCAGGTATTCCTGTTTGAAGACAATGAACAGTCTATTTTAATTATTATTGTTTCCAGAGAATAGTTTACAAGTTGTGATCCAGAATAATCATTAATTATAATACCGAGCATAAGTATGGAAATTTAAAACAGACAGATCACATGATTATCTTATTAATATTTGAGGGAAACAATCGGACGCCCAGAAGGGACTGAAGTCCCGCGTAGTTAGGGATACCCGTGGGTCATGTTAGCAGAGAGCTGACGGTTGAGTATTCACAAATAGCACTGTCAGAAAAGGAAATAAGAATAACTAGCATAACTAACAACACTTGGTCACTTAACTAATTATTGTGGTAGAACAATGAATAACCATATTTAGATAACGCATTGACTATTGTCAATAATTATGATCGTGATCATGATCATAATGGTGACAAAAAGGGGAGTCACTTCCGTGATGCTGACGATGATAATGATGACGACGATGATAACATGGTTGGGACCTTAAGGATCTTGAAGAGGATCATGATTATTAGTATCGCGGACAATGATCATGATAATTATCATCATTATTACTCAATCAATCAATCAATCAATCAATCAATCAAAATTTATATAGCGCCCCCTCAAGATCCCTACTCAGAGGTGCTCCCGATAGGCCAACGGAAGAATGCAGTCTTCAACAGTTGGTGAAACTGAGAACAGTTTGGAAGGTGTCGTAAATCTAATGTTAGCCCGTCCCAGGTTATTGGACCAACCACAGAGAAGGAACGGCTCTGCATTGTCGCACTACTATATGTAATTTATGTAATTACAATTTATGTAATTTCTGCTTCTGCTGCTGCTGATGATGATGAGTACTATGACTATGATTGTGATAATGCTGTTGTCTATAATAATGGTAGTAGTGGTAGTGGTAGTGTTGTTGGTAGTAGTAGTAGTAGTGGTAGCACTTAGCTATAGCAGTAGCAGTAGCAGAAGCAGCAGCAGTAATAGCAGTAGCAGTAATTGTAGTAGCAGTACATTGTTGCCTTGTGCCATCTTTCGGGCATAGGATTTCTAATCAAATCTAAAGACTTCTATAGAGCCTTTATCATCATATCCAAGACATCAGTGATGGTCTCTAAGAGCAAAGTCTCAATGAAGTTAAGTCTAGTCCCTGATGATCTTAATGCCAATCCTTATTGTCTTGATCATGAATCTGATCATAGCGAAGGTCGTGATGATTACGTCGGTGGTGCTCATATTTTTGTTCTCGTCGTGACAATGCAATTCTTTAGGCAGGTACGGTCACGGTATCAAAAATTGTGATCCAGTAAATCAACAAAGTCTGGCGACGGAATGACTCAATAGAGGCGTTATATTGTTCAGTGTTCGGGAATTTTTAAAACATTTATAATTCCTGTTTTGGGTTGTCTGTACTGCTCGACTGGTTCGTATGTTGAACCAAGCCATGAAGTCTTGGTTTTGTATTTTTGGATGTTTGTCCGTATGCTTGACTGATTCTTTATTTCTTTTACAATAAAATCAGTCGTTTATCAATTCAAACTGACAAGTGAAGTGAGATTGCATGATATGGTAGTAATAGATGACAACAAGTTTAACAGGAGTGGAACTGTACTCTATGACAGCCTGCAAGGCGCCTATCTGTCCTACTGCTCATTTTACAGTGGCTCCATAGGGAGTTAAAGGCTGAGTCAACCTTATGGGGCTAGCGGGTATATCGAACCCGGGTCCTTCTGATCTTCGTTCCAGCGTGTTACTATTCAACCATCTCACCGCCTCTTATTTCTCTGTTATTCGCATACTAATTCGTCTCGTAATCTCACTGGTCATGGATGGATTTTGATGTCTATGTGAACTTATATTGCTCATGCTTGTTCACCAGAGTGCTGTTTGGCAGCTGGTCATATTAAAGAATATACTTACTTACTTGTCTGCATGCATGCCTGCTTGGCTGTATGTATATATGTTTTTATTAGGGGTGGGCAACGATTAAAAATTTTAATCGAAATTAATCGCACGATTAAAATTTTTAACGCCGCGATTAATTTTTAACGCATGTCACAATAGATAACAAGTACAACTACTGTACCGACTCGGAGTAATTACGGTGAATATGCACTAAGAACTTATATAAATGATTGCAGTCAATCAACAAAAAACACATAATGCTTTTACTACTTATTTTTACTTTTTAGTGTTTACTTTTAAGTTTAAAGTTTAAACTGAGCGGTTTTATCAAGAATTGTTTTAGCACATTTCTAGAAATAATTGGGCGCAGTGACAATCGCGTTAACTGCGCTAAAAATTTAATCGCGTTAATTAATTAACGCATTAATCGCGTTAATAACGCGTTAAATGCCCAGCCCTAGTTTTTATCTCTTTCTGTCTCGTTGGTGGCCAAATCCGTTGTATTCATTCGTTCATTGCGTCGATTTAATGAGCGGCCCTTCAAGCTAGCTACTTAGAGATGCTCCCGACCCATCCTCCGGCTGAAGAGGAGTGTCTTAAAATGGGAATAAAAGATATGTGTGAATCACTGGTTAAAATGCGAAACGTTGTGTATACTTGTCCATGAAACCTTTTGTTGTTCTCTTGCAATTGTAACTGTAATTAGTCGCCTCTATCGTAATCGTAATCGTAATCTCCAAACTTCTAAAGCGCCACTCGAAAGCCAAGCGCAGGGCACCAGCTTATTCACGAGCGCTGCGTCTAGTCAGTAGGGTTGTCCAAGAGGGCAGTCCGAAGGAGGTCCGAGTCCGGTTTCCAGAGGATCAGAGGGGGTAGAGTAGCTGTTCTATCGTTCCTGATGTCTAATACTCAAAGAATTAACCGATGGCTCATGAAAGCAAACCCATAACCAGGTCAATATCCAGAAGATCAGTCCACTAAGACAAAGACCAGCCTATTATCATTATCACTGTTACGCATTTCTTAAGCGTCACTATCTAATGACCAAGCATCAATCTATGTCGCTCAGCTACTGCGAATGAAAATCTCGCAGAAAGCCCCTACCAGAAACCATCTCGGGGAGGCTCGAACTCATGCGTAACTGCATTGTTGGGGTGGCCCCATCCTACATGTGGTCTCTTTGCACCTTTGTCTCCTCCTTACCTGCGAGGACCTCTTTGCGATCTTCCTCTCGTGGCCTTATGGTTGTCCCTCGCATGCGCTCTGCTACGGCCCACTCTAGGTGCTTTGCCCGTGTTGGCCCATCAGCTTGGAACTCTCTTCCCAGTCTCTTCGCCTTGAGTTACTAGCCATCTCACCTCTCCAGTTCCGTAGACACCTTAAGACTTTCCTGTTTCCTGACGCATGCACTGAAGCAGGTCGAGAGCGCTGCTGATTTCTTAGCGGCGCTATATAAATGTTCGATTACAATTACAATTACATATACTCTTTGATTTACAAGGCCAGTGCTATAACCAAACAGCAACCTTGGCAGCCTATGGTAGACAAACAATGTTAAAGGCCATGCTTTTTATTATCAACAAGCACGTTCAATATGTGCTGAAAAAAGGATTGGCAAATTCTTCAAGGGTAGCTAATGCTACTGTATACATTCCGTACAAAATAGTCACATCGGTAAGCATGTGCATGCATAAGGCAATCCCCAAGTATGAGTGTGTGTACTTTAACAGAATATATTACACGCATCGTCAAAAAGTCATGGGGAGTTTGATACGCGTTTCATGCAGGTCAACTTGGCTGTAAAGCAGGTTAGTGTGTGGTTTTCACCGGCGCCAGACTGTCACAATACGCCGTTCGCTTACAACTCAATCCAATGCGACCCTCATGCATGCCTTCACATGCATATAATTATAACGTACAATGGAGTTCATGTCGTAGGGTGCAAAGGTGCTAAGGTCATGCGATTTATGCAGAAAAATCTCTGTTCTGCTTTACCAACTGGAGTCTATCATAAATGCTGCGGCACGTCTGGCTGGAGGTGTGCCTAAGTTTGTGCATATGTCCTAGTTCCACGGACTCACTTGGCTATTAGACAGCGTCGTGCTTTTTTGGTTGTGAGCCTTCCATCTGGAATGACCTCCAGCTTAAGCTCTGCTAGTTACTTGTGAGCCATCCGGCAGGGTTCTACAAATTCCTCGAATCTTTTTCTGTAGTCGTGGCTGGGCCGGGAGCGCTCCTGAATAAGCTCTGGAAGGGGCGCTATTTGAATACTCTGAATGAATGAATGAATGAATGAATGAATGAATGAATGAATTAATGAATGAATATCCAGCTTCACGCAGGAGGAACTGCCCTGGTTGTCGATGCACAGAATCCAATTACTAAGTTACAGATCTGAATGCTTATGCGTGATTGCTGTGCTCCATCTTATCTTAGGGAGCTGTGTGATTGAACCCATCCTTTCCTGTCTGTAGATTTTCTCGCTCTATTGCACATCGTGGCCTGGTTGTTCCCCGGTCCGACCTTACAGGGTGCACCAAAGAAACTTCGCTGTTGCTAGTTCAACTATTCATATAGGTCGCTTTGCACCCTACGACATGAGATTCCTGGTCCTCTTTTACCTCTATTCATCAGGAAGCCAGCCTCTTCGATCATGGTTTTCTGTGGTTAGGTAGCGTCGACAGCGCCTTTTATAATTATATCTTTCTTGAAAATACGCTATGTAAATCTACGATTATAAATACAATTATATTGTCATAAAATACTTAATTATGGGAATTGGACGTGAAATTGTAAATCTCAAAAAGTGTTTCAGGGCTACACCATAGCTGCGTCAGAGTAGAATCTCTATAGCCACCGTCTCTTGGTCAAGTCAAGTCCGCAAGAGCCAGATTTGGTGCCAAATCAGAATGTGGGTTAAGCCGTTGCAGCGTAAGTTAGGCTGTATGGCTGAAGAAATTAGACGTAAATTTCTAGTTTGTAGGCTTGAATGAATGTGCTTATGACAAGAAACAGTTTCAATATATTTCTCTTTTAGCCACATTAGCCCTTCTGAGTTAATCTGGGGCGCTATATAAATCTCCGAAATGAATTAGCAATAAGCTTACAATATTATCACCGGAAATTAAGCACTACAGTGGGAGAGGGTTTTTGAATTAGCACCAAACAAGGCAACTCGACGACACAGGTATAAATAATTTAGGAAGCCAAAAGGAACAATAGGGCAGAAATTCTTCAGTGCAAGAATTATAGACTTGTGGTATGGCTTGGATGATAATTGTAATTGTAATTGTAATTGTACATTGTAATCGAACATTTATATAGGCCGCTCAGAAATCAGCAGCGCTAAGAATAAAATCCAGTAGTAGCAATGAGCAGACTAGAGAAAAACGAGAATTAAACGGAGCTCAGGCACTGATGTGTACACACGACGAGCGCTAACACAGTAACCAAATGCAGAAGCCATATATATATTATATTATACATATATATATTATATTATATTATATTATACATATATATATTATACATATATATATATACCATATTGATAGTAGTGTCTCTGTGGACACTCTCGCGGCTTTTAAGAGGAAGGTAAGAAAGTTGGGCTATTAAGCGTTACAGGTTAATTTGCAATGGTTTTAACGCAGACTACACATCTTCTGAACCACTTAAAACCCTTGTTATGTTATGTTATTGCATGTTATAAAAGGTTCCTTGTGTGCATACATGAGTGCAACATTTTTGGCCCTCTGTCTCTATTCTCTCCCTCTCTTTCTTCCTCTCTCTCCCACTCTTCCTCTACCACTCTTTCTATCTTACATGTACTGTCTATCTTACGGTCTGTGTCTTACCGGCTAGCCCTCTCTTACTGGCTTTATCCTTACTACACCACTCTCATTCTCTCTCTCTTTTTCTGCCTTTTCTCTAGCCTTCATAACCTCTGTATCTCTTCTTTCTCTCTCTGCCCTTGACTTACATGTACTGTCTCCCTCACACTGACTTTCTGACTCTGCATGCCTGTCTGACTTTTGCGGTCTTGATTTGACAAAGAGACAGTGGCTATAGCCTATACTAGTCTCTCTGACACAGCCCGTCTGTCTGTCTGTCTGTCTGTCCGTCTGTCTGTCTGTCTGACCTCCGTTACTTCCGTTTTGTTCGCAAACAAATGACACGCTAGAGCGACTTTGATCCTATCTGCACTGCTATAATTATGCTGCCGTATACTTCATGTGAATTCCATTGCTAAATCGGGGTCTTTCTTTGCCTAAGATCCTACAGTGACACATAATAAAATGACCTCATTCTTAAACGACATCCGTAGTATAGTAGTGCTGAAAATATTTACTGCGATTCTGATTCTAAGTAAACACTAGTCAACGCTTTGTGTGACGCATATATAGTAAAATTAAAATGAGTCTGGTTCACGACATGTTTTATGTGTCGTTCCATGACAATTCGGGGTGCTCAATAGTGTAGTGCTGGACTGTCAATCGAGAGCTTGGGGTCCAACCCCCGCCAGGGTAAAAATTTGGTTAGGGATTTCTCTCCGCCTACTTTCCCTTGCCAACTTAGCTATGATGAGTACACTGACCGTATACTGTCGATGGGAAGATGAGACGGTGAGGGAGAGGACTGTCCACCAGTCCTCATAATGCTGAGGCTAAGAAAATTAAGTCGCCAACATTTCATACCCATGGCTGCCTCAGGGCAAGCTTAAGGGACAGCTCTTCTTCTTCTGCTTCCATGGCAATTCGGCGCATGCAAGAGCAAATTGTATAAAGATCTATACAGCGGTTCCTTTTGCAAACTACAAAAATGGTTATATGTGAGCGGTATACAACTATACATGCATGCATAGATGATTCAACAGGTCTGCACTCTCGGAAAATCCTCGCTGATGATTCACTTCCTATACAAAAGATGAAATATCGGGATCCGTATATGAACAATAGCCAACGGTAGTGAACATTTGCTAGAATCGTGATAAAAATCTGATACTTAACACATTGGCCGCCAAGGACGAGTTATCTCGTCCTACAGAAGTTTATGCAGACGCCGAGGACGAGTATGCTCGTCCTTCAGAGAACGGTTGCTATATAATATCTGGCGTCTGGGTAATACATCTATTGGCGTGGGAATAATAGCACGATACAAGAGTGACACGTTGGCGAAGAAATTTTGAAAATCGGAAAAGAATTATATTTTTTATCGCATTTTTATATCATTGTTATTTTTGGTCAAAATATTGAGAAAAAGGTTATGTTGTTTTGTCGTTGACACGGACGGATTGTTATCATAAATGGAAGAACAAACTAGATGTACATGTAGGCCTAATGATACTGAGCTTAGGCCTACATCATACTGGGAACCTGACAACTTCAGTGAAATTGAACAGACATGAACAGAGCTTGCATACAACATCAAGACGTGCGGAGTCGACCGAAGCAACCAACTGACATCTTACTATTCTCCTCTTTGAAAAACACTGAAGTGGTATCGGAATATCGTTCTACTCTTCCTTGATCTAGCATAGACAACTTCGTATCTGCTACACAAGAATGTGGCAGTATCAAATGTCAGAAACGGCTTAGACTGCATGCAAGTCATGTACAGTCTCTTGAATGATATTAGGCCTATTTGCCCTGTGGTGGCAGCTGATCAGTCTCGTGCATTTGTTCATCACAAAGCATTGGACAAGTCCAGACTTATTTGACAACACTTCCTGGACTTGTCGCCAACAACTGAGATAGAAGTCACCTCCAAGCAATAATGAAAGGCATTCGAAGGGAACCACGTCACTGTTGCAAAACGTGATTGTCGAAGCCAGCAGCACTGTGTGCTGTTCCATGTTTCGAAGTCTACCACAGAGAAGCTGAAATCTAAGAGGAGCATGGTTTCTTCAAAGAGACAAGACTGCAAACATGTGACTTTTCGATGTATACATGCTGAAAATAGTAAAAGAAATTATATGTGTACTAAAATAAGTGACGAAAAAATTTCATTTTTTTCGCAAATTTCGGTGGCGTAGGGATTGAAACCGTGGTGGCGGTCAATGTGTTAAGATAAGCGGATGTAGTCACAACGTTAACTTATGAAGTTATAGCTGGCCTATAAGTGAATAGCATCTTGTTGCTTGTGAAACGAAAATGTTTTTGCAGACCATTCTTGTCATCTAATGTCAGTTCTAAATGCTGCGACCAGATTAATAGCCTGACTTCCCTGCTCGTCCCACCTCTTCTGTTTCATGTTTAATCACCTTCACTGGCTCCCCTCTTTGCTCGAATTCAGCTCAGGTTCTTAGTTTAATCTACCGGTCGTATTCTGGCTTAGCTCCTATAGGTATATTCGTGATCTTATCCGTCTGCCGATTTCAGCCAGAGGCTAAACATGTGAGGAAAAATGTACCGTATTGAGAGGTAGTCTGAACCAGTTGGGAGGGAGAAGGACCAATGAGCAGATAATTTGAACCTGTGAGGAAAATAAGGGAAGGAGTTAAATGTACGGGCAAGTGTATCTTCAGTACGACACAGTCTGAACCAGTTGTGGGAAAGTATGGCCTATATAAACATTTGGAGAAATGTTATCTACATTAAGAGAATGTTATCTACAGTGAAAGGATGTTATATAAAGTGACAGAATGTTATCTACAGTGAGAGAATGTTATCTACAGTGAGAGAGCTATCTACAGTGAGAAAATGTTATCTACAATGAGATAATGTTATCTATAGTACAAGAATGTTATCTACAGTGAGATAATGTTATCTACAGCGAGATAATGTTTTCAACAGTGAGAGAAGGTTATCTACAATGTGAGAATGTTACATACAGTGACAGCATGTTATCTATAATAGTGAGAAAATGTTATTTACAGTGAGGGATTGTCTGAAGTCATGGGAGGAATCGCTTCTTCTCCTCCCGACAAATCTAACTCTGGGAGCATGCCTTCCAATATTAGCCAAAGTCTCACATACAAGTTGCTGCTATAGTCCTGAGCCATTCGGCAGCGCCCTGTGCCAATAACCACACGATGGTGGGTTCGAACATGCTCAGCGGCCCAGGTGTTGTTGACTAGTTGTTCGCATTACACTTCCTGCCAGCATTTCAATGGGCAGTATATGGGACCAATATGTGCTCTACACGGGTCTCACCCAAGTGGGAATATGGGTCTCGGATTCAAATTTACCGCTGATAGCGCATTGGATAACACACTGGCAGTAGAGAGCGAGAGGTACCGAGATCGAGTTCGAGTAGGCCCGGACATGCTTTGTAGGCTGCTATTAGCGCCGTTGTATTGCAGGCTGTCTGTTCTGTTAGTAGTTAAGATTGATGTCTTCTGTCATTTGTGTTCTTGTGAATTGTTTAATTGTCATAACATGTAAATGTACAGTGCAGTGCGTTTGTCAGGCGCTTCATTAAAGAAAAGATTATTATTATTATTAGTAGTATTATTATTATTATTAGCAATTAGCCGCCTGATTGGAGGCTCGAACCCTTACTCTCCGCGTTTCAGGCCGAGCGCTTTAACCAATCGGCCACCGACATGCCAGCATAACAACATCAATAAATGAAATAGAAACACATTCGTTACTTACGGCCATTTCTTCTTTTGTTTCAGCCACTCCGTTCGGAGTCTTCATCGGTCCCTGACGAGGATTCGGTGTTGCGACCGGTGCTGCCGAGGTTGTCGGATTGCGAACACAGTCCACGGTTAATACTATGAGTCCTATTGCTAAACTGCTTAAACCGAGCATTTTCTCGCTGTCTTATTCCGGCTGAACGACGAGATATTGGAGATTCTTTGCCGCAGGTTATTTTCTTAGAAGCGTCCTAAGGTAAATGCCGGTTGATGCGTAAAATCTACCTAAGCCGAGTTAAAAGCATTAGCTTATACCTGGTAGACCTGAGGGCAACTGAATTGTAAGATCGTAATCGAAAGTCCCTCTACGCCTGCACAGAAGCTAACCAACCACCTGTTAGAGTTTCTCGCGAAAGGTTATAAGGTGGGGCAAGAGAAAAGTGTTGTGTTGAAAAGCTACGATCTACTTGAAACCCGAGCGTCTTCGTGTTAAAGACGCGTGGTTCTGTACGCCAGCGCTAGTGCTGTATTGAATCGGGTGCAGGTCTTGTTTGCATTTATAGGGCTCGAAAATAGACCTAGGTGGGAGAGGGAGAGGGGTTGGATCGCTAGGTGCTTAGAGCGGATGGGGCGTTAAAAAGAAGTTTACAATTGAACGATTTGCCAGTCTACATGCAAAGAATAGGGGGGATGTTAGACAGTTCAACGGGAAGGTTAAGATGGTCGTGCTGTCCCTATTATATGCCCCTTATTTGCCATATTATACCCACTAGGAACATGCACGAAAGAATAGTACTAGTATGCAGCTGGGTAACATCGGCCGCAGGACTTTCCTCGTACTATAGAGCCCTCGATATTGGTCACAGGCAAGAGCAAAAGCCACGCTTCAGTAATTGCCACCGTTCTCTACGCATAAAGCCCGTCATTTTTTCTCAAGGGAGGCCGTGCGTTGAACGCGACTACGCCTGTTTGAGGATGACTGTATCAGACGTTTTGGTATTGAAGTGGCAACCATGAATCATAGCCTGTGTATAGAAGGCGTTGGTCGAGAAATGGCTGAACGCTAATTTGTCACATGCACATGTTTTCGTCCAAGGGAACGTAGTAGGGGCGGCGATAGGGCTTGAAGTTCAGGGGGCGAAATTATGTGGATTGGATACAATATTATTATTATTATTATTGCCCTCCTTCCAAAGCTCAGAAGTGCACACAACCGGTGTACGGTCGGTGTTCAAAACTGTCCTAAACAAATTTCGGCAATCATTTATTTGGGGAAGAGGTTGAACCGGTAAAACCACCCCTAAATAGGCCCATGAAATTCTTCTTCTTGTTCTTACATGTATGCTGCTGCTTCTTCTTTATATTCTTCCTTTCTTCTTCTTCTTATTTCTTCTTCTTCTGCTTCTGCTAGAAAATGGAAAGTCTTCAAGAGACAGAGCACTATCATTACGAAATTACGCTTGTCTGAATTTTCGAAAAAGATTCTTTCCCTGTCCATCAAACCGAAACAGTTCAGATTTCCAAAGCATTAGTAATTGCAATCGTAAATTCGGGAGTTTAAAGCAGCGCTTCCTCAAAGCCAAGCCCAGGTCACCGACTAATTCACGAGCGCTGCGGATGTCGACAGAAACACAAACTGACCAGGAAGGCAACATATTAAGCTATTACTGAGTAACTTTTTTAAAGACACCGACATAACCAGTATTGGTTCCTCGTCATCACGACTCACGCCCAGGGGACCAATACGATACCCTGCGGCTTTGACGCCTGGCACCACCCAATAGCGTGTCTGACATCGAAATCGTGACGATCAAGTCTTTCACCCGCACACAAAAGCCGGTCTTCTTCCGGCAGGTGCTTGCTCCACGCCTGTGTGGTTATGGCATAGCATGCATCTACAACGTGTATCTTGCGGGTGTATGTGCGTGATCATCCACTCTGCACATATTATACGTCTACAATCACAGAAATAAATAATAAATATACGGGGTGGAGAATCAATAACTGACAGTGTTTGTGATGTGCTGTGTTATATGGTGACTTTTGTAGCCTCGTGTTGAAATGCACTGGACAGTTTCACACACACACACACACACACACACACACACACACACACACACACACACACACACACACACACACACACACACACACACACACACACACACACACACACACACACACACACACACACATACACACACACAAGCAAGCACAAGAATTGAATAAGAGAAGTTATTGTATAGCAAAGAGAACATAGAGGAGGAAGAGTTACGGTTAGTCATAAATTATGGGAAAATGAAGAGCTTAAAAGACCACAGTGCTATGCTTTTGTAGTGCTTCTCATTACAGAATATACTTACTTACTTCACTTATTTACTTGTGCCATTCCTTTCCCTCGCAGTCTCATCCTCCCACCGCCGGTGTACGGTCGGTGTTCTCATTATAGCTGAGTTGGAAAGGGATCACAGATGGAGCAGAAATCTCTAAACATATTTCTGCCCTGACTGGGATTTGAACTTCCGACCACTCGGTTAACGGTCCAGCACGCTCGCCATCATAACATCGTGCACCGTTGGAATTGCAATGCTGTGAAGAGCCCTGAAATGCTTTGCAATTGAAATGCATGCGCTATCTAAACGGTCAACTTTACGCGACATTTTTTGACGCTTTACTTTCAATACAAGACGCCATTTACGTTACATTTCTTTAAACTGCATTTCACATTCAATGCAATATTTGTTTAATTCAGAACTTACTAGTACTGTTGACACAGCCGAAAATTAAATTACAAAGAATGGAACAGTTTTTCAGCTCTATCGAGGTAACGGAGTTAGTCGGGACCCCACGGGCCTGCCATTAGACCCGGGCTATTTAATGCATGTTTCTATACAGGAGACGCGGTATGAAGAAATGATCGTCCTTCATTGGCAAAGTGGACCCATGTAGCCAGAGATTCTCTTCAGTTGCGATCGTCCTTCAGTGACAAAGTAGACCCATGTGCCAGACATCCTCTGTCTAGTCTCCAAGGTCCAGCTGAGCAGTGCCCCGAAATATCTTTCTGCCTATACACATGTATATGCGAAAGCAGTTATCTGCGACCTCACCTCGTTCCTTGCGCTCTTAACATTCTCTTAAGTAACTCAATCATGTTGTTTGTCATCTGTTGGTTGTGCTGGGTACAATAAATCAAAATAAATCAAATTTTCCTCTGTAATCACCCCGCGATCTAGTATTGTGATCGTGAAGGTCAGAAGTACTAGAAAAAATTGTCACATGGTACAAGGGCGACCCTAATAAGCGGGACCTTGGTCCCTTCTGGGTCTTCCTGTTGTATCCCTTGCAATGTTACTGTGTTGTTTGTCATCTGTTGGTTGTGCTGGGTACAATAAACGATTGATTGATTGATTGATTGATTAATCGTCCTTCAGTGGCAAAGTGAATCCATGGGCCAGCGATTCTCTTAAGTTGCGATGGTCCTTCAGTGGCAAAGTGGACCCATGTGTTCGTCCTTAAGTGGTAAAGTGGACCTTTGTGCCAGACAACCTCTTTGTAGTCTCCAAAGCGCAGCTGATCAGTGCCCCAAAATGTCTTTCTGACTAAATGCGAAAGCCGTTGTCTGCGACCTCATCTCGTCCCTTGCGCTCTGCTGATTGGCTCGATCTGTTTGTTCCTAGGACTAGGACTGCCTTGGCTCAACGCCGGGCATTTGCTGTGGTTCGTCCCTCTACTTGAAATTACCTTCCCCCTCAATAAGGGCTAAACTAATGGCTGGTTTGTCCTCTTTTGTCTCTCGTTCTTTAAAGATGTTTCTTTTCCCCCGGGATTTTCGTGCTGAGAGCGCCTCTGAATTGTTATTCTGAGAGAGGCGCTATACAAATTTTTAGATACGATACGATTCCCCCATCACGTATTTTCTCTACATTAAGTTTTCTGCATTAAATTTTCGATGTATCACGCTGTCTTGCTATTTACTTTCTTTACATTGCATATGAGTGTTACCTATTCACTCCGTCCTCGTACGCATAACCGCGAGACCACGCATGCTGATGCATTAACCCGATGTGGTTTTACTACGCGAATGTTGTTCAATAGACTTTATTGCTGATCTTTCTACTTACTTTATCATTTCTCTCTCACA
Organism: Aporrectodea caliginosa; assembly: GCA_020284085.1. NCBI lineage: Eukaryota > Metazoa > Annelida > Clitellata > Crassiclitellata > Lumbricidae > Aporrectodea > Aporrectodea caliginosa. The sequence continues at coordinate 428,317 of JACEVL010000499.1, read as the reverse complement.
GCTCCATAGATGTCTGTCTTGTAATTGCATATTAAGCTTATGATGTTTGTGTGATTTAGGTATAACAGTCTCAGATTGTTGTTATCCGATGTTCCCCGCAGTGAGTTTGCAGAGAGGTTCATTAAAGCACATACCAGGGCTGTTTTTAAGGAATTTTGAGAACTGCACAGCCCCTTCTCTCTTTTTCAAAAAGCCAGGGTAAATTATTCCCAATGGGATGACAATTACCTTTTTAGCTATTTTTAACTGCACAAAATGTTTTACAGCTGCACAAATTCATTTAGAACTGCACTTTTTGTGTAGAACTGCACGCTAAAACAAGCCCTGGCACATACTCACTCACTCACTCATACATTCTGTATTACACTTTCGTTAACGTACAATGCGTCCTCTTTTCATTGTATTTTCTTCAACTTAAGAGTCCATTACATTATTATGCACAAGTGGTGTTGATTGGATAATAAGCTGTTTGCCGATACGAATTATACATTAGACTTTCCAAGATTTCAATTAATGGTCGTTAAAAGTGGTTACAATAGAGGGGCGACTGCAAGGGTTGAATCGAGTCAGACGCCCGAAAATGTGAGTCATTCAACCCTATTCATTCTTCGTAATGCTCTTAAAAAGTTCAGTTGGTCGTCTGCCAACGTTGAACGTCATTGTGTGGAAGCCGAGAAGATAAATGTCTTCGACGTCAAAGCCAGTGACCGTGAAAGACGAAGAGTCAAGTGGGCCAGACTAGTAGCTGGAAACTTCCCCAAGGAAACCCCAGAAAAGGAAGGTGCTGTTTTGAGAGAGACAGAGAGAGACAGACAGTCAGACAGAGACAGACAGAGACAGACAGAGACAGAGAAAGACAGAGACAGACAGAGACAGACAGAGACAGACAGAGACAGACAGACATAAAGACAGACAGACAAACAGATAGACAAACAGACTAAAAGACAAACAAACACACAGACAGAGACAGAGAGACAGAGACAGGCAGGGCGCTAGCGAGCGAGCGAGAGAGCGATATAGAGATGTAGAGATAGATAGATAGATAGATAGATAGAGATAGAGAGACAGACAGACAGACAGACAGAGAGAAAGAACGAGAAGACACAGGCAGACAGACGCAGAGAGATAGAGATAGAGAGTAGGGAAATGAGGGAGGCAGAGAGATAAGCAAACAATAGAAGAGAGAAACAGCAACATATATATATAGAAGCAGACCAGACTAAGTAGAGTACATCTTCGGAAACACTCAATGTGTAGATTATAGAACCCATGATAAGTCATACACCCAAATACCCTCGAGGTTTTGCCAATGACTAGCAGCGCTCTACAAAGACAGCGGGACGCGGTGGTATAACGTTGTGTTTTATGCCTTGTAGCCGGAGGGTCGCAGGTTCTAATCTACCTCATGCCACTGCGTAGCGACCTTGGACAAGTTGCTCACCTATAATTGTCTGTGAGGATGGTAACAACAACCACCTGACTCATCTCATCCCCAGGTGGCACAAAAGTCACAGGACTTGCCTTCGAGCAGAGAACTCATCATCATCATACAAAGCCGACAATTATAAGAAAGACTTCCATTAAGGAACATCTTCATTCTCCTCTATACTCGAAGTTCTAGTGGATACTTTCTGCCTCGAGCGAGAAATACTTCAATAATAACAGCTACATCCTTCTAATTGAAGTCGTGTGTAGAGTGATTTATAATTTTGCTTACAATGTGTTTAATGACAGGTCACAGGACTCAAGGGGCATACCTAGGGGAAATGATGAGTATATTTGAAGACTACAAGGAGAACAACAAGGTCCCGTTCTATCGCCTTCCATTGTACACATACATGTACCGTACATAAATCTTCACCCGTGAATCATGTTCAAGAGGCATAATTTATCTAGGGAATGATGAGTATATCTGAGGAGAGCAACAATCAAGGTCCTCTTCAATCGCCTTCCATTGTAAACATACTGAGCATAAATCTTCATTCGTGAATCATGCTCAAGAGGCATATCTACAGGGGATGATACAAGAAGATGAACAATCAAGGTCCCTTTCTATCGCCACATACATAAAAGCTCTACCCATGAATCATGCTTCCCCGAAGGCCATGACGTCACCTCGTAGAAAACGACACAAGATTCGTGTCTCGTATCGCTATTTATTTGCTAACGCATAGAGAATAACTGAAAGCCGTTGGTACATCGGAATGACGTCAAGTCATTCCAGGGAGGCATGACTCAGAAGTACGACTTTTAGTAACACCCCAGTATACGGTTAGGTTTTTTCTTTGCCAGTTCTTAGCTCTGCATTTTTGTGAATAATTGCGATTGTTAAAATGAATTTTCATATTTCAATTTTTCAGTTTCATTGACTTGGGATTTTTTGGTACACTTTTGGCTAATCTTGGGATTTTTCTGGCAAGATCTTGGGATTTTATAAAATGGAGAGTGGTCACACTGGACGTCACCTGGTAGAAAAGGACACAAGATTCGTGTCTCGTATCGCTATTTATTTGCTAACGCATAGAGAATAACTGAAAGCCTTTGGTACATCGGAATGACGTCAAGTCCTTCCAGGGAGGAGGCATGACTCAGAAGTACGACTTTTAATGAGCTCACAGTACACTGCACAGAAAAGTGGACCGTGATTTTCGTATAGAAGGTTTTAAGTCTACGTACAATACAAGGTTTACTTGAATGACTATGCATACATCTATAATACAAGGATATTATGTAGTTCGCGTCTGAGCGGGTTAATTACCATAACAATGAATTACAGTGAATCTATGTATTGGAGAGCTACAAGTTCCAAATGCTGTCTGTGTCTGAAAACGGTTTAAAGCAGCGAGCCTCGAAGAGCTAACGCCTGTAGGCTTTTAGGTCCGTACAGTTGAGGTATTACAGTGGCTTACTGTTAAAGGTATGCAGGTACAATGTACATCTGTGTGTTTAGAGCAGGGCCTGTTAGATGCCTGTAGGTTGCAGTACCGCCAATAGTCTGGGCATTTAGGTGCAGATGACTTTCCACGATGTACTCAAAGGAGTACATGACCATTAGTCACATATCAAGGGTCTACATTTCTTAATTCTTTGCAATCGTACTCAGACGATCATAAACTTTATTGGACGCTTCAAGGAAATATTATTTCACTGCAACGTGCTTAGTCATCTATAATATGCTATGTCCCCATTTATATCGTCTATCCAGCGTAGCCTTGGTCTACCTTTGTATCGGTATGAGCACAATCTATTACCAGCTATATACCAAAAACTTTTTCTCCTTACCTCTGAAATACATTCCTATCCCACTAGAAGCACCAAGTTGTATCGACAGCCCTTTGCCCACACAAAATTAATACTCGACTGTTTTCCATTAGATTCGCTGGGGCTAAGGTATGGAACAATATTCCCCTATGGATCCGCCAATTGACTGCTTTACTTAACTTAAGAATAAATTACGCCACTATCTGATTCATCTAGACATTTGAATGTATGCTATTTACTGTTATGGGTGTTTAGTTAAGTTCTATTAGTTAAGTTATCTTAATTTTTGTCTAATTCCTGTCTCCGAAAGCAAGCTTGCTGTCATGTATTATCGAGACTTTTTATTTCATTACCTGGGTGGCCCTATTTAGCGGGATAATCCATCCCTTCAGGGTCCTCCACTTGGTAACCGGAACGTCGTTGAATGATAACTGCCATAATTGTAAATATGTTGTCGGTTACAGGAAAAATAAATTGAATTGAATTGAATTGAATTGAATCGTTATCATTCGAATCTTGCGTGTAGTGCATAGTGTGGGATTCTATCAACTGGCATTCTCTCTACATGTCCAAACCATTGGAGTCTTTGTTGAACGACTTTGTCTAGCACAGTTGTTTGTTATTATGACTTATGAGTTGTTGTTGTTATTATTATTATTAAATATTAATTATTACTATTAGGTCCAATTAACTCAAGAGGTCTTGCATTTGTCGCAGATATGGGCCATCATCTGACACAAGCGACGGACGAAGTGAGAGAGACAACCTTCCTATTTCGAAGACTTTCGGTGACAATTCAGCGGTTTAACGCCGTGGCCTTCGCCGGTTCTTTTGTTGACCCTATGCCCAAGATGGAGAGGGGTAGCCTTTCCAGTTACACTAGATCACTGATAGTAGGGGGCCCGATAGCGCATTGGATAACATGCTGGCATGGAGAGCGAGAGGTACCGAGTTCGAGTCCCGTAGGGCGGATATGCTTTGTAGGCTGCTATTAGCGCCGTTGTATTGCAGGCTGTCTGTTCTGTTAGTAGCTAAGATTTAAATAGCATAACATGTAAATGTACAGCGCAGTGCATTTGTCAGGCGCTTCAATAAAGAAAAGATTAATAATAATAATAATAATTATTATTATTATTCAGACAACTCCATTGGCCTTTAGAGTTGAGGGAGTGACACAGAGGGAAGGCCGCGAAGTCTCTCGCCCAAACCATCCTTATACGACGCTCCCATACCAATCCCTTAGACGGGAAAGAACGGTCAGTTCATTCACGGTAGCCTATGCTCGACGTTTGCTCCGAAGATGAATCGATTCAGATCTGGAACAGTAGCGAGTAGTAAAGCATCCGATACAACCAGTGATGATGATAAGTTCTCTGCCCAAAGTTTAACGACACTGTGTGATTACAAAGATCATTAGTGTCGCCCTCCTCCTTTATCCAGGCTTGGGACTGGCACTGTCAGAAAGGCGGAGTTTCTCTGCTCAAAGGTAGGTCCATTGGCTTTTATGCCACCCTGGGACGAGACGAGTCAGGTGGCTTCCTGTTATCTTCGTCACAGACAATTGTGGATGAGCAACTTGCCCAGGGTCGCTACGCTTGGTAGCTTGAGGTAGATTCGATCGTAGTCGTAATCGTAATCGAATATTTATATAGCGCCACTCAAAACAGAGGCGCTCCCAACCCGGGCCAGTGTCTTCACTGGTAAAGAGAGGTTTTCAGGCGCTGACGCAACTGGTCAAAAGAAATAGAGAAAAGGTCAGTCCTGAGGGACTGAGGTAACTGGTTCCAGCTATTGGGACCAACAATAGCGAAACTCCTTCACTGGGCCGCTACGCTTGGTAGCTTGAGGTACATGCAGATTCGATCCTGCGGCCTTCCGGTTACAAGGCACAGAACATATCCTTGATTAAAGAAAAGATATTATATTATTATTATTATTATTATTATTATTATTATTAATAATATTATTAATATTATTAATATTATTAATATTATTAATATTATTATTATTATTATTATTATTATTTATTATTATTATTATTATTATTATTATTATTATTATTATTATTATTATTATTATTAATATTATTGTTAATATTAATATTATTAATATTATTAATATTATTATTATTAGTAGTAGTATATTATTATTATTATTATTATTATTATTATTTTTATTATTTTATTATTAATTATTATTATTATTATTATTTATTATTATTATTATTTTATCCTTACACCACCGCGTCCAACTGGTACAACCAGTACGCACTGGTTACTCCGTTTATGCTGTAACAGACGAACCCTTCATCGATGAATCCGTTGTGCAATACGAAAATGGCGCTATAGAAGTTTACTTTACTAGACTGCCAGCAATTTTGAGAAAGCATTGAAAGGCGCCGCTATATGAAGTGTCCTGCCGCCCAAATACAAGCATATTATACGATTGCCCTACATGCAAGCATACATAATTGTAATTGTAATTGTAATCGAACATTTATATAGCGCTGCTCAAAATTCAGCAGCGCTCTCGACCTGCTTCAGTGCCTGCGTCAGGGAACAAAAATGTCTTAAGGCGTCTACGGAACTGGCAAAGGAGAGAGGGCTAGTAAGTTACTCAAGGCGAAGAGACTGGGGAAGAGAGTTCCAAGCTGATGGGCCAACACGGGCAAAGCACCTAGAGTGGGCTGCAGCAGAGCGCCACGGGTCGAAGATCGCAAAGAGGCCCTCGCAGGTAAAGAGGAGACAAAAGTGCAAAAAGACCTCAGGTAGGATGGGGCCACCCCAACAAGGCAGTTACGCATGAGGGAAAGGATTTTGAACTGTACCCGCTGTTGGATAGGGAGCCAGTGAAGGGTATCCCGAATATAGCCTTGAGATATGGGCAAACTTTGGAATGTCGCCTATAAGCATACATACATACAGCCATGCATGCATACATGCATCTATATATACATGCATAAAAATACAGCGTATACAACTATGCATGCATGAATGTACGGATACATCGGTAATGCATGCATGCAAGCATTCATCAATGCATGCATGCATACATAGACATAATTTTTATAATACATGCATGAATGCAAACATACATAAAGTGCCAACCATAAATGCATACAACCACACATATATAGATTCAGACATACATACCTAATTCATTCATTCATTCATAAATTTATATAGCGCCCCTTCCAGAGGACTACTCAGAGGCGCTAATATACACATACTAACATGCACACTAACATACATACATGCCTACATATATATGTATATACGTACAGGAATACATGCATGTATACGTGCTTACGAACATACGCACATGCATACATACACAAAATGTCACAAATACACTCCGATAATGCTCTGAGCAAACGCAGATCGGATCGTTAGCCTACGATCTGAGGCAATAATTATTTTCCGGCCTGTGACATTATTAGCCTATTTCCTCATTTGCATTCGAGCCACTTTCGAAGTGTACACTACATACGTTCCGTACACGCTGGCACTATGCTATGTACACCCCTCAATTGACATGATATTCTTAAATATTACGCTGTATAAATGTCACATATAATTAATAAAAATAACCACGGCCTTTAAAATTGTTTGAAACTTCCAAAACACATCTGTACTTTACTTAATTCCTTAGCTTTCTCGACTGCTTCTTGTCATTTAATAATGCTGATTTAATAATTCAGGAGGTAAAACGTAAAAGTATTGGAGAAACATATCTGTATATTCGCATGGTGGCAGTGCAAATGTCCACAAAATCAGTTTCAAATGTTCTAATTGTATTAGCTATGCACAAAAAGATAACACTCTCGACTAGTAACTGTTCAAAGTGAATCCTATACAGCACGTGTTCATCACGATTTCTACAAATTTAATCGAACATATTAAGACTCGATATTGACTTAGGGCTTCAGCAAAACATCTACCGTCGTCAGAAATCAGGTATTCCTCAACTTTACCTTTAGATGTTCCTCGATAATTATATTGTCGGTCAATATATTACTTGCTAAATTATTAAAGCAACATTATTCAATGACTAGAAGCAGTCGAGAAAGCTAGGAAATTAAGTACAGATGTGTTTTGGAAGTTTCAAGCAGTTTTAAAGGCCGTGGTAATCTTTATTAATTATATGTCACATTCATATAGCGCAATATTTAAGAATTTCATATCAATTACTTGGTGTGCATAGCAGTCGGTTAAATGACTGTTTCACTAAGTCTGAGCCGTATGTAACTTCAACTGTTTGATAAACCTGCTCAAGGTCCTGAATAGAGACCGGATAAGAGGAGGCTCCAACCCAAACACTCCGTGTTTAAAGGCGAGTGCTTAATCCAATCAGTTGCTATGCAGCTTACAATTTGTGTCACTTCCATTGTAGTGTTGTGTGATGTACTCTGTAATAATTATAATAATAATAATGATAATGATAATGATAATGATAATGATAATGATAATGATAATGATAATGACAATGACTGACAATGACAATGACAATGACAATGACAAATCTTTTCTTTAATAAAGCGCCTGACAAACCCACTGCGCTGTACATTTGCATGTTATGACAATTAAACAATACACAGGAACACAAATGACAGAAGACATAAATCTTAACTACTAACAGAACAGACATCCTGCAATACACGGCGCTAATAGCAGCCTACAAAGCAAGTCCGCCTATGGAACTCGATCTCGGTACCTCTCGCTCTCTATGCCAGTGTGTTATCCAATGCGCTCTCGGGACCCCCTGTTTCTGATCCCACTAATAGTATTGCAGCACAGTTCAGTTGCATTTTGAAGAAAATTACAAGTGAATAATAATCTGACACTGTGAGCTGGTTGTTATTACAAGCATTTGTTCTGCATGCTTTATTGCAGATGACGTAGAAGCTGTACCTGGAAAACAGGAAGACCTGGAAGAGAATTTAAACTATCTGCGAAATGGAGAAGTAAGTTCTGCATGTTTACTTGCATTTTAACAGGAGGGGCATGCGGTAGTCTACCTGGATTATCAACGGGAAGATCGGAGATTCAAATGCCCATGGCCGTCCACTTCATTCATTCATTCATTTCAGATATTTATATACCGCCCCTTCAAGATTTCTACTCAGAGGCGCTCCTGACTACGGCGTGGACACTGAATCGGAGTTTCACGCCGAAGCGCATGAGCAATTGCGAGTGAAGGACTTGCCCAGGGTCCCTACGCGGCGGCTTGAGGTAGATTCGAACCGCAACCCTCCGACTGCAAGGCACCAAACATACCCCCTTGAGGTGGGTTCGAACCCGCAACTCTCCCGCTGCAAGGCACCGAACATACCTCTACACCACCGCGCCCCACTTATTAATGTTTCGTTATGTTTATGTAGGGGGTGCTCGATGGTGTAGTGGTTAGCGCGCTGGGCTGTCGAACAAGAGGTTGGGGGTTCAAATCCCGCCAGGAAAATTTGATTCGAGATTTCTGTTCCACCTGCACCTCCTAGCCCACTCAGCTATAATGAGTACACTGACCGTACACGGTCGGTGGGAAGATGAGACGGCGAGGGAGAGGATTGGCCACCCGCCCTCATATGCCGAGGCTAAGAAAAATGAAGTCGCTAACACTTCATATCCATGGCTGCCACTGGGCTATCTTAAGGGACTGCTCTTCTTCTATGTTACATCATGAAAAGTAACATATATCCGTCCACTGATTAATGTTTAATTATGTTTCGTCATGTCTCATCAACTCAGTTTATCTGGTTAGGAACTAGGCAGCAGGTGGCAAAGCTTGATTATTCTATTACTGACCGAGTAATTCCCTGAATGCACATATAGTGTCCGCGATTTGGGTATCACACTTGACTCCTACTTCGCGTTCACGGAGCACGGATCTAATCTGACCCGCTCCTGTTTCCTTCACCTCAGGCGACAAAGGGCCACCAGACGATCGGTCTCTCCTTCTTTCTTTACCTCAATAGTCCATGGATTTTGTCTGCTCCCATAGGGACTACTGCAGCCCTGTTCTCCTGGGCCTTCCAAATAAGCGTCTCTCCCATTTAATTCCACCCCAATTGCTCACGTTGAATTGATCACCTTGTCTGTAGGTGCTTCGGAATTGCCATTGCAATGAAATTCTAAATGCATGTTGAATTGTTCCTCTGATCAGTAGGTGCTTCGGAATTGCCATGCAACAGAAAGCATTTCAAAATGACTGATTACAGCTTTTTTTGTGTGTAACAGGCCATTCTCCACCTAATTCCATCGTAATTGCTCATGTTGAGTTGATCGTCTGATCAGTAGGTGCTTCGAAATGGTCATGGCAATGATATTCTCAATGCATTGCTGGAGGAAAGATAGTTTCGACGATTGCCCTGCAGCAGAAAGCACTTCAATATAAGGAGTGGTCCAAAGTAGGTCATTGTGGCAGACGTCCTTATGGACGACCCCTGCACAAACCATGTTTTCCTAACGACGTGAACGGCTTTTTATGCCACAAGATGTCATTAAACTGTTGAATTCAATTATGCAAATCGCCAACTAAGTTCCAACAACCGGCAAGGTCGACGTCGACGGCTCCGGCCGCCAAAAGATGTCGCTAACAGGCGATAACGCATGCACTTGTTAAACACCTTTAAAACGTTTTCAGTCGAAGCTATAATATCCGAAAACGTCCTTTTTGTAATGGTTGATGATGAATGAATACGTATATTATAATATATTATATGCTAAAAATGCTTGTCGGTGAGAACGACCTTTGTAGCCATAAGAATCTGTTAAACTCTGGATCCATACTGTATAGCAGGGATGGCTAACGTATGGCACGCGTGCTCAAAGTGGCACGCGTGAAATTTTTTCAGCACGCGGGATTTTGAGCGTCTCCCAAAATTTGAAACTTAGAAATACAAACTCTCTATGGATATCCACATTTTCTTTTATGAAGGACTTTATTGTAAGACCAATCTAAAACCATCTTTGAAATAATTTATTTTAATTCATTTTTGTTACGCTTTGTCAATTAAAACATACATGATAAAAACAATTATATAGCCCTACTGCAAAATTCTTAGGGGCACGCGACGGTATTTTCTAAAATGTTTTAGCGGCATTCACCTTTAAAGGGTTCGCCATACCTGCTATATAGCATGGGTTCATTACTTATACTACTATTAAACCCCAACACTGATTGTACTCTGTCAGTGCTAGTCCCAAGCCTGGATGTAGGAGGAGGGCGACGCTAATGGTCTTTGTTATCACAGTGTCGTTAAACTGAAATTACTACTAGATACTATTAATGTAATGTATTAGTGTTTAATAAATTTTGTGGCTCCCAGAGCCGTTGGCGTTGATCTCAGGTCATATGATGTGAACGCCGGAGTGCATGATAAAAAAACGCAGTTGTCGAATTTAATTATAACCTCGAATATAACCGTTTTAAAGGTGTCGAAGAGATTGGGACGTTGTCAATTTTAGCGACATCTTCTGGCTCCTAGAGCTGTTGACTCGACCTTACTTATGCAACAGTTACAGTAAGAAATAATGTCGAAACGTGTGAAATGTCCGACGATTACCGTGGTAGTTACTAATTACTGGACGTGACTATAGTTACTGGACGCTGTGTCATAAGAAAGTTCATTAGCGTCGCCCCCTTCTTAATATAGGCTTGGGACTGGCATCAGCTGAATATTGTATTGTATTCAAACATTTATAAAGCGCCTCTCATAGGGTGAACCATTCAGAGTTAATAGCATATGAGTTAATGGCACAGTTTTTTCATTCATTCATTCATTCATTCCGGATATTTATTTAACGCCTGTTCAAAAAACCTACTCAGAGGCGCGAAAAGTTTTGCTTTCAACAAGTTATAGTTTCCAGAGTTTAGCGATATCTTATCACAATGACTGTCGTACTCTGTCAGTGCCAGTCCCAAGCCTGGAGGAAGAAGGAGGGCGACGACGGCCGTTGACGTCGCCCTCCTCTTTTCATTGTGTTCGGGACTAGCACTGCCAATGTACGAGAGTGGCGGAAATAATAATAGTAGTAGGCCTCGTAGAAGAAGTTTCAATTTAGCGACACTGTGTGATAAAGATCAACAACGTCGCCCTCCTCCTTTCTTTAGGCTTCGGACTGGCATTAAGGCACTGCATTATGTTCAAATCGACTACATTATTGTGTCGTTCTGAAAATAAAGGTTGCTTCTTCTTTTTAGGGTTTCGGAGCTGGAAACTTCAAGTCCTTGTTCGAATCTATCGAAGGCGACCAAGCGGCTCGAGGAAACTTGTATTAACCCCACAGAAGGAAATTTACCCTCTTGTTGGATGGGGGTTGGGGATATGTTGAAAATGTGTTTCAGAAATTCGTTATTAGAAACTTGGTGCGCTAATTTTGGATCGGGTGAGCGAGAAAAATAATTGCCTCGCGAACTACGATTCTACGATTTCTTTCACGTTTATTCATAATGCCAGTAGTAACAAAGGTATAAAGTAATAAATATAAAAATGAAGCCCTTGCATTGCTTATAACCTAATTGTCAAAATTTCTGTAAAAATCAAACGCTTAGATAGTCGTTTCGACGTATGTCTCATTGCCTCACTTGATACAGGACGTCTTTACCCCTCCCCTGTAATGTAAATTTCACGAAGTGATATTACTTTGACTAATTCTTCTGCTTCACCTGTAATTTTACTCGGACTGTGGTAATTAAGGTTTACTCAGTGTTTCATTTTATTACGCTTTGAACTCGACTGCGATACCATAAACAACACGTCATTATCTTGATCTGTATTATCGGTATCTCTAGATAACCTCGAGCGCAAATGAACAAGCTGTTGCCATGACTTCAAACAACTACATGTACCTAATAAAAGTTTTCAATTTGTGATTAGATTTTATTTGAAGCGCATTGTCTTAACATGTTGTTATTTAACATGTTGTCATTTAATCCTGCAAAAACGAGGCCTGTTCTCTTTTGGGTTGATAGTTTTCGAAATTGTTGCTTAGGAGCAGTGGCGTAAATCATGGGGGGGGACAGAGGGGGACAGTCCCCCCCAAAGTTTTGACTTAAGCCCTGCTGTCCCCCAAAATCCGGCCCTCGTAGGTACTCTGTCCCCCCCAAAGTTATGTATAGATTTTCGCCTCTGCTTAGGAGACGCCTAACAAACAAATCTTTCAGCTGCGTAGGCTGTTATTTATTGCGTAAATTAATCCGTTTTAAAGGTGTCTAAACAGAGGGCTATTACGAAACGGATCACATTAACTGTAGATCGAACTTAATCGAAATTCATGTCTCAACATGCTGTTATTTAGCATGTTGTTATTTTATATCGCAAAATGTTTCAGAGTATGGCCTAACGTTTTGATCAATTTTGGGAAGATCGTTTTGGAAATTGTTGCTTGGAGAAATATTGACCCGAAAGAACAAAATTGTTCAACTATACGAAGGCTGTTATTTATTATTTAATGCACTCCGTTTAAAAGGTGTCTAAAGAGAGCGCTGCAACGCAACGGATCGCATTAACTGCCAATCGAAACTCATCGTTTGACTAGGCCAGAGGGCAGCATGTGGTGCCTAATAATCTAATCTGATTTAATCTAATCTAATGACTTCTAAAGCGCCTTTGTCATAAAATGCACAAGGCATTATTCAGTAGTTGCTTTAAGAGAGTAATTATAGTAAAGCCTCTTCCACACCTCTTTTAAGTGTTGAATTGTTCTTACAAGTAAGAGCATAAGCAGATGAAGCAGATGTAATGTGTTTTCAAGTGTGTTGTCATAAGCTGCCGTTAAACTGAGGATCCAATCCAATGAAGCCCAATGCCTAACATATGCAGTAGGCCTCCCTGAAGATATTTCTCGTTCCTTTATAAAGCTGTTTCGCCACCTTTGAATGGAGTCCTTCGTACGCTGAAAATGAGTATGCTTTAAATTGTCAGCAACGGCCTTTAGGCTAATTAAATAATAATAATAATAATAATATCTTTTCTTTAATCAAGCGCCTGACAAACGCACTGCGCTGTACATTTACATGTTATGCAATTGAAACCATCTTAACTACTAACAGAACAGACAGACAGCCTGCAATACACGGCGCTAATAGGCAATAGCAGCCTACAAAGCATATCCGCCCTACGGAGCTCGAACTCGGTACCTCTCGCTCTCTACGCCAGTTGTTATCCAATGCGTTATCATTCGACGACGATAACCGTGGAACACTTCATGCCGCCAGACTGATAATTAATACGTAGGGCATAAAATCTACGACAACGTCCCTGGTAGCCAGAAGATGTCGCTAATACACTATAAACTTCTACTGCAGTTTCGTAAGCTAGACCTGAGGCAGTCATTGGTATGAAGTGTTATAGCGACTTCATTTTTTAGCCTCGGCATATGAGCGCTGGTGGCCAGTCCTCTCCCTCGCCGTCTCATGTTACCATTGACAGTGTGCGATCGCTGTACTCATTATAACTGAGTTCGCCAGGTGGCGCAGGTGGAGAAGAAATCTCGAAAAATCGGTCCAGGTGGGATTTGAACCCCCGACCTCTCGGTTGATAGTCCAGCACAGTAGCACTCCAACCATTGGAAAATTGCGTACTATAGGCTATACTCAGTAGTGAAACCATGGCCAAAGTCGTACAATCTCATTAGCCTACAGTAGCCAGAACGAAATCTGCCGATAGGCCTATAAACTAACAGCATATAGACTTATAGCTCTATAAAATGTGGTAGCTAGTCCTATTTATTTAATTCGCATTTGCTGAACTGAGAAAGATCAGCGTTACTTAAACAGGTGAAACCGGCTAAGAAATATCGCTAATCCTAAAGTTGAATATTAGGCTACTCTGCGTTAGGGCCTGCTGGAAGCTGTAGGCTAAGTAAAAGCCAAGAGTTGCAAGACCAGCACCCAGAAAATCAATCCTAGAAAAAATGGACCACTCTTCCATTAGTAGCCTACATCGCGAATCTGCGACTTTTACAGTAAATAAAATATGTAAATCATTATTATAATATTATTATTGTCAACTATTTACGGAACCAAATGCCGATTATAGCGCTATAATAGTAGCGATAATAATGGAGGGCGGTAAACAGTCTAACGTAAAGCCGGAAGCTGAAGATTTATAACAACGTAATAGTTCGTTTTATCAATGTATTGGCGAAGGTTGTTCAGTTTAAATGACACAAAAGGGAGATTTATTTAAAATCACCCCAACCCCCCTATTAAAAGTCTTTATAAACGCCTGGACGGCCAAAACCCTTCAGTTATGACCTGCAATTAATGCTGTACGTTGAGAGTTTGTACGAGTTGTACGATACGCTTTAAAATGCGACGAACATTAGAGTGGTTGTTGTGTAGAGTTTGACATACTGTACTGATGCTGAAATTAAGGAGTGATTTTTGGGATATTTTAACGGAAATCCAATTAAAAAATGGTTTGACCCACCTTTGTGGTGATATTTTGCGAAGGGATTGTGGTCGTACTGTTGAAATAACCACCACGTGTTGTGTGGTGGCCAGCCCACACAGCCCAGAAATTTAATTATTCTAATTAATCGCTTTAACTAATTTTTAATAAACTCTTGCATTTGCAGAACTTCTGCATGTGCATAGCTCTTGCATTTGCAGACTGCTTGCATTTGAAAACTAACTCTTGCATGTGCAAACTCTTGCATGTTTAAAACTCTTGCATTTTCAAAACTCTTGCATTGTCAAAATTCTTACATTTACAAAATGTTTGCATAAAACTCCATTTTCCACAGGCCATGGACCATTCGTATTCGACGGAACGAGAGAAAGTCCAGAAGACGGACCATTCTTACTTCACAGTCGCAAAGAAAACGCCGAAGGTTGTCCTGCGCAAGGCTCAGTTCATGAAGGAACACCAGGAGTCGAGTCGGTCTTCCATTGGCCAGGACCACTCCTACGTGCGTCCGGAACACGTCGTCCACCTGACGGAACTCGCGGTCGACGACACGGTCTGCGGTGGAAATGACGAAGACGTTGCCGCCATTCCTCATCTTCCAAAAAACGATGCTCAAACGCTGTTCAGTAAGTGGTCTTAATTAGCTTCAAGTTAAATCGTGGCATTAGGTATTTGTGAGTGAAGAAACTGGTCAAATTGTCTCGGAATCAAGAAATGGCGGTTACATTTTTAAAAGTCATAACAAAACACTTATTAGGCTAGCATTTAAAGGACAATAGAGTCATAGAATTATCTTTTAACATGCATTTAAATCAATTTTAACACATA
Source organism: Aporrectodea caliginosa (assembly GCA_020284085.1). Lineage (NCBI taxonomy): Eukaryota > Metazoa > Annelida > Clitellata > Crassiclitellata > Lumbricidae > Aporrectodea > Aporrectodea caliginosa. The sequence goes on along the minus strand of JACEVL010000499.1, from coordinate 412,818 downwards.
CTTGATAAATTTATTTTAGGTGTTCGTGAAAGAGAAATAATTAATAAATTAGGCACCGGTCCTCCTGAACTCGGAAAATTCATGTGATCGAGTGCGACCTGGATCCTGAATGTCATGGGATCCTGAATTTCATTCCATCTTCGATCTGATCAAAAAACAACCAAATTATTTCAGAATTGACCATATAACAAAAGTGTTGTGTCTTTTTTTATTAATAGGTCAGATCGACAACAGAAAACTCTGCGACGTTTTGCGATCCACAGAAACAAATCCGTTGTCTCGCATTCGATCTCTGGCCGATCGTCCACCGATCGAAAACATCTGCTTTCAAAAGACGCATTTCGCGGGCTGTGATCTCGACAACATCGACACCCAGATCAGCGGCATACGTCTTGATCATGCCTACGATCTCAAGATCGACGGTTGTTCCCACAGACGATCGCTTCCGTCTTCGATCCGATCGAAAATGGCCGATCAGAGCAACGCAGCGCTGTGTCGAGATCAGTTGTTGAGCTTGCGGTTGCACGATCATACATATCTCGGAACGAAGATCGTAGACAAGGTGTGAATGGGACGGGAATTCTTCTGCGATTGTGATAAAACTGAGAATCTATTTTGTACCTCATGAGACACTGACGGGTCTTGCAAGCCATGCAATGCATAAGGAGGGCCTTGGTTGTACACAGTGGCGGCGCCAGCATGGGGCTAGGGTGGGCTGAAACCCCCCCCCTATCGGCGGCTCAGCCCCGCAAACAAAAGTGGGAATCACTGCCAATGCCAGATAGGAGGGGAGAAAGGGAAGGAATTGGGGTTTTAGCCCCCAAACCTGAAATCCTGGCGCCGCTGCTGGTTGTACAGTTGCACCGTCGAGGGCAACTGAGGGCAATGGTTGTCCAGTTGCACCAACAAGGGCAACGGTGGTTCAGTTGCATCCACGAGGGCAACTGAGGACAACGGTTGTCCAGTTGCACCCTCGTGATGAGTGAGCAATTATCTTGCCCTGTCTGGTTTGGGGTTAGTGATGCACAAGGAAGGACAGAGACAGTGACAGTGACACAGGTAGAAAGCCTACAAGTGATAGGCAGACAGACAGAGACTTAGATAGACAGACAGACAGACACACAGAGACTCACAGAAAGATACATACAGACACAGAGACATACAGACAGATACATAAAGACAGACGCACACACAGGCAGACACACAGATGTACAGACACATACAGACAGACGCACACATAGAAAGACATGCTTTAGTTCTATTGCTGCCAAAGATTTCTACAAGTGACGAGGAACTGTAGTTTTATGTGTAAATCGTCTGTTATTCGTTGCATACATTTTTCCTTTGTCTCCTGTGACCAATCAGAAACCAGGGTCGTCTGTTTTTGTCCATTGGGGTCGTCCATTAATTATGTCAAAAATAGGGGGAGGGGGTTTGGTACAATTTGACGTCAACAAATGTTGTCCAATGAATCAACACAGACCCTTCAAAATGGTAGCTTAAACATTAAGTAATGCTAAAAATGTATAAAGTGCTTAATGTTTAATACTACTAAAAAGCTGGTAATAAACTAAACTCATATATTTTTAATTCGAGATTGCATTTTTAGTGTAAAAATCTTTAAAAAATGATTCTACATGTATTGAGCCATTGTGTTTCTTTTTTGTAGGGGGGTTCTGGGATTGTTGACATAATTTTTAGGGGGTCTTTCAATGTTTGACAGTTGCTAACAAGGGGGACGAGAGGGTCAAAACTGCCTAAAATTTGGTGACATAATTAATGGACGATTCCATTCTGTGATTCCGAATGGGCTTGGCACAGAACGAAGGCACGATGCTTTCCACTAATGCAGAGAATTATATGAGAATGCTCTAACCTTTGACCCCACAACCACATAGCCCCAAAGGCCGCTACAGGCATTGTTTGTAGTAATCACGCTACACTATGGTGTAATGTGACTGTGTAATATGCAAAAGGGCTACAGGCATTGTTTGTAGAGGAATGTAATCACACTACATTACTGTGTAATGTGACTGTGTAATACGCAGGTAGTGTTACACATATATAGGTACATTTGAAGCAAGTAATGTATTGTAATTGCAATCAAACATTTATATAGCGCGGCAGCGCCAACTAGAGGAAGCGTGTTGGGCATTTCTTTCGCTGGCCTATGTTATGTTAGTTGTTATGGATGGAGTTTTATCGTTTAGTGTTTGCGGCCAAAGCTTCTGTGAAATTGTGTGGATGTTCTTCCTGGGGTCGTGCATTTTAAGTGCTTCTGGTTGGCACGTCTTCTGTTTTTGGGGCTCGCAAATAACTCGTGGGGTAAAGGGTTGTTTTGTGCGGCAAGGCTTTGGCCGTGCTTCTTTGTGTTTGAGAATTTATGTATGGAACACTTTGAAGAGGTGAAGACATGCTCTGATTTTGTGCTATTGCAATGCCTGACTGATTGCTTCGTTAGGAAAGTGACTATTGCTTAGGGTGTGTACACCTTTGAATGGTTTTAAAATGGGCTACTTAAATGACTGTTGATTAGAATGTGTAGACCATTGAGCTGTTTAAAATAACATGCTAGCCATTCAGTGTGATGTTTTTGTAAACAAGACTACATAGCTCCCTAGATAATGCTTGTATGTGTGTTGGCCATTTCAGGTTTGTGTGGATGTGTCCTTGTGTTTGTTTGGTTGTTTGTGCCTGTGTTTCATCATGTACTTGTGTGTTCCTGTACTGTTTTTAGTATATGTGTACAGCGCGAACAGAAAAACAGAGCCTTTGAATTATTCACAAAACAGAGTCTTTGAATAATTTACAGAAACATAGCCTTTGAATTATTAAAAAACACAGAGCTTTTGAATTATTCACAAAAGCAAACCCTTTGAATCATTTTCAAGAACAGAGCTTTGAATTGTTCACAAAAACAGTTGAATTATTTAAACTGAATAATTGTAATTACGAGTACTTATTTGTATAGTTTCTGTTGAAAAGAAACTTGTTCGAGACCACAATCGAAAGGAAGGTCCAGTGTTTCCGCTAGAGTCCAAAAAGAGGACGTATTTACGCCCTGGCCTAGAATTTTTTGGACGTAACTCATTGTTTTCGGATATCACACCGAAAAATTTGGACGTTTTTTGCTGACGTAAAAACAGCCATTTGGGCGTTAACACAAACACTGGGAAGGTCTCATTAGCACTTCATACTAGTGGCTGCCTCAGAGCTAGCTTAAGGGACTGCTTTTCTTCTTCTGCAGTGATTAAAGATTTCATTTAAGTTTATTGTGAATAGGATTTAGGTTTAATAAGCAATGATTGTTAAGGGAGCATATTTTCCGTTCACAGTGTATATTTACGTACGTTTCATGTTCTGTTTTAGTTTCGGTCGGTGTACTTGTTTACTGGTGCTTATTTATCCGTGTACTTGTGTACTAGTATTTGTTTATCTGTGTACTTGTGTACTGATACTTGTTACTATTTGTGTACTAGTTCTTGTTTATCTGTGTCCTTGTTTACTAGTATTGGGTTATCGGTTGCGGTTTTTCGTGTACTTCTTCGTACACTGCCAGAGACATTTAAACTTGCTAGTAAAATTGCTGCTAATTTCCACGTTTCATTGTGGTTAAGTAGCTGTTCGAATATGCTATTAAAATCGTAGCTGCTAGCACTTTGACAGAGCTGCTGCAGCGCATTTGGTGACTGTTACAGACCCTGCTATGGCTTCTGAATCTGAATTAAATTCTAAAATAAAGTCGTTTGTCTAAGAATATTAATCAGCATTATTACCTAATGTGGTTTATAAAATTATGTTGTCTCTTTTCTAAGAATATTTCTTATTATTAATATTATTATTATTTAATATCATGTTGGCATTTGGTATTTAGCAACAGTTAAGGGGCTCAACTCCCATGTAAACATCGTAAACAAAAGACCGAGTCGGATATTGCTTCGATGCCTCGTTTTAGAGGTGTCCAACGAGAGCGTGATATATGAACTGTTAGCGACATCTTAAGGTGGCCTGAGTCGTTGACGTCGACCTTGCCCGTTGTTGGAAATTAGTTAATAATAATGTATTGTACATTAATTTTAGTACATGTACATGTTATGACGATTAAACAATTCACAAGAACACAATTTACAGAAGACATAAATCAACAAAGTTGCAGCCACAAAAGGGCGCAAACTCAGATATAGCTTTTAGGGAATGAAGGCATGAGCTAAACCCAGGGGCCTTAGCGGGATATATGAACGGGGTCTGTGAAAACTTCAGGCAAGAGTGTTGTCCATTATACTATCCCCCTTGGCGATTCCTATAATTGAATTCGACAGTTTAATTACATATTCCTCGGGATGAATAGGGAGGTGGTTTCCCGTTGCCTTAATCCGGTGTTTTTACAAAGAGACTGCATCTGTCACGTCGTACACGTTCATGTCGTCCTTAAACTCCTTTGCCCATGAACACTCGCTTATTACCGAAGAGCACTACCACGCACTCCGTTGAAACAGGAGGAACCACGCAAGGCGGGTAATTGGACATTTGAGCAGCAGAGGCTATTTGAGACTTGCATACCCCATCCCCCCCCCCAAACATAAAGAAAACAAAGGTCATGAAGATTAGTAAGAGAGGGGAAGAAACATTAAATATCACATTAAATGGGGATAGAAATAGAACAGTTGAAGAAGTTCTGCTATCTGGGAAGTGTGTTACAGAGGATGCAAGGTGCCATGTGGAAGTAAAAGAAGAATAGCTATGGGAAAAGATGCATTCTACAAAAGAGGGGAGCTCCTCAGAGGCGGTGCAAACAGGAAGCTGAAGAAGAGAATGGCTAAAGACACTAGTGTGGAGTGTTGTCCTATACGGCTCTGAGACATGGACAATGAGGCAAGAAGACATAAAACGACTGGAGGCCTTTGAGATGTGGATATGGCGCAGAATGGAGAAAATCAGCTGGGTGGAGGGAAGAACGAATGAGGAAATCTTACAGCTGGTGGAAGAAAGAAGATCACTGGTAGGCACTATACGGGGGCGGCAGAAGAAATGGATAGGACACATCTTAAGGAGCGACACCCTACTAAGAGACATCATTGAGGGAAGAATAGAGGGGAAAAAGATGAGAGGAAGACCAAGACCACAATGCTACTGGACTGGATGTTGGCAGAGGAGGGATACAGCGGACTGAAAAGAGAAGCAGAGAACAGAGAAAAATGGCGTCGTTGGACATATGAACCTGCCTGAGGGCAGAGAACGTAAAGAAGTTTAATTAGGCTATCTTATGGCATCAAAAGTTCCTTGCACGTCGATATGAAAACTTCTTTGTCTACAATAAATGATATACTATGGACCACTCCCCTGACCCTTTTCCGCATTTGTCCTTACCCTCCCTCGATCTTTGCAAACGTCTGCATCAGATGACTGACTGGCTACAAGACTTCTCCTGTGGTGGGTGTGGCAGCACAGACTCACACGCCCCTACCTTTGTCCACCGTAAACGTAATCGAGCATTTATATAGCGCCACTCAGAAAGAGGCGCTCCAGACCCGGGCCAGTGTCTTCACTGGTAAAGAGAGAGGTTTTGAGGCGCTTGCGGAACTGGTCAAAAGAAATAGAGGCAAGGTCAGTCCTGAGGTAACCGGTTCCAGCTATTGAACCATCCACAATGGGATGGCCTCTCCCTTCCAGTTAATTTCGGACTTACTATCTGCACGACTCCACAGCTTTCACCAATGCGGCAATAGGCCTGAATAATAAATAATATCTTTTCTTTAATTTAGCGCCTGACAAACGCACTGCGCTGTACATTTACATGTTATGCAATTGAAACAATCTTAACTAGTTAACTACTAACAGAACAGATAGCTTGTAATACACGGCGCTAATAGCAGCCTACAAAGCAAATCCGCCCTAACGGGGCTCGAACTCGGTACCTCTCGCACTCTTCGCCAGATGTTATCCAACGCGCCACCGGACCCCCCGTATTGTAGTTCCAATTGTTTAACGACATTTTATGTCATAATTTATTATTAATTGCGAACGGCCTATTGTTAAGGTCCACGTAACGGGACAGATCAGAATTGCAGATTTTATTTACTCCAAGTCTTAACGTCGTCATAATTATCACATCGAAGGCCTTTGACGACAGAAGATAAAGATAACGTCAGAATTGCAGATTACGCAATTGTTGATTATTATACTATCGGTCAAAAACGTTTTAGAGGTGTCTAAAATTGGATCCCTTTCCATGGCACCGCCATTAATACACAGCTTTCAATCATACTCAATCAAGCGGTAGTCAACGCAGCCAACGCTGGATGATATTCTGCCATTAAATGCTTGTTATTGGGTCGTTTTAAAGGTGTGTAAATCGATCCGTGAATTATCCAGTGTTAACGACATCTTGTGGTTGATTTTGACGTCGACCTTACCCTTTCCTAATAATATTAGGCATGTGCGGTTCTGTTGCTGTCGACCTTACCCTTTCTTAATTGTATATTAGGCCTACGTAGTTCTTTTAGGAAGCGCTGACGCGGCATTGGAAACGATATTGACGACGTTTTGTAGGTAAGTAGGCGATTAAGAACGTTTGATGATATTTTTGAACATTTCTCATCGTTCCTATGGCATAATAAGAGGCGTGTAGCCTAATAAAGTGTAATAAGGTATGCATCGGATGGCCCGATAGATAGCGCATTAGATAACATCTGGCATGGAGAGCGAGAGGTACCGACTTCGAGTCCCGTAGGGTGGACATGCTATGTAGGCTGCTATTAGCGCCGTTGTATTGCAGTCTGTCTGTTATTATTATTATTACATTTAATGGATCGTGCTATTAGTAAAATAGTATACGTAGGCCTAACACTGGATAATATCCAGTGTTAGGCCAACTATTTTACTATTATTTCACAGACTCTGTGTACGCTGATAAAACAGTTAGGGGACGTCCATTAACCATGTCAACAAAATAGTGTGGATCTCGAGGGGTTTGGAAAAGTTAGACAGTTGTTGACAAGGTACAATTTGACGTCAAGAAATTTTTTCAAATGAATCAACACAGACCCTTCAAAATGGTAGCTTAAACATTGAGTAATGCTAAAAATGTATAAAGTTCTTTAATGTTTAATACTACTAAAAGGCTTGTAATAAACTAAACTCATATATTTTGAAATTCGAGATTGCATTTTTTAGTGTAAAAAACGTTAAAAAATTATTCCACATGTATTGAGCCATTGTGTTTCTTTTTTTTGTAGGGGTGGGGGTTCTGGGATTGTTGACATAATTTGTTAGGAGGTCCGTTAATGTTTGACAGTTGTTGACAAGGGGGAGGGGGTAAAAACTGCCTAAAATTTCTTGACATAATTAATGGACGGCCCCTTGTTTATTTGCCTGCAACGGAACAGTACCAATGACGAACCAATGCAGTAGGCTACACAGACTGGTATTTAAGGCTTGCACTATGAAACAAAACCTATATATTAGATGCGGACGTAGCCTACGCACTAATACTAATAATAGGCTATAATAATATCTTTTCTTTAATTTAGCGCCTGACAAACGCACTGCGCTGTACATTTACATGTTATGCAATTGAAACAATCTTAACTACTAACAGAACAGACAGCCTGCAATAAAATGGTGCTAATAGCAGCCTACAAAGCATGTCCGCCCAACGGGGGCTCGAACTCGGTACCTCTCGCTCTCTGTGCCAGATGTTATCCAAAGCGCTATCGGGTCCCCTAGTCAAAGCCCCTTGCTCCCCTGATTGCGGACGTCCTTTATGGACGACCCCACAGCTTTCACAAATATGCGGCGACAAACAATGCATCGTATTTCCCATTGTTTTAGCGGCATCTTGTTGCATAATCAATCGTTGAGCCGCTTATTGTTACCATTCACGTAATAGAAAAGGCGAGATTATTGCCGACAACGCAATTATTGGGTATTGTAGTATCGATCGAAAGCGTTTTAGAGGTGTCTAAATCGAACTCCATTTCCATGGCACCGCAATTAATACACGGCTTTAAATCATACTCAATCAACAGGAATTAAGTCATCGCTGGTTGATGATGATTCCAATTGTTTAACGACGTCCTTTGGCTACTATGGCCGCTGACGTCTTTGTGTTTGTATTGTATTTCCGTTCTGTTCGGCCCATTGGCTCATTTTAGTGTAATCCTCTATATATTTTTTCTTTCTTTCTCCTTTTTCTGTTTTTCTGTTTTGTGTGTGTTTTTTGTGTTTTTTCTCTCCTTTTCTTTCCTCCTTTTCTTTTGTTTTCTCTGTGTCTATTCCAACACTCTTTTTGGCTTATTCAGCTCTTTTTTGGCTATATCAGCTCTTTTTTTGGCTATTCAACTCTTTTTTGGCTATCACAGCTCTTTTTTGGCTATATAAGCTCTTTTCGAAATGTTTACAAAGTTATTTACAGTTTTTCTATGTTTTCTATAACAACATGTAATGCTACTTGCAAACATAAGTTTCGCATATATGTGTAATATATACATGTATTATATACACATTTTATTGCAACATACATCTAATTACAATAATGTATCGCTAACATTTATTTTCATAACAGGATAACTTAATTAAACATTTCGTTCAACATTTTCCTATATAGCAATGCAATATTATTACAAAATGTAATAAAATTATTAATCATCATAGTCAAATGATCCCTAATTACACATATAATCACACTTGTTTTGTTTTAATTGATATTTTAATCACAAGCAATGTGTTCAGTCATATGTTTGTAATAGATTTGATATGATAGGCCTACTATCATGTGTAAGATCACCTGCAGTCATCGCTGGATGATGTTTTGCCATTAAATGTTTGTTATTGGGTCGTTTTAATAAAGGTGTGTAAATCGATCCGTGAATTGTCCAGTGTTAACGACATCTTGTGGTTGATTTTGACGTCGACCTTAACTTTTCTTAATGAATATTAGGCCTGTGCGGTTCTGTTGCAAGGCGCTGACATGGATGCCATCGAAAAAGAACAATAGTTTGGCGATATTATATGGCTTCAAAACCCGTTGACGTGACCAGAATTTTTTACATGTCAATACTGCCGTTAAGGAATTTAATTAATACAGTATGCATAGGACCATTAGTTTAAGTTTAAAGTGGGCTCATGGCAACAAAGGCCGTTATTTTAAATTAACGTCTACAGATGGATCCACAGTTTAACGGCAGCTTATGACAACATAGGCCGTTGCCTCCGACAAAGATTAGTTTTTGGCATATTACAGCTCTTATGTCTACAGAAATTATGTTGAACAGTTTTCAACCTTTCGCATGGCATAATAAGAGGTGTGTAGTAAATGGTGTTATAAAGGTGCGTAAATCGGCCAGTACATTATCCGGTGTTACTATACTTTACTATTATTTCACAGACCATGCAGTGTACGCTGATGAAATGGTAATTGTGCTGTCTGCAACGGAGCATTACCAATGACGAACTGATGCAGTATACAGACTGTCTGCCATCTGTCATTGAAGTTGGTGCTTAAGGCACAGGTTGCACTGAAAGAACTGTGTATTAGATGAGTAAAGTAAGTAAGTAAGAATGTTCTTTATTAAACGCAAGCAAACGCTCAGCGCTTTACATACAAAGTCAGAAATAATTTATGTACAAAGAAAACGACAATTAGAGGAAAATTAAGTCAACTAGAAAACATATGTCTAACTGTACAACATCCTAGCTAAGAAGCCACGCCTGGTAAGGGAATCAAATCTAGGGAGAACACGGTTATGTGAGCGTGGGCGCAGGTCATGACCAGTACAATTGACAGGGGGGAAGTCCGCACTTCTCATAACGTCCTACCCTTGTCCGCTTAGAGATGACTCCTCTCTTCCTCCCCTCATCGCAGCGATAAACACGACATCTTATGGCATAATAATTATTAATCGTCCTATTAATACCGTTGACGTCAGCCTTAGTAGCCTACATGATGTACAAAGAACATGAAAAGCCAAGCGTCACCAACAAATTTATAATGTTTATTGAACGCGTTTTAAAGGTGTGTAAATATGACGTTACATCATTCGGTGTTTAACTTTTTGCGGCTATCAGGGCCGTTGACATTGAGTCCCTTTGCCTACTTTTGAACAATGTAGCCTTTTGGTTAGAACTGTTTTCTTGTCATACGGATAGTACGGGTTCGATCCTCCTCCCCGAGACGGTTACTGTGTAGGGACATTGAGCAAGTCCTTCACTCACAATTGCTCAGCGCCGTTGATTGATGCTTCGTCATTATATAGTGGCGCTTAATAAAATTTGTAAAATAGTAGCAATTATGCTGTAAGAACATGTACAATTATGTATATGAATCTTATTTGCAAATTATGTGCATCGTCTACCTTCAACCTGCACGACCGTGGAATCGGGAAATTGAAAACAACTCTGATCATAAATACCTCACCGATGTTTTAACTGAGCGTCTGTGAACAACCTGGCTACAGGCTGGTTTCAGCGTCAATCTTTAGACACCTTTAAAACGCGTTCAATAAATGTTATAAATAACCGGCCCCGAGTAAAAAAGTATGTCGACCTCTTGAAACGTCCTCTTAAATAGGCCCCCTATATAGGTCTGCCGCACTGCATCTCGATTCTGGAACGATGTGCTTTCTTAATGCTGTAAATTCTTCGTTCGTTGGTCAATTTTTAAAATCTACCATCATCTGCCTCAATGAATTTAACCGTGATCCACCCACTACGCCACCTTCCAATTTCTCTCATCCCATGAGTCTCATCCTGGTGAGTTTTTAGTTTTAACATAACTGTCAGATAACAAGTACATTCTCAAACACAACCCTCTCTTTGAATTCATCTGATATAGCGCCAGTATAATCTCGTCTTCCTAAAGCAGCTCTATATCTCGTGTATCACTGAGAAATGTTGGCGATTTGCATTGCGGCGTGTCCAAGGGATAAGTGTGACACGTAGGCCTACCGTCTGGGCGCTTTCCATCTTCTCTTGACAGGCCGAGAGGTTCTTTAATTATTCTGTGCGGGAATTTTTTCTCTGCCAGGGGCTCTCCAGGCGACGTCGTTTAGCGTACTGCGTCGTTGGCTTTCCGCCGCCGCCTCCTCTACAAACCAGTCCATGGAGCCCTATTGCGTCGAACTTTTCTCGACAGTGGTGGCACAAATTCGGTTCATAGAGTGTCGTACTATCAGTGGCGTAACGAGGGGGGCAGGGGGCAGCCGCCCCGGGCGCAGGACAGGGGGCGCAAAATTAGGCTTTAGAAATTTTTTTAAAAAAGAAATCAGGCAAGAATAGCTAAAAAAGTACAAAAAAGTAACTATTATGCATGAGTATGGCAAGGGGCGCAAAATGAGGCTTGTGACAATGTAACCACTTTTTCATGAAAAAAGACGGAAAAGAAAAAAAAAAGGTCATCAGAATTTTGGCGAAAGTAAGAAAAAATTTTTCAGGAAATTCTTGCCCCCGGGCGCACGAACCCCTAGTTACGCCACTGCGTACTATTATTATTTATTATTATTATCATCGTCGTCGTCGTCGTCGTCGTCGTCGTCATCATCATCATCATCATCATCATCATCATCATCATCATCATTTACTAAAACGAATTTATTAAGCGCCACTATCCAATAAAGAAGCATTAATCGATGGCGCTGAGCATCTGTGAGTGAAGGACTTTTGCTGAAGAAAAAGCGCTAGGCCTATACAATTTGCTTTTCAAGTATCCTACATAATAATTATAGGGGTAATCGAAATAGGTCTGTAGTCGGCTTCAGAGAGAGGCTTAGCGACTTTCTGGACTAGGTACGTGATCCTGATTTTCTTCCACTGCGGGGGAACATCCGCATAGCAAAGTGACTGGTTAAAGAGATGTGTATATAATAGGCTGCAGAGTAAAACCAAGGGCCGCTTCTCTAAGAATCCATGGGTCTATCCAAATCCAATCGACGCCAGAGGCAGTGTGCCCAATTCTTTCCAATAACCGGATTGTTTCATAGTCTGTCAGGAACAGTTTGGTATTGTCAGCAGCTGTAAGTTTTCCAGGCGGAGGGGAATAATCCGAATCCGATTAAATCATTCCGTAGTGCAGGTTATGTGAATCAGTTTGAATCATATTTGTTTGCGCTGTCTTTCATCGCAGTTTTTCTGTGTGTTTTCCAAATAGCGAGTAGGCCTATCGGTTTTGCCCTCATTCAAGCCTCTAAAAACAAACAATGCGACCTCGACCCAATCCCAACTTCCTTACTTAAAGACTGTGTAACCCTCCTCGTTCCTACTGTAACCAAAATCATCAACCTCTCTCTATCGACTGGAACTTTTCCTTTACTTTTCAAAGACTCTGTTGTCAAACCACTTCTCAAAAAACCATCCCTTGACAAAGAACTCCTCTCCAACTACCGTCCAATATCAAATCTCTCTTTCTTATCCAAACTCTCGGAACGGGTTGTCCTCTCTCGTCTCAACGCCTACCTCACCTCAAACAATCTTCTAAACCCAAATCAATCTGCCTACACCAAGCATCACTCTACCGAAACTGTCCTTGCCTCGCTATACAACAAACTTGTCATGGCGATAGGCCGTCAACAAGTCTCTTGTTTGTGCCTCTTAGACATCTCTGCCGCCTTCGACACAATAGACCATTCTATCCTCATCAAACGCCTTTCCTCTGCATTCGGAATCTCTGGCACTGCCCTATTGTGGATAAAATCATATCTTTCATCACGCTCTTTCACTGTCAATGCCGCTGGTCACTCATCAAATCCGCACACCCTCACCTGCGGTGTTCCTCAAGGTTCTGTTCTCGGTCCTCTGCTGTTCATTCTTTACACCTCCCCACTCAGCAAACTCATTTCCTCATCCTCTACTGATCATCACCTCTATGCCGACGACACACAACTCTTCATTTCTTTCTCCCCTCAGTCCTTTCCAGACGCATTAAATCATCTACGCAACACAATCACCCAGATTTCAGCTTGGATGACCGCTAATCTGCTCTGCCTTAACCCTTCAAAAACAGAATTCCTCATTATTGGCCTCCGCGAGCAATTAAACAAACTAGCCTTTCCTCCCGATCTTTGTCCAACCGATCTCGCTTCTCCCGCACCTTACTCTTCTCCTGTCCGCAATCTTGGAATCATCATTGATAAGAACCTCACCTTTTCCGACCACATCAGCCAGCTATCTCGCACCTGCTATATGCACATCCGCGACCTTCGTCGATTGCGCCCAATACTTGATTACAAGACTGCATGCACAATAGCCACCTCAATTGTTCATTCCAAACTCGACTACTGTAATTCCATCTTTTACAACATCGACTCTTCTCAAATCAAACGCCTGCAAACAGTCCAGAACGCTCTCGCCCGCGCAGTCACCAAAACTCCCAAACACCACCACATAACCCCTGTTCTAAAATCACTTCATTGGCTTAAAATCCCTCAGCGCATCCATTACAAAATAGTATCTCTTACCTACAATGCCCTCCAAACGTCTAAACCCTCTTACATTCGCCAGCTATTCACCATCCAACCGCCCGGGTCTACTCGCTCATCATCATACCTTTCTCTATCCCGGCCTCCAGTGTCATCCGCTCTGAAATTCTGCAACCGCTCCTTAGTCTATGCTGCACCAGCTCTTTGGAACGGACTCCCAAAAGACCTCCGCCAGTTTGCTCATCCTCCTATCTCGCCTCTTAACTCAACTTCTCCTCCGCTTGCACTCTCCTCTTCTACTTTCCACTCACGACTGAAAACCGAACTCTTCAAGATATCCTATCCTGATTCCACTCCTTCGCCACCACACGACCACCATCATCATCACCGACTGCCACCGTAGCACCATGCTGTCTCCTCGGCTTGACCTCCCCGGATTTTGACCTGGCACCGAAACGAACAGAGGAGTTTTGGCTATTGCGGACTGATTTGATATAGCGCCGGTGAATAAGCTGGTCTCCCTGACGTGGCTTTTGTGGGCGCTGAGAAATTTTCGAAGATTTACATTACATTACATTACATCGGTTCTAAATTCTCCAGATAGGCCTAGGCTTAGCTTATAGATTTGCACCACTTTTTAGATCGTCACCTCTGGATGAGCAATTTAACCACTGGGTATAGTGGGTAAGATTGGGTAAACCTAGTAGAAACTGCGATCCAAGCTGTAGGCCCCTACTATCCCACTGTCAGATGGCATGATGAGGAAAACCTTCATCATTAGGATGATATAATTATGGGATATAGCATTGTATAATTTTATAACATTTCACTGTCCCGATCAGTTCAATAGACGATGTATATAATATATTACCATGTCTGTACACCAAAATGCGGATAGCAATATTATTGGTCAATTAAAGAATATTCTTATCTTATTTTCCCAACGAAACCACCACCAAGCACCAAGCCACGCCCACCTGGTTCATGTGGGCGTGGCCTGCGAATGACGTCAGGCCGGAAGTTCCGAGAACCGTCGTCGTCTAACCTTGACACGTTGGTCGTCGTCGTCTTCGTCTTCGTTCGTGAAATATGAGACGGACGGCGTTGGTTTCGGCGACAAATTCTGTTAAATGAGTCCGAATTCCGCTTGAATTTCTCGCCGATCGCATCCCAAACGCGCCAGCCATGACGAAGGACCGTTTGGCCGCCCTCAAAGCGGTGGGTATAGCGAGAAATCGGCCCCGATCGGTCGGCGATGATGGCCCGTCTTACGTTCGACGGTTTTATGCCCCGCCTGGCCCAACGCGGATGGCCTGCGATATGTGTTGGAGGATTTGGGGCTTGTACCCGAGGGAGTCGACCGCGATAACGTCTTTTTAGCCGTGTTCGGTTTGCGGAGGAGGGACTTGTGAGGTTTTTCGGCTTCGAGCGTGTGGTCTCTTGGGTTGCCGATTGCCTCTCGCTGTGTTTTGGCCCTACCCGTATATCGCAATCTGAGCAGGGCTGGCTTGGGCTGAAGGGATTTCGAACTGGCCCCGAAAATCGCCCAATTGGGTTTGACTGTGGTGATTAATGATTATGATTAACCCAAGCTCTGGTTATAAACTGTCGCCCCTATGATTTGTAAAGTATTTTTGGAGATTAAATTAGCAGGTCTCCAGAGGTTAAGGAGAACATACTAAGGGGATGGGGTGAATGAGTGAATGAATGAATGAGTGAAAACATCATCACCATTTCCATCAGTCAAGCAGAGATGGGTAACTAATCGATTAGATTCTAATCAATTAGCTAACCATTTTAGACAACCAGCTAATTCTATTTCTAATCGATTAGCTACAAGAATTTTCTAATTCTAGTCGATTTGCAAATTTAGTAGCTAATTCTAATTCTAATCGATTAGCTACAAGATTTTCTAATTCTAGTCGATTTGCAAATTTAGTAGCTAATTCTAATTCTAATCGATTAGCAACTTAACTAATCGTGCCCATCTCTGCAGTCAATGTTAGTAAGCAATGTGTAAAAGGAATTGAGTAAAGGTCTTTCAACTGAAAATTTGAACCCATTGGGATACTTTATGCGTTAAACCCTTACTCTAAGCAATGATTTAGTCTTCCTTGATTGACTGTTGCTTGAGTAACTCTAATAACCAATCATGACGCCTTGTAACACAGAGAGTACGGGTTCGATCCTCCTCCTCTGAGGCGGTTACTGTGTAGGGAGCCCTCCTGAGTAACTGACAATTGCTCAGTACCATCAATTGATACTTGGTCATTAGATAGTGGCACTTAATAAATGCATAATAACAATAATAGTAATAATAATGAATTCTAGATTGACTAATCATTATTGATTGTTCCTTGATTGTGTAGCAGCACCTTGACAACTGAATCTGTTACTAATGAAATGATGTTGATGACATGATGTCAATGCTCATACAGATGTTACCCTATAATTTCAATGCATAATGGTGCTCAGTGATCTTGTGATTGCACTACGATTAATTAATTATCCATGTGGAGAGTATGAGTCGGGAACAGACGAGTTAAGTGGTAAAGGCCCTAAAGGGTGCCGGTTACCCTATGGATGCGCGGCGGTGGGCACCAACCCAGTGTTAGTGACCTTAGCCACGACAGACATAGCTATGATGATGGTGATAATGATGATGATGATGTTGTTGTTCTAGGCTCAGAGTGACGATGATGAAGAGGCGAGTGAGAATGTTCCTATGACGATGAACACTGATGGCAGCAAGTTCATGGAGGAATTCTTTGAACAGGTATGAACACATCAATCATCAATTCCTTAAAGTATTGTGACAGACAGAAATGTTATGTAATGGACTGTACTGTATTACAGTACAATACAACAGCATCATACCTTTTCCAATCCCATCTTACTATACCATTTTCAATCCCATCTTACCATACCATTTCCAATCCCATCTTACCATACCATTTCCAATCCCATCTTACCATACCATTTCCAATCCCATCTTACCATACCATTTCCAATCCCATCTTACCATACCATTTCCAATCCCATCTTACCATACCATTTCCAATCCCATCTTACCATACCATTTCCAATCCCATCTTACCATACCATTTCCAATCCCATCTTACCATACCATTTCCAATCCCATCTTACCATACCATTTCCAATCCCATCTTACCATACCATTTCCAATCCCATCTTACCATACCATTTCCAATCCCATCTTACCATACCATTTCCAATCCCATCTTACCATACCATTTCCAATCCCATCTTACCATACCATTTCCAATCCCATCTTACCATACCATTTCCAATCCCATCTTACCATACCATTTCCAATCCCATCTTACCATACCATTTCCAATCCCATCTTACCATACCATTTCCAATCCCATCTTACCATACCATTTCCAATCCCATCTTACCATACCATTTCCAATCCCATCTTACCATACCATTTCCAATCCCATCTTACCATACCATTTCCAATCCCATCTTACCATACCATTTCCAATCCCATCTTACCATACCATTTCCAATCCCATCTTACCATACCATTTCCAATCCCATCTTACCATACCATTTCCAATCCCATCTTACCATACCATTTCCAATCCCATCTTACCATACCATTTCCAATCCCATCTTACCATACCATTTCCAATCCCATCTTACCATACCATTTCCAATCCCATCTTACCATACCATTTCCAATCCCATCTTACCATACCATTTCCAATCCCATCTTACCATACCATTTCCAATCCCATCTTACCATACCATTTCCAATCCCATCTTACCATACCATTTCCAATCCCATCTTACCATACCATTTCCAATCCCATCTTACCATACCATTTCCAATCCCATCTTACCATACCATTTCCAATCCCATCTTACCATACCATTTCCTTCCCATCTTACCATACCATTTCCCCATCATACCATACCATTTCCAATCCCATCTTACCATACCATTTCCAATCCCATCTTACCATACCATTTCCAATCCCATCTTACCATACCATTTCCAATCCCATCTTACCATACCATTTCCAATCCCATCTTACCATACCATTTCCAATCCCATCTTACCATACCATTTCCAATCCCATCTTACCATACCATTTCCAATCCCATCTTACCATACCATTTCCAATCCATCTTACCATACCATTTCCAATCCCATCTTACCATACCATTTCCAATCCCATCTTACCATACCATTTCCAATCCCATCTTACCATACCTTTTCTAATCCAATCTTTCCATACCTTTTCTAATCCCGTCATACCATACCATTTCCAATTCCATCTTACCATACCATTTCCAATCCCATCTTACCATACCATTTCCAATCCCATCTTACCATACCATTTCCAATCCCATCTTACCATACCATTTCCAATCCCATCTTACCATACCATTTCCAATCCCATCTTACCATATCTTATACAATCCTTACAACTGTAATGTGGTGATGCCCTCCTGACAAAGTTTAGATATGCATTTTGAAGCTGGGCATCAGGAAACAGCAGGAGCCATAAGTAGACTGGAAGACAGTGGAAGTGGCAGGTTTTCAGCCTAAGGGTTAATGGCAGTTTTAGTAGGAGAATTCAATAGAATGCAATACACCAGCCCCTGTGAATAAACTGGGGCACTGCTTTTAGCTTTAGAGTAGACTTTAGATATTTAGAGTATATGCGATGACAATTACAATGGAACTGTAGTTGGAAATTGTAAAATACTATTGGACATGGTGTGGTAAGATGGTAGGATGACATTTGAAAAGGTATGGGTATGGTGAGATGGGATTGGAAAAGGTATGGTAAGATGGGATTGGAAAAGGTATGGTAAGATTGGATTGAAAAAGATATGGTGAGATGGGATTGGAAAAGGTATGGTAAGATGGGATTGGAAATGGTATGGTAAGATTGGATTGATGAAAAAGTAAAAAGATATGGTAAGATTGGATTGAAAAAGGTATGGTAAGATTGGATTGAAAAAGGTATGGTAAGATTGGATTGAAAAAGGTATGGTAAGATTGGATTGGAAAAGGTATGGTAAGATTGGATTGGAAAAGGTATGGTAAGATGGGATTGGAAAAGGTATGGTAAGATGGGATGGGTATGGTAAGATGGGATTGGAAATGGTATGGTAAGATGGGATTGGATATGGTAATGGGATTGGAAAAGGTATGGTAAGATTGGAAAAGGTATGGTAAGATGGGATTGGAAAAGGTATGGTAAGATGGGATTGGAAATGGTATGGTAAGATGGGATTGGAAAAAAGGTATGGTAAGATGGGATTGGAAATGGTATGGTAAGATTGGAAAAAGGTATGGTAAAAGATTGAAAAGGTATGGTAAGATGGGATTGGAAAAGGTATGGTAAGATGGGATTGGAAATATGGTAAGATGGGATTGGAAAAGGTATGGTAAGATGGGATTGGAAATGGTATGGTAAGATGGGATTGGAAATGGTATGGTAAGATGGGATTGGAAATGGTATGGTAAGATGGGATTGGAAATGGTATGGTAAGATGGGATTGGAAATGGTATGGTAAGATGGGATTGGAAATGGTATGGTAAGATGGGATTGGAAATGGTTGGAAATGGTAAGATGGGATTGGAAATGGTATGGTAAGATGGGATTGGAAATGGTATGGTAAGATGGGATTGGAAATGGTATGGTAAGATGGGATAGGAAATGGTATGGTAAGATGGGATTGGAAATGGTATGGTAAGATGGGATTGGAAATGGTATGGTAAGATGGGATTGGAAATGGTATGGTAAGATGGGATTGGAAATGGTATGGTAAGATGGGATTGGAAATGGTATGGTAAGATGGGATTGGAAATGGTATGGTAAGATGGGATTGGAAATGGTATTGTAAGATGGGATTGGAAATGGTATGGTAAGATGGGATTGGAAATGGTATGGTAAGATGGGATTGGAAATGGTATGGTAAGATGGGATTGGAAATGGTATGGTAAGATGGGATTGGAAATGGTATGATGGGATTGGAAATGGTATTGTAAGATGGGATTGGAAATGGTATGGTAAGATGGGATTGGAAATGGTATGGTAAGATGGGATTGGAAATGGTATGGTAAGATGGGATTGGAAATGGTATGGTAAGATGGGATTGGAAATGGTATGGTAAGATGGGATTGGAAATGGTATTGTAAGATGGGATTGGAAATGGTATGATGGGATTGGAAATGGTATTGTAAGATGGGATTGGAAATGGTATGGTAAGATGGGATTGGAAATGGTATGGTAAGATGGGATTGGAAATGGTATGGTAAGATGGGATTGGAAATGGTATTGTAAGATGGGATTGGAAATGGTATGATGGGATTGGAAATGGTATTGTAAGATGGGATTGGAAATGGTATGGTAAGATGGGATTGGAAATGGTATGGTAAGATGGGATTGGAAATGGTATGGTAAGATGGGATTGGAAATGGTATTGTAAGATGGGATTGGAAATGGTATGATGGGATTGGAAATGGTATTGTAAGATGGGATTGGAAATGGTATGGTAAGATGGGATTGGAAATGGTATGGTAAGATGGGATTGGAAATGGTATGGTAAGATGGGATTGGAAATGGTATTGTAAGATGGGATTGGAAATGGTATGATGGGATTGGAAATGGTATGGTAAGATGGGATTGGAAATGGTATGGTAAGATGGGATTGGAAATGGTATGGTAAGATGGGATTGGAAATGGTATGGTAAGATGGGATTGGAAATGGTATGGTAAGATGGGATTGGAAATGGTATGGTAAGATGGGATTGGAAATGGTATGGTAAGATGGGATTGGAAATGGTATTGTAAGATGGGATTGGAAATGGTATGTAAGATGGGATTGGAAATGGTATGGTAAGATGGGATTGGAAATGGTATGGTAAGATGGGATTGGAAATGGTATGGTAAGATGGGATTGGAAATGGTATGGTAAGATGGGATTGGAAATGGTATGGTAAGATGGGATTGGAAATGGTATGGTAAGATGGGATTGGAAATGGTATGGTAAGATGGGATTGGAAATGGTATGGTAAGATGGGATTGGAAAAGGTATGGTAAGATGGGATTGGAAATGGTATGGTAAGATGGGATTGGAAATGGTATGTAAGTATTGGAGGTATGGGATTGGAAATGGTATGGTAAAGATGGGATTGGAAATGGTATGGTAAGATGGGATTGGAAATGGTATGGTAAGATGGGATTGGAAATGGTATGGTAAGATGGGATTGGAAATGGTAATGGTAAGATGGGATTGGAAATGGTATTGTAAGATGGGATTGGAAATGGTATGGTAAGATGGGATTGGAAATGGTATGTAAGTAAGGTATGGGATTGGAAATGGTATTGTAAGATGGGATTGGAAATGGTATGGTAAGATGGGATTGGAAATGGTATGATGGGATTGGAAATGGTATGGTAAGATGGGATTGGAAATGGTATGGTAAGATGGGATTGGAAATGGTATGGTAAGATGGGATTGGAAATGGTATGGTAAGATGGGATTGGAAATGGTATGGTAAGATGGGATTGGAAATGGTATGGTAAGATGGGATTGGAAATGGTATGGTAAGATGGGATTGGAAATGGTATGGTAAGATGGGATTGGAAATGGTATGGTAAGATGGGATTGGAAATGGTATGGTAAGATGGGATTGGAAATGGTATGGTAAGATGGGATTGGAAATGGTATGGTAAGATGGGATTGGAAATGGTATGGTAAGATGGGATTGGAAATGGTATGGTAAGATGGGATTGGAAATGGTATGGTAAGATGGGATTGGAAAAGGTATGGTAAGATGGGATTGGAAAAGGTATGGTAAGATGGGATTGGAAATATGGTAAGATGGGATTGGAAATGGTATGGGGATTGGAAATGGTATGGTAAGATGGGATTGGAAATGGTATGGTAAGATGGGATTGGAAATGGTATGGTAAGATGGGATTGGAAATGGTATGGTAAGATGGGATTGGAAATGGTATGGTAAGATGGGATTGGAAATGGTATGGTAAGATGGGATTGGAAATGGTATGGTAAGATGGGATTGGAAATGGTATGGTAAGATGGGATTGGAAATGGTATGGTAAGATGGGATTGGAAATGGTATGGTAAGCTGGGATAAATGGTATGTAAGATGGGATTGGAAATGGTATGGTAAGATGGGATTGGAAATGGTATGGTAAGATGGGATTGGAAATGGTATGGTAAGATGGGATTGGAAATGGTATGGTAAGATGGGATTGGAAATGGTATGGTAAGATGGGATTGGAAATGGTATGATGGGATTGGAAATGGTATTGTAAGATGGGATTGGAAATGGTATGGTAAGATGGGATTGGAAATGGTATGGTAAGCTGGGATTGGAAATGGTATTGTAAGATGGGATTGGAAATGGTATGGTAAGTTGGGATTGGAAATGGTATGATGGGATTGGAAATGGTATTGTAAGATGGGATTGGAAATGGTATGGTAAGATGGGATTGGAAATGGTATGGTAAGATGGGATTGGAAATGGTATGGTAAGATGGGATTGGAAATGGTATGGTAAGATGGGATTGGAAATGGTATGGTAAGATGGGATTGGAAATGGTATGGTAAGATGGGATTGGAAATGGTATGGTAAGATGGGATTGGAAATGGTATGGTAAGATGGGATTGGAAATGGTATGGGGATTGGAAATGGTATTGTAAGATGGGATTGGAAATGGTATGGTAAGATGGGATTGGAAATGGTATGGTAAGATGGGATTGGAAATGGTATGGTAAGATGGGATTGGAAATGGTATGGTAAGATGGGATTGGAAATGGTATGGTAAGATGGGATTGGAAAAGGTATGGTAAGATGGGATTGGAAATGGTATGGTAAGATGGGATTGGAAAAGGTATGGTAAGATGGGATTGGAAATGGTATGGTAAGATGGGATTGGAAAAGGTATGGTAAGATGGGATTGGAAATGGTATGGTAAGATGGGATTGGAAAAGGTATGGTAAGATGGGATTGGAAATGGTATGGTAAGCTGGGATTGGAAAAGGTATGGTAAGCTGGGATTGGAAAAGGTATGGTAAGATAGGATTGGAAAAGGTATGGTAAGATAGGATTGGAAAAGGTATGGTAAGATAGGATTGGAAATGGTATGGTAAGATTGGATTGGAAAAGGTATGGTAAGATGGGATTGGAAAAGGTATAGTAAGCTGGGATTGGAAATGGTGTGGTAAGATAGGATTGGAAAAGGTATGGTAAGATAGGATTGGAAAAGGTATGGTAAGATAGGATTGGAAAAGGTATGGTAAGATAGGATTGGAAAAGGTATGGTAAGATAGGATTGGAAATGGTGTGGTAAGATTGGATTGGAAAAGGTATGGTAAGATGGGATTGGAAAAGGTATGGTAAGCTGGGATTGGAAAAGGTATGGTAAGATGGGATTGGAAATGGTATGGTAAGATGGGATTGAAAATGGTATGGTAAGATTGGATTGGAAAAGGTATGGTAAGATGGGATTGGAAATGGTATGGTAAGATTGGATTGGAAAAGGTATGGTAAGATGGGATTGGAAAAGGTATGGTAAGATGGGATTGGAAAAGGTATGGTAAGATGGGATTGGAAAAGGTATGGTAAGATGGGATTGGAAATGGTATGGTAAGATGGGATTGGAAATGGTATGGTAAGATTGGATTGGAAAAGGTATGGTAAGATGGGATTGGAAAAGGTATGGTAAGCTGGGATTGGAAAAGGTATGGTAAGATAGGATTGGAAAAGGTATGGTAAGATAGGATTGGAAATGGTGTGGTAAGATTGGATTGGAAAAGGTATGGTAAGATGGGATTGGAAAAGGTATAGTAAGCTGGGATTGGAAATGGTGTGGTAAGATAGGATTGGAAATGGTGTGGTAAGATTGGATTGGAAAAGGTATGGTAATATGGGATTGGAAATGGTATTGTAAGATGGGATTGGAAAAGGTATGGTAAGATAACATAACATGACATAACATAACATAACATAACAAGGGTTTTATGTGGTTCAGAAGACGTTCAGCCTGTGTTAGAACCACTGCAAAATTAACCTGGAACATTATTAATAGCCCAATTTTCCTAGCTTCTTCTTAAAAGCTGTGATAGTGTCCACTGAGACAGTACTATCGTCCAAACTATTCCACAAATCTACAACTCTTGCACTGAAGAATTTCTTTCCTAATGTCCCTTTTGGTTTCTTAAATAATTTATACCTATGTCCCCGAGTTGCCTTGTTTGGTGCTAATTCAAAAAAACTTCTCCTTCTGCACTGCCTCCTTTCCAGCAATAATCTTGTAAGCTTCAATTATAGGTCTCCTCTGCTCCTCTTTCTAGATAGGAATTGGAAGATGTGTGGTATGGTAGGACATTATTGGACATGGTATGGTAAGATGGAATTGGATTATGGGGGGGGGGGGACGATAGCGCATTGGATAACACAATGGCATAGAGAGCGAGAGGTACCGAGATAGAGTTCAGTAGGCGGACATGCTTTGTAGGGTGCTATTAGCGCCGTGTATTGCAGGCTGTCTGTTCTGTTAGTAGTTAAGATTTATGTCTTCTGCCATTTGTGTTCTTGTGAATTGTTTCAATTGCATAACTGTACACTGTAACCGGTTGCGGTTTGTCAACCGGATTGTTTCAATAAAGATTATTAGTATTATTATTATTATTATTATTATTATTATTATTATTATTATTATTATTATTATTATTATTATTATTATTATTATTAATATTGTCATTGTTAAAACACGGTAAAGCTTAGTGTTGTTGAGTTGGTCGCTCCTCAGCGCCGGGCAACCTCGACATGGTGCCCTGGAAGGCAACCATGTCGATTATTATTATTATTATCGTTATTATTATTATTATTATTATTATTATTATTATTATTATTATTATTATTATTATTATTATTATTATTATTATTATTATTATTATTATCGTTATTGTACCATCTGATCCTTTATGGATGCTTGACAGATTTGTGTTTAATTCAAAACCGTTCTTCTTCCATTCATATCCATTATTATTATTATTATTTTACCCGAGCTATCAAGGATCCATCAGGTGGCCTAAAAAGTATTATTAAAAGTATTATTATTATAATTAGTATTATTATTATTATTATTATTATTATGATTATTATTATTATTATTATTATTATTATTATTATTATTATTATTATTATACGGTATGGTAAGATGGTAAGATGGTATTTTAAGAGCCATGGGTATATGGTATAGGAATGGCTATTGGATGAGATGTGTTTTGATGATGCGTGATGATGACACGTTTGGATCATTCGATGATCGAACGGTCGAAGATCATCGAGGATCAAACGTTCGCTTCGTCGGTCTCTGATGAGGATCAGAGATGATTCGTTGGAGCGATTGATCAGAGCATTGTTGGCCGATTAATTGAATTCGGAGAAGATGCCGCCGTCGGGTACAGAGGCTGAGAGGAGGAGGAAGGGGAGGAGGAGGATGAGGAGGAGGTGGAAGAGGAGGGGGTTGAGGAAGAGGAGGAGGAGGAAGAGGAGGAGGAGGAATAAGAGGAGGAAGAAGGGGAAGAGGAGGAAAAAGAGGGAGGAAACTTCCGAGGAGGAGGAGGAAGAAGAAGATGAAGAGTAGGTGGAGAAGGAGGAAAAGAAGGGGAGGGAGGAAGAGGAGCAGGAGGAGGAAGAGGAGTGGACGGAGGAGGAGGAAGAGGAGGAAAAGAATGGGTGGGAGGAAAAGGAGTAGGAGGAGGAGGGGAGGAAGAGGAGTTGGAGGAGGAGTAAAACAAGGGAAGGAGTAAGAGGAGGAGGAAGAGTAGTAGGAGGAGCAGGAGGAAAAGAAGGGGGCAAATGATGAGGAAGAGGGTATAGGACGCGGCAACGGAGGAGGACGATAAAGAGGAGGAGGTCGAGGAGGAAGGATGGCTGAATGAAGGAACAGAGGAGGAGGGAGGAGGAGGAAGAAGATAAGGAGGGTTGAACAAAGGAAGAGAGAAGGAGTATATGCATGTCAATTTTGGTCTATAAATAAATGTCTATAAATAAATATGGTTGCACCGTTAGTGACCATATTTTATGGCTTTGGGCGGGGTTACGGTTGGCATTGTAATGGGTGAAGGTAAGCTAAGTGACAGAGGAAGGCAATCAGGAGGTGATACCTTTGGCTTCAGAGGAAGAGATGATGAGGAAGAGAATGAAGGAGTGGATGAATGGAGGAAGACGAAGGATGTAGAGTTGTTACTGTGGCACTAGAAATTAGTATGGCTAATGAATATTAATCAGAGCTAGTGAATAATAATATGAGTTGATGAATATTAATGTGAACTAATGAATAATAATCTAAGTTAATGAATAATAATTTGAGCTAATGAATGTTAATCTGAGCTAATGAATAATGATATAAAAATATTAATATGAGCTAATGAATGTTAATATGAGCTAATGAATATTGATCAGAGCTCATGAATATTTATCAGAACTCATGAATTTTAATCAGATCTGATGAATGATCATCTGAGCTAATGAATGTCAATGAGAGCTAACAAAATGTTAATCTGAGCTAATGAATATTCATCTGAGCTTAAGAATCTCAGCTGATGAATATTAATCTGAGCTGATGAATATTAATCTGAGCTGATGAATATTAATCTGAGCTGATGAATATTTATGAGCCTTCTGATGGATCCTCTCCCTTAAGATGGATGGGCTGGGGGGAAGCGCTGGCTTTGGTCATCTCCTGCATCACGCTTCATGTCCTTCGTCTGGTCAGCAGTTGTCCGGCTAATTACTGACCAGAGTGATGGAGGACCAAATGGTCAAGGTCCCTTTTCGTCTGCCAGTGCGGTCAGCTGGTTTGATGGAAATGGTAATTTACCGTTACCTCTAGAGCGTCTAGAGTTGGAAGTCTCTGGTGGGAATGGGGTGTGAGGGTATAGTGGTTAGTGTGCTGGACTGTCAGCCGAGAGGTCGGTGGTTCAGACCCCGACCAGGGCAGAAATCTGGATGGGATGAATCTTGATAGAGGTGCCAAGCACTGAGACTGAGAGGGTCATCACTTTCAGTTATCTTACTTACTTATTATTGTTTTGTATTGTATCTAAAGATTTATACAGCGCCTCTCTCAGAATAACTATTCAGAAGCGCTCTCAGCACGAAAACCCCGTGGGAAAAGAAACGTATTTAAAGAACGAGAGACGAAAGAGGAAAAAGTAGTCATTAGTTTTGCCCTTAATGAGGGTGGAAGGTCATTCCAAGTAGATGGACCAACCACAGCAAATGCCAATAATACGATGCAACTGTATTTGATACAATACAACTGTATTTGATATACTGCCCTCCTTCCAACGTTCAAAAGTGTACACTACAGTAACAGACTAACAGTATGACAGAACATCGATGGAACTGAGCAGTTGTGAGTGAAGGACTTTGTTCAAGGTCCATACACAGTGCCTGCCTCAAGAGAGAAGGCTCGAACCCATACTCTTGCGTTTCAGGCCAAGCACTCTATCCACTCGTATACGATACAATCATTGTAATACCTTGACCTCCTATAACAAGTTCTTTTCCGTTTTCATTTTCTTGATATATTTTGTCTTTTTTAACCTTCGGAGGCCGAAGTGGGGTAGATTTCTACCCCAGCGGTGTTTGGATGTTGATTGCGGAGTAACTGTAGGTAGTCATAACTTGACGTTCCACATGTTTACAAGTTAACACCCCCGACATATTCCCACACCAAAACGATCATCATGTCATGTTGTCTGAGAAAGTTATTTCAGTTCAAAGTGTCATGGGGTAGAAATCTACCCCACTTCGGCCTCGGCGTTACAATTTTTCGTTCATAATGAAGATGTATTTATAGCAGATATTACTCAAAATGTGTGTATCTAAGCTCATAGATAAGCTATAATGACAAATGAAGTGTCCTTTGTGATAGTTCCAAGGTCAAGGAATCGAAATATCGCATTGGCAATAGTGTGGGAATAGAACTATCCAAGATGGCGGCCAATATGGCCGCCGAAACAAAAATGTGTATATCTACGCTCATAGATAAGCTAGAATGACAAATAAAGTGTCCATTGTAATAGATCCAAGGTCAAGGAAACGAACTATGGCATTGGCAATAGTGTGGGAATAGAACTATCCAAGATGGCGGCCAATATGGCCGCCGCCGAAACATAAAATGTGTTTATCTAAGCTCATAGTTAAGCTACAATGACAAATGCAGTGTCCATTGTAATAGTTCCAAGGTCACGGAATCGAACTATCGCATTGACAATAGTGTGGGAATAGTACTATCAAGATGGCGGCCAATATGGCCGCAGAAACTCAAAATGTGTATATCTACGCTCATAGATAAGCTAGAATGACAAATGAAGTGTCCATTGTGATAGATTCAAGGCCAAGGAATCGAACTATCGCAATGGCAATAGTGTGATAATATTACTATCCAAGATGGCGGCCAATATGGCCGCCGAAACATAAAATGTGCATATCTAAGCTCATAGATAAGCTACAATGACAAATGAAGTGTCCATTGTAATAGTTCAAGGTCAAGGAATCGAATTATCGCATTGGCAATAGTGTGGGAATAGAACTATCCAAGATGGCGGCCATATGAGCGTAGATATACACATTTTTGAGTTTCGGCGGCCATATTGGCCGCCATCTTGGATAGTTCTATTCCCACACTATTGCCAATGCGATAGTTCGATTCTTTGACCTTGGAACTATCACCATGGACACTTCATTTGTCATTCTAGCTTATCTATGAGCGTAGATATACACATTTTGAGTTTCGGCGGCCATATTGGCCGCCATCTTGGTTAGTACTATTCCCACACTATTACCAATGCGATAGTTCGATTTGTTGACCTTGAAAGTATTACAATGGACACTTCATTTGTCATTCTAGCTTATCTATGAGCGTAGATATACACATTTTGAGTTTCGGCGGCCATATTGGCCGCCATCTTGGATAGTTCTATTCCCACACTATTGCCAATGCGATAGTTCGATTCTTTGACCTTGAAACTATTACAATGGACACTTCAATTTTCATTCTAGCTTATCTATGAGCGTAGATATACACATTTTGAGTTTCGGCGGCCATATTGGCCGCCATCTTGGATATTACTATTCCTACACTATTGCCAATGCAATAGTTCGATTCTTTGACCTTGAAACTATTACAATGGACACTTCATTTGTTATTATAGCGTATGTATGAGCTTAAATATACATATTTTGAGTTTCGGCGGCCATATTGGCCGCCATCTTGGATAGTACTATTCCCACACTATTCACAATGCGATATTTCGATTCCTTGACCTTGGGTATATTAGAATCGACACCTCATTTGTCATTGTAGCTTACCTGTGAGCTGAGATTTTACATATTTCTTTGGGGTAGAAAACTACCCCACTTCGGCCTCCGTGTCCAGAAACGGAGCTTCGGCCTCCGAAGGTTAAATTGACAGTATTAAGGTTCTCTTGCACATCTGGATAATCTGGCGATGAAGCGCGAGTGACGAATTTATAAGGTCCATCAACTTTCTTTTAAAGGTGTCTAAGGAGAACTCTAAATTGCCCAGTGTTTACCGCCATCTGGGGGCGACCTCCTGAACCGTTGACGTCTACACTTTAACTTATCTCACAAGATTCTCGAACACGATATTGACTAAATGTCCAGCGTTTGACCACTTGGCGGCCACAAGGGGCCGTCCATAAATCACGTCACGCAATTTTAGCCGATTTTGAACCCTCCCCCTCGTCACACTTCGTCACAAAAGTAAGACCCCTTTGAGAAATGACGTCACAAAGCTCTGACCCCTAAAACCCAATTTCCATGGTGAATAAAAATGCTCTTTCGTGGAACAAATAGTGGAAAACATGCATATTTTAAAATCTAACGGTGACCAAATATTTAAATAATTAGAAAATTATTAATAATGGTGCCCGTATACATAAAAATAATATAAAATAATAATGAAAATTTAATACTCACAATTAGTGCTGTCATTGTTAAAATTAAATTGTTGTTAATTGTTAAATTTAATCACATAGACCTGGTGTGACGTCACACCGCTCAGACCCCCACCCCATGTCACACATCGTCACAAATTTCCGACCCCCGACCCCCTAGGTGCGTGACGTCATTTATGGACGGCCCCAAGCTCTGCTCCTCACTAGCTTGGGGCATATTGTAGGCCTACCCCATGCAGTATCTTCTCTGTCCAGTCGTTTCTCCCTTCGGTCCTCGGCCCGTGGTTTCTTGGTTGTCCCGCGGGTGCGTACTTCTAGGGCCCAGTCTAGGAGTTTCGCTATTGTTGGTCCCAATAGCTGGAACCAGTTACCTCAGTCCCTCAGGACTGACCTTTTCTCTATTTCTTTTGACTAATTCCGTAAGCGCCTGAAAACCTCTCTCTTCACCAGTGAAGACACTGGCCCGGGTCATGAGCGCCTCTGATTTTTAGTGGGTGGCGCTATATAAATACTCGATTACGATTATGATTACAAGCTGTCGTTTAACAATAATGATTCAGTGTTCGTCTTAGACACCTTTAAACGCATCCTTCAGTCGCTATAAATTCCGCACATTCGTTGCGTCGTCACAGTGTGTCCCGGGTATCAATTGATGCGTGGATTATTTATTACCTTATACCAGTAATAATAATAATAATATCTTTTCTTTAATCAAGGGCCTGACAAACGCACTGCGCTGTACATTTACATGTTATGCAATTTAAATCTTAACTACTAACAGAACAGACAGCCTGCAATACAACGGCGCTAATAGCAGCCTACAAAGCATGTCCGCCCAACGGGGCTCGAACTCGGTACCTCTCGCTCTCTACGCCAGATGTTATCCAATGCGCTATCGGGCCCCCTCCAGTAGTTCCCAAACTGGGGTGCACGCACCCCCAGGGTGTGCGACATGTCATTTCAGGCGGTGCGACAAAGAGGGAAAGTGTGAATTGCAAGAATGCATTGATAATACTTTATACATTTTTGAGCTGTCATAGGATAAGTATGTATAAGACCAGTAAGATTAGAAGTTTATTTCCATGTAACATTGTAAGCCTTTAAGGCTATCTAAGGCTTGGAAGTAAAAGTTTGGGTAGTATGTGATAATACTTTTGTAGGGGTGCGAAGATTGGTCAAACATTTCCGAGGGGTGCGGGGCGTAGAAAAATTGGGAACCCCTGCCTTAGATATGTTTCCATTTATAGGGTTAGGTGCTGCTTGACGACGATGTGGCATAGCGAATATGATTAGCGTCGCCCTCATCTTTCCCGAGGCTTTGGACTGGCACTTGGCACTAACTACGGGTAGTGGCTGAGTTCTAGCAACGAGGGACCGCTGGTCGGTGGTGTTATCGTGCGTCGCGAACGCTATAACCTGTCGTAGCTTGGTCCAAAGACCCTGAACACGATGCTATCGGTCAACTATGGATAGGAATCCGTTGGTGGGTTCCACGTGTGTGCGTGTGCCCACCACAGGCGACTCTTCTAGTTTGCTGTGCACTGTCTTTGCTACTGACGGTATTCGTATTCCTAGTGACATTTTAAATGGCTATTGTTGCCGCGCCTCTGATTATTATGGAGTGGCGCTATATAAATTACCTTTAGAAATAAATAATAAACCTGTCGTCAAATGCTGGACATTTTTTTATCAATATCGTGTCGGAGAATCTTGTGAGGTAAGTGAGATTCGACATTAACGGCTGAGGTGGTCGCTAGATGGCATTAAACGCTGGACAATTTTTATGCTTTCCTTAGAAACCTTTAAAACGACTTTGGTGGACCTTATATATTCGTCAGTTGCGGTCTATCGTTGGATAACTTTGCAAACTTTCAATCGAATTGCTAATGCAATTGATACTGGTTCATAATACGTTGTCAGCAACCCATGGGCATGCGTAATTTTAACTCTGCCTGCGGGTAGTAAGTAAGGCAAGGCAAGTAAGTAAGTAAGTAAGTAAGTAAGTAAGTAAGTAAGTTAGTAAGTTAGTAAGTAAGTAAGTAAGTAAGTAAGTAAGTATTTCCTTTATTGAGAAGCACTAGGAAACGCACAGCACTGTACATAGCAAGATTAACCAGATTAATACATTCAAACAAATAAACAAAAATTTATATATACAACCAAAGAATTGAATGAGAGTGAATGAGTGCCAGTCACAATCGTAGAGAAAGGAGGAGGGCGACTCTAATCATCTTTGACACATGTAGTGTCGTTAAACAGCGACTAACCAACGAAATGCCATCGAAGTTTTACCTTTTTCTTTTTTCACAACTAATTAACTTGAAAGTGTTGAAAATCCACGTGACCGATGGCGTCCAGCGTCTTCTGCACTAAAAGGAGACTGCCAAAGTTGAGAAATAATAAATAAATAATAATATCTTTTCTTTAATAAGCGCCTGACAAACGCACTGCGCTGTACATTTACATGTTATGCAGTTGAAATCTTAACTACTAACAGAACAGACAGCCTGCAATACAACGGCGCTAATAGCAGACTACAAAGCATGTCCGCCCAACGGGGGCTCGAACTCGGTACCTCTCGGTCTCTGTGCCAGCTGTTATCCAAAGCGCCACGGCCCCCCCAACTGCTCTCTCATCTCTACACTAGATAACCTGCGGGTGGCTCGGTCGCATTATAAACGTGGAGTACAATACAACACACAATACAACACATCACAATACAACTGGGGCGCGGTGGTTTAGGGGTATGTTCGGTACCTTGCAGCTGGAGGGTTGCGGGTTCGAATCCACCTCAAAGTCGCCGCGTAGGGACCCTGGGCAAGTCCTTCACTCGCAATTGCTCATGCGCTTCGGCGTGAAACTCCGATTCAGCGTTCGCGCAGTAGTCGGGAGCGCCTCTGAATGGGCAATCTGGTAGGGGCGCTATAACAAGTGTTCAAATACAATACAAATACAATACAATAACCTCTTCTTTTCTATTGACAACGGAAAAGCCTGCCTCTCACTATGCCTTGACCTCAGTGCAGCCTTCGACATAGACCATCAGCTACTCCTTTCAAGACTCACCAAAAGCGTCGGTGTCTCTGGGACTGCCTTAAACTGGTTATAGCTTCTTACCTGGGTGACAGGAATCAGCAGGTAGGCATCGGTACCGCTCGGTCTGAACCCACTGTTTGCACTGAAGGGATCTGTCCTCGGTTCTTTATTACGTTCAGTTTACACTTCCCCAATCAGATTAGCTATAAGCTAATCACTTTGGAGTCCAATTACAACAGAATGCGAATGATACTCCGCTCCATATTGAGCTGAGTCGCACTCTTATCAGTCTGGTAAATTAAAACTTGAGTGCCGCTCATCTATGCATGTATTCATAGTTCTATTTCAATGGTTTGACGATAAACCCAAATCCTAATCTGAAGCAATTCTGTTCGGTTCACGCCAACGACTGCGTTATCTCCCTACGCTTTCTGGCATCGACTTCGCAGTCACTGCTCGGCCGACATCAGATACTGTCAGAACACATTTATAACAGTACGCGGATGAGACTCGGCTCCATATTCCTCTGTCACATGCTTATCAATCAATCGATCAATCAATCAATTTCGTTTAGTCACGGTATCAGCTGACAGGTCGCAACTTCTAACAGCTGTAAGGCAGAAATCAAGTAGCAAGAATTGTCTCAGCTCTGACAGTTTGTTAGGCCTACTAAACGGGTTGGGAGAATTAGACTAGTGACAATGTAAATTAAGGTTACGAATGAGATATAGGTTTAAGATGATGTATTTCATCTGTCTATACTTACTTATTTAGTAGATGTGTTTAAATAATACTGCGCAATGAGTAAAACAAAGACCTATTCTTTTCTATAAACTCTTTGACATTGTACCTGATTGCGGTGTGCTATTCAGAGCTGTCTCTCTCAATAAACGAATATAATTTTATAAAATTACGATCATCCTTGGCTGGAAGGAGGAAACCGTGTGGCCTCGGTCTTTGCTCATAACGGAGGCGGGGACGGCATGGAGGAAAGAGTCCATGCAGAACATGGCTTTCATTTGCGTTAACAGCCGTAAATAGTCGACCATCGCAGAGGTGGGAGCGCCAGGGCCAATATTTCCACAGCGCTTCATCCTGGCTATCTGCCGTTCTATTCTTCCTCTGTCTTCGGCTGTCGCATAGCCCCACCAATGCCACCATGCCGGGGAGGCATACATGAGTTGTGCAATGGTTGTCATCTTGGGGAAGGCCATGCATGCGATCGCAAGACCCCAAGACATACATGGACGGCGAAGATGCTGATAGTATTGAGTCCACGTGAGAGGTCATTCTAAGGTCAGAGCGGAGGATAATTTCCGAAGACTTTGATTACATCTACTCTATCGGCCTCTAGTGCGTTTCTCACATTGTAGGCGGCGCTGTATAAATTTGTGATTACAGTTACAATCTCGTAGATACCTTGAATCATTTTAAGGGTAACGCAATCCTAAGATTCTGTTACCTTACCTTACCCTACCTGACCTTATAAATGTAACGGGTGAGCGTGCTTCTTTGATTGACAGGTCAACGAGATACGTGAGATGATTGACAAGATCGCCTCTGACGTGGATGAAGTGAAGAAGAAACACAGCACGATACTCTCCGCTCCTCAGACGGACGACAGTACGCTAGCGACATCTATGCTAACACATTTACATAGCTCTACTACAATCCTAGGGTCATCTCATCTAATTCTGCGACTTTGCTTGTTTGGATGCTGTAGAAATAATAATAATTTAAAAAATAATAATAATAATAAAATTATAAAGATATTGAAAGCAGTTACTTTTAATCAGTCTGTACATAAATTTGTTGGCTTCATGAAGAAATAAATTTGTCTCAATGATAATAATAATAATAATAATAATAATAATAATAATAATAAAAATAATAATAATAATAAAAATAATAATAATTGCATTTATTAATTCAAACTGATAAGTATGCAGTAAGATTTACATTGTACAGTAGTAACAGACGATAACAAGTTTAACAGGAGTCGAATTTAAGTATAATTATGGAAGCCATGCCCATCTGCCCTGCCACTTATTTTACCAATGCCGTCTGGCGAATGGGAGGCTGAGTCAACCTTATTTATCTATGGACCCCACGCATACATGCATATACTGTATGTCCGCATGCATACAAGCACACATACATGTATACATAGGCTCAGAATTACATGCAATCACACAGATGCACAATCAGTTACATACATGCATGTGTTGTAATGCTAATCGTAAACACCTTTAAAACGGCTTTTACCGACACTATATATTCATGGACCGCTATCGTATTGTATTGTGTTGTATTGGCAGAAACTAAAGAGGAATTGGAAGAACTGATGGCTGAGATCAAGCGAACCGCCAACAAAGTCCGAGGCAAATTAAAGGGTGAGCATTAAATTGGTATTCATTCAGAGGACTTATATAGCGCCTCTACAAGATAACCTACTCAGAGGCACTCCCAGCCCAACTCCGGCGATAAAGAACAGTTTATTATTGGTATTATTATTATTTTTATTATTATTATTATTATTATTATTATTTTTATTATTATTATTATTATTATTATTATTATTATTAATATTACTATTAATATTACTATTCTTATATCAAAATCTACTGTAACTGGAAGGGCTATCCCTCTTCCATCTCGGGCATAGGGTCAACAACATTATTATTGTCTGAAAAAGTCATCTCAGCAGATCTCAGAGAGCATTGGCAATGTTCCAAAGAGGCAGATGGCATTCCCATTATTTATTATTATTATTATTATTATTATTATTATTATTATAATTAGTATAATTATTATTTTTTTATGTTTATTATTACTGAGCTATTAATGTGCACAACTATCAGTTTTCTAATGACGAAGTGTCACTCGATGACGCTGAGTAATTGCGAGTGACAATTTCTGGAGATTGCGTATTATTAATATATATATATTTTAATTTTATTATTATTTATTATGTTTAGACGTTATTATTGTCATTGTTTTGATATATAGTGTTGGAGCAGAAGATCGAACAGGAGGAGGAGACGAATAAGGCGTCGGCTGATCTACGCATTCGTAAAACACAGGTAATAGAGGGCTCGCGATAGACACCTTTAAAACGGTTTCAACCGATGCTATATAAGGACGGCACACGCTATGCGGTTAATCCGTTAGGACCTTATGTGAGCTTTGTCACATCATTGAGAACGTGTTGAATAGGTCTTTATATAAGTAGTGGGACACCGTATACGATTTATTTGGAATCTGTCAGTGCCAGTCCCAAGCCTGGATAAAAGAGGAGGGCGACGCTAATGGTCTTCGTTACCGCACAGTGGTCGTTAAACAGTAAACAAGCAAGTATACGATTTATTGCAACAATAAAAATAAGGGGGCCCTGTGGCGCGTTGGATAACATCTGGCGTAGAGAGCGAGAGGTACCGAGTTCGAGCCCCCGTAGGGCGGATATGCTTTGTAGGCTGCTATTAGCGCCGTTGTATTGCAGGCTGTCTGTTCTGTTAGTAGTTAACTAGTTAAGATTGTTTCAATTGCATAACATGTAAATGTACAGCGCAATGCGTTTGTCAGGCGCTTCATTAAAGAAAAGATATTATTATTATTATTCATAAAAAACAATACCTTAGTAATAATTGATAAAAAATAGAAGCCGTAGTCAAATCGCCCCAGCAAACTGCAACACAAAGGATGCAGTCCGTCACAACACACCTCTTGTAAGCATTACCTTCGCCCTATAAGTAGAGCGGTCATTTCTAACACACCTGTCTTAAGCGCTGTAGTTGCTTATAAGTAACATAAGCAGATCACAGTCAATACCTTGTTATTGTTCATACTTAATATTTATGTGCGTTGAGTGAGCTGTGTTGTCCACATAAATGGTGAGGATTGTTCAAGAATAGTATGATATTCGACCTATAGGTGAAAGTTGTCCAGTTTAATACCATAAGGAACTCCGCCACTGCTCGTACTCTGGCAGTGCCAGTCCGAAGCCTGGATAAAGGAGGAGGGCGACGCTAATGATCTTTGTTATCACACAGCGTCGTTAAACTGAAACTACTACTACATTGTATATTATTTTTTTGTCTTTTATTGTCACTATTGTCAAACTTAATATTTTTAAAATGTAACGTCACACAGGCCACAGATGAGTGGTTTCAATGATGCGTTAATTTTTGTAGCACTCGACTATTCTGCGAAAGTTCATCGAGGTCATGAACCTGTACAACACAGCGCAAGTGGACTACCGCGAGGGATGCAAGAAACGCCTCCAGCGCCAGATGGAGATCAGTAAGGAAACCTCAGGGTCTCCTTTAAGATACATTGGAGGATCTAGAAGATTTCTGGATCACTATTGGGAAGACTGGCTGTAGAAGTTAACTGTTTGTTCGAATTATTTCGATTATTAAACTAAGTGGAATAAGTGGACTATGATTGATTGTGAGGATATAAGGTCTGACTGGCCCTAGAAAGGATTATCAACGAAATCAGAATTAGCAATATTTATTTATGTCTTTGATAATGACAGTAACAATAATAGTAGCAATAACATAACAATAACAGTAACAATAACGTAACAATAACAGTAACAATAACAATAACATAATAATGGTAACAGTAACAGTAACAATAACAATAACATAATAGTAACAGTAACAATAGCAGTAGAAGCAACAATAGCAGTAACAGCACCAGAAACAGTAACACAGCAGTAACAATAACAATAATAATTATAGGATCTCTTATAAAAAACAATCAGTGGCACTCCACGCTTTGTTTTCTCTTTTGTTTTAAGTTGGTTTTTCATTTTTTTATAATAATAACAACAACAATTATAATAATAGTAGCCTAATAGTGATCATAATTATAACAATAAAAATAATTTAAAAAATAATAATAATGATCAATCATCATTAAGGGCACTCCATGTTTTACCTTTTCTTTCTGTTTAAGTTATTTCTACATGTCAAACAGTTTTACGTTGAATTATGTATGTGTTTTTACGTCATAGTTTTTTCGGATTGCACCTATTTCAGTTCGTTGAGTGTTTTTTAGTTGACATCCAGCAGAGGTGTGATTCAATGATTCGTAGCTGACTGTGATTGGTGAGTCTTTAAGAATCAGTTCTATAGAGTTGATTTTTCTATTAAATAATTATTGCACAGAAATTGTATATCCTGCTCTTTAGTGTAAGTCGTGTGTACTGTGTTACGTTAAACTGAATGTTTCAAAACTTTGTTTACGATTGTTTTACGATTGTTTTACTGATTGTTTTATTAATTGTCCTATCAATTGTTTTATTATTATTTAGTTTCTTGCCCCAAGGTACACATGATCTCTTGGGGACTTAAATATTAATTAATTAATTGTTTTACTAATTGTTTTATTAATTGTTTTAATTGTTTTATTGATTCTAGTTTAGTATATTATGCACTTTTTTGTTTGATTTTTCTTAATCTTTTAGCAGTGATTAATGGCTATGCATAATAATAATAAGAAAAATAATAATAATAAAACTCTTGAAAGCCTTGACCAATGAAAGTCTTGACCAGTGAAATCCTTGACCATTGAAAGGCTTGACCATTAAAAGTCTTGACCATTGAATGCCTTGACCATTGAAATCCTTGACCACTGAAAGCCTTGACCATTGAAAGGCTTGACCATTGAAATTCATGACCACTGAAAGCCTTGACCATTGAAAGCCTTGACCATTGAAAGCCTTGACCATTGAAAGCCTTGACCATTGAAAGCCTTGACCACTGAAAGGCTTAACCATGGAAAACCTTGACCATTGAAAGCCTTGACCATTGAAATCCTTGACCATTGAAAGCATTAAAAGTCTTGACCATTGAAAGCCTTGACCACTGAAATCCTTGACCATTGAAAAAAGCATTGACCACTGAAAGCCTTGACCTTTGTCTGTGTCTGGTTTTCAGCTGGAAGAGCAACAACTAACGATGAACTGGAGGAGATGTTGGAATCGGGAAATCCAGCGATCTTCACTCAAGGCGTAAGCGAGATTAACCTAATCATAATCCACTGTACTGTAATCTAATCCTGGTCTATTCTAATCATACTGTAGTCGTGTTCTGTTGTAGTCTCGTCTTACTCTACTGTAAGGTAAGTTACTGGTAATTTTACTTTACCCCAGGGTTTTCGTGCTGAGAGCGCTTCTGAATAGTTATTCTGAGAGAGGCGCTATATAAATCTTTAGATACAATACAATACAATAGTGGTATAAAAGTCTAATCTAATCTTTTTCATCTGTGGTTATCTAGTCGCGTTCTGCTACAAGCTAATCTTAGTTCCTATTGTGTAGCCTTAATCTAATCGAACCTTGCTCTAATCTTACTCTAGCCTAACCTTAGTTTAACCTAACCTCACTCTAATCTTACTGTACTAAACTCATTCTAATCTTACTCTAATCTTACATCCAGTGCTTTTTTTCAGCCGGAGCGGTCCGAAACAGCGTTCCGGGACCTTTTTCAGCTTTAAAAAATAATTTAGTTAATTAAAATTTTTAATGAAAAATTATTTAAATTTTACTTAGAAACTTTAATTTAATTTTAGTGCTTTCAGTGTTTATTGATACTCATATATATGAAATGGAAATATTAGCTTAAAATATGCCCCTATAACTGTTCTGAATTTGTTGAGTTCCGGAACCTTTTTTTCTAGAAAAAAGCACTACTTACATCACATTAATCATATTCTAATCTAACCTCACCGTAATCTTGTAGATCATAACAGACACCCAGCAGGCGAAACAGTCGCTGAAGGACATCGAGGCGCGACACAATGACATCATGAAGCTCGAAAAGTCGATCAAGGAACTGCATGACATGTTCATGGACATGGCTATGCTCGTCGAGAGCCAGGTGAGCCACAGCGGCTCAATTATAATTATTACTATTATTATTACTATTTTTATTATTATTATTATTATGTGAATCATTTTATTATTATTATTATTATTTCGTATTTTTTAATAATAATAAATAATAATATCTTTTCTTTAATAAGCGCCTGACAAACGCACTGCGCTGTACATTTACATGTTATGCAATTGAAAAATCTTAACTACTAACAGAACAGACAGCTTGCAATACAACGGCGCTAATAGCAGCCTACAAAGCATATCCGCCCAACGGGACTCGAACTCGGTACCTCTCGGTCTCTGTGCCAGATGTTATCCAATGCGCTACTGTCTAATGACGAAGCATCAGTCGATGGCGCTGAGTAATAGGCCTAATTATTGTGAGTAAAGGACTTGCTCAAGGTCCCTACACAGTAACCGTCTCAGGGGAAGAGGATCGAACCCATACTCTCCACATTACAAGGCAACCGCTCTAACCAATCGTAGACAGTGTCCCACTACTTCAACTCTCTTTTCTTCTGATTAATCGCTAAATCGCATCCAATTCTTATATAGAAAAGTCTGGCAACGTTTTAAAGGTGTCTGAGGGGGGGCCCGATAGCGCATTGGATAACATCTGGCGTAGAGAGCGAGAGGTACCGAGTTTGAGACCCGTAGGGCGGATATGCTTTGTAGGCTGCTATTAGCGCCGTTGTATTACAAGCTGTCTGTTCTGTTAGTAGTTAAGATTTAAATTGCATAACATGTAAATGTACAGCGCAGTGCATTTGTCATTCAATAAAAAAATTGTTATTATTATTATTATTAAAACAAACGCTCTAACCATTTGGTCACCGTGCCTGTGCTTATATAGCAAGAGTTGAGAACGTTTTAAAGGTGTCTAGGGAGAGTGCAACAAACAATCGATATATTGGCTGCCATGTCCCACAAAGTGAAGGAGGCTTGGTGTGTGCTTTATTTCAGGGTGAGATGATCGATCGAATAGAGCACAACGTAGAGAAGGCGGTCGACTACGTTGAAACTGCGGCGGCCGACACCAAGAAGGCCATGAAGTACCAGAGCGCTGCGAGAAAGGTAAGTCTGGGTTCAAATTGGTTTAATGAGCAATCTCAAGAAGGTAAGTCTGAAGGTAAGTCCGGCTACAGGTGGGTTTAATGAGCAATCTCAAGGAGGTAAGTCTGAAGGTAAGTCCGGCTACAATTGGGTTAAATGATCAATCTCAAGAAGGTAAGTCTGAAGGTAAGTCCGGCTACAAGTGGGTTGAATGAGCAGTCTCAAGAAGGTAAGTCTGAAGGTAAGTCCGGCTACAAGTGGGTTAAATGAGCAGTCTCAAGAAGGTAAGCCTTAAGGGAAGTCCGGCTACAAGTGGGTTAAATTAGCAATCTCAAGAAGGTAAATCTTTAAGGTAAGTCTGGCTACAGGTTGGTTAAATCTCTCGCTCTTTTACACATCCTATCTGGTGGATGTTGACCTGATTTGCGGCTCCACTTTGGTGCCTTAGACATCGGTGATATAGGAGTTAGTAGTTAATAACAGTAATAATAACTACAAAAGTTATGATTTGACACCCTATCTCTCTGTCTCTGTCTATCACTCTCTGTCTGTCTCTGTCTGCGACCCTTCAAGACTACTACTCAGGAGCGCCCCAGACCTCAGGACGCCTTAAAAGGACAGTTTCGAGGGGAGCAAAAGAGTGGGAGCAAGCACAATGCCAAAGGAAGCCATTTACTGTTGTAGTCATAGAATTTATTTTATTAGATTAGATTGTTGTGTGATTACTGAATACCTAGTCATGTGAGTGATTCTTCGTTTCTTGTTGTTTGTAACTATAGAAAAAGATCATGATCCTCGTCTGCGTGGCCGTCATCATTGTGATTCTTGTCGGGTCTTTGGCGGGAACGTTTGCCTGAAT
Organism: Aporrectodea caliginosa; assembly: GCA_020284085.1. NCBI lineage: Eukaryota > Metazoa > Annelida > Clitellata > Crassiclitellata > Lumbricidae > Aporrectodea > Aporrectodea caliginosa. Next base: position 371,558 of record JACEVL010000499.1, on the reverse strand, counting down.
CCTCCCACCCACTGCACCCACACACTGCGAGTGATCCCACAATGACCCATCAACAGACTCACCGGCGTCTCTCGCCAGATGGCACCACCCAGAGGGAATTATGGGATTTGTCGGGACAGGCGATGCGCTGCGCCACTGTTTGTCGCCAGTTGTGGCCGCTTGGAGCGCCACTGTCTCTGTCTCTGTCTGTCTGTCTCTCTCTCTGTCTGTTGTGCATTTTTTACATAATATTCGAAATGCAGCTTTCTTCTGTGAGAGCCGCTGTTCCGTTTCTGGTGTCGAACGCGTTGCAGAGTTGACGCTTTGGGTTGAAGCGTGAGGTGTACAGTTTCCGATTTGTTTGAGGGGGAAATTAGTTTGTGTTTTTGAAAGCCTGACTTAACTTAAGATTGATCTGGTTTGTTGTGTTTTCTTGACTAGAAGTTTAGTCGTTGTTCTGGTTTTTTGTTTTTTGTCTTGCATCGAAATTTTGTGACTAAATTCAGTTTTTACTTTTACGTGGGTTTTTGAATTTTGGGATAATTTTTATTTTGGGTCTATATTAAATTTTAGGTTTTATTGGGGTTTGATTTTGGATCGCTGTTTGGGTTTGGATAATTTTAAATTTTAGATAAATTTGTTTTGTTTGGATCTAAACTCTGTTTTCAAGCATTGTAAAGATTAACGTTTCTCGATTTTAATTCAATCTGGGTGTATTATTGACTTCTTTAAACTGGTCCTAATAGCTATTTGCTTTTTTCGGTATATAACGGCTTAATTTTCAATCTGATTTAAAATTTTGATCGCTGTATGATGATTTTGGGTTGTACTGGAATGTTTGATCTAGTAGATCCAGTGTTTAAATCAGTCTGTTCAATTTCGAACAACTGTTCAGTTTCAGATGATCTGTCTGTTCGTTACAGGATGCTTCTAGACATACTGCTGTTCAAATCCGCTTCAAGGTTTTATATAACCCTGCCAATGACAATTCATTTAAAACTGAAAACACTGCTCTTTCACAAATCCTATCCCAATTCCTCCTTGTCTTAGTAGTAGTTTCATTTTAACGACACTGTGATAACAAAGATCATTAGCGTCGCCCTCCTCCTTCATCCAGGCTTGGGACTGGCACTGTCAGAAAGCGAACAGTGGCGGAATTGTCTTCTTACATCCCTTGCCGTTTCAATTCTAAACACCATCCACCTTAGCCGTCCGACTGTCTGCCTGCCCTTTGGATGATCCCGCTTGGATCTTGACCGGAAAACGAATTTTTTCCTCTCCCTGCTGTCAATTTTGCTTTGACTTAGCGCCTGTGAATAAGCTGGTTCCCGCAACTTCGCTTTTTTGGGGGCGCTGCAGATTTACGATTATAAATGACACGACTACACAGCCATGTACCACTGTACAGAGGCCGGTAGTTCTTCCACCAACATCTAAGCACCTAGTCATAGGCGTAACTTTTTATTGTGACGGTGGTGACGTTCGCCACCACTTTTTTTGTCTGCACTGAAATATTTTTTGCGACGTGACAGCTTTATTTTCGTTTGAAGCAAGTTTAAGCAACGACCATTAACGGAGGAGGGATTGTTCACCACCAATTTTTGGGGCACTGTGGACGATTGGTTAGAGCGCTCGCATTGTAATGCGGAGAGTATGGGTTTGATCCTCCTCCTCTGAGATGGTTTCTAGGTAGGGACCTTGAGTAAGTCCTTCACTCACAATTGCTCAGTGCCATCGATGTTCTGTCGTATGTATGGTCGCGTGCAATTCGTAGCTTTGGAAGGAGGGCAATATCAAATACATTATTATTATTATTATTATTATTATTATTATATTCGTTTATTGGCACTCAAAACAGCTGACACACCGCAACTGATTACAACGAGTTCATTTATTAACAACTGGCGTAGAGAGCGAGAGGTACCGATTATTATTATTATTACAGCGCCGTGTATTGCATGTCTGTTCTGTTAGTAGTTAAGATTTAAATTGCAAAACATGTAAATGTACAGCACAGGCGCAACTGAAAGACAACGATTATCAACAAAATGATAAAGATAGATTTCAAAATATATAACTTGTTCAAGAGACAGAACGATTATTATTATACGGTACAATAAAGTCTTGTAATGTAAAGTTGCGCCGTTGCCAGTTGCAATTCTTTAGAATTCGAAGCGGTTTTATCCTTTGATGCGTTATACCTTGTGTTAGTTTGTGCATCTTGGATTTGACGATTCTCAAAGTCGTTCGTACTTAGTCGTTGCTTTTACAAGGAAGGAGATGACAGAAGCATTGGATTCTTGATCTAACATGCGTAGTTGGTGTCGCTTGAGTTCTTTAACTAAACTTGTAAAGCTGTTCAATATTTGTATCGTGCACCCAAAATTTTTAAGAGATTTAGCAACAAAACTGCGTAACGCTTCTGAAGTTTGGTGGTATTTTAACACAATCATTCTTGAACTGTTCAACACAACGAGTACTGATTTGAGCACGGTAACACGCTTTCTGCCTGTGAATATTTACTGTTGGCCATTTAGCTTTGTCACATTATTTTTGTAATGTACTGTAACAATGAATTCATATATTCCATGTTACAGATATAGCACACGTTGCAGCTATCCACAGGCAAAAGCGTTGAGTGTCTGTAATTTGGTTACTTGTAAAGATAATTTTTGGGATCGCTTAACAACACAAAATTTTCTTTCGAGGTATACTGAAGGTCTGTGATGGAAGGGAAGTGTTAACATTTTTGGTTTCACATTTAAGAGGTTTTTTACAGATTTTTTACAGAGGTGTTTAAACCCGAAATTTCAATTTTGGGAGCTTATGTTTTGAAGGTATGTAATGAGAGCTAATAAGTGACATAATTAGCTTCCCTTGTATAAAATCACTGTAGGGTGAAATATCGTAAGTTCTGCTTAATGTATAAGTTACGCGTAGTGTATGCTAAGTTTTGCGTAATGTATGGTACGTTATGCATAATGTATAAACTACGCGTAATGTTTATGTTATGCGTAATATTTAATTTATGCATAATATATGGCAAGTTACGCATAATTTGTGATAAGTTGCGCTTAATGTACACATCTGTCTTTTGCGAGGTTACTGTGTGTGTGAAAAGTTTCCCCATTGTAGGAGCAAAGAATGAAATCGAATGGTCATGTCAGTAACCCAAACAGTCTTGTGTTGGACATACGAGACCCATATGGGACTACAATCTGATGGCAACCTGTCATGGTCTCATATGGGAGGAGTTTGCTTGTAGGAGTCGCCGAGTCGAACTAGGTCGATGAGCACTTTGTGAGCCGTATGAGTAGAGTGACCTCCAGGGAGTAGGATTGAGTAAATGACACTCCCCAACTTGAGTCAAATGGAGTTGAGAATCGAATAAACAAGTAGAGGAGGTTACTCGAGTCATCCAGTGAGCAACGTGCTCACTTGTGCTGTTACTAGTTCCTGTTTTTCTAGGCAATCATATCATATGGGCTTCAATATCCTGAAATGGACCTATACTATATGGGAAGAGAAAATGGAGTTCGTATGTGAATACTGTCCTATGGGCTTCAATGTCTAACTATTACATGGTCCCATATGGGCGGAAATATGAAGCCCATATGGAATACTGTCATGTGGGCTGCAATGCCCTACATATGGTTTTGATGTTGGGGATTTTCATCGCTTCTTACCTCTGTGGCTGTTTTGTGTATAGTGAGTGACACTTGTCGAAGGTTTTTGATATTGTTACGCTGTTCCGATGTTCCTGATACGGAACACAGTGACTTGGATGTTACATAGTGTACGTTGAATTTACTTTGCAGTTACGATAAGGTGAATGTACGTTAAGATTACGCAACGTTGTGTAGCACCTGCTTAAGATACTCGGCACAGTATTTTAGTTTAGGATTACCCGGAGTGGTTGGAATATGTGAGTATATAATTTGATTTGGAGTACTTGGCTGTAAGTACTTTATTGATCGAGCACTTTGTTTGTTGTTGGGATGTGAATTGCGAGTACTTCGATTGTAAGTACCTAATCGTTTGTGAGTATCTGATCGTTTGTGAGTACTTGAATGATTTCGAGTACCAGATAAATTGTTAGTACCAGATCGATTGTGAGTACAAGATCGATTTTGAGTACTTGACAGATTGTGAGTCTTGCAAGTGGTCAACTGATTGCAAGTACTTGATCGATCATGAGTACTTGATCAGTTGTACTCAACGGATTGTGAGTACAGAGCTGCTGAGATGTCTGAGCGAGTAGTCTTTGTTGCACCGTCTGAGTCCGTTGCTTGAAGCGTCGTCGGTGGTCGTGTGTCCTTGTAGCTAGAAAGATTTTATAAAATATTTTTGCATTTGGAAGAAACTGGTCAGTTATAGTTACCCTTAGTGTTTACATCTCCATGACTACAGATACAGATATCTGGAAAGATTTAAATACCTGGAAAGATACAAATACCTGGAAACATACAATACCTGGAAACATACAAATACCTGGAATTATACAAATACCTGGAAAGATACAAATACCTGGAAAGATACAAATACCTGGAAGGATAAGAATACTTGGAAAGATACAACTACATGGAGAGATATAAATACCTGGAAAGATACCAATACCTTACCCTGAAAGATACGGATACCTGGAATAAGCTGGTTCCCACAACTTCGCTTTTGGGCACTGTAGAAATCTTGAGATTACAGTTACAATTCTGGTTGAGTTGAGGTCTTGCTCATCTGAGTTGATATGAGTAAACGAGCTTGCAGGAGGCAGAATAATGATGTTAAATGAATGCTTACTTGAGTCACATGAGCAGAGTGACCTCATGGGAGTCGGATTGAGCAAATGAGCGCTCCCCAAATGGAGTTGAGAATCGAGTAAACAAGTTTTATTAAGCCAGTCAAGGAGAGTAGGTTACTCAAGCAACGTATGCCATTGCTAGTTCCTGTTTTTAGGCAATCATGTCATATGGGCTTCAATATCCTGAAATGGTTCCATATGGGAGGAGTTGTGGAGCCCATATAGGAATAGTATCATAATGGGCTTCAGTGTCCTACATGTGGTTCCATATGGGATGAGATATTAATCAATATAGGAATACTATCATATCTCCTCCCATAATTATGATATCCTAATATCATATGGGAGGAGATATGGAGCCCATATAGGAATAGTATCATAATGGGCTTCAGTGTCCTACATGTGGTTCCATATGGGATGAGATATTAATCAATATAGGAATACTATCATATCTCCTCCCATAATTATGATATCCTAATATCATATGGGAGGAGATATGGAGCCCATATAGGAATAGTATCATATGGGCTTCAGTGTCCCACATATGGTTCCATATGGGAGGAGATATTGAGCCCATAATATAGGAATACTGTTGTATGGGCTTCAGTGTCCTACATATGGTTCCATATGGGAGGTGCTATGAAGTCAATATGGGTTTACTGTCATATGGGCTTCATTGTCCTAATATCATCTGGTTCCATATTGGAGGAGATATGGAGCCCATAATATAGGAATACTGCCCTTCAGTATCAGACATATGGTTCCATATGGGAGGAGATATGAAGCCAATACGGGTATACTATCATATGGGCAGTGCCCTAATATCATATGAGAGGAGATATGGAGCCCATATGGAATACTATCGTATGGGATTCATGTCCTACATATGGTTCCATATGGGATGATATAAACCCATTATGGGTATATTCATGTCGTATGGGCTTCAGTGCCCTAGTATCAGACAACTCGACTTGTTTTACCAGACCCTGTGATGTCTTCTCCCTTTAGCTATGCATGTTGTCGCACGCCGTTGGTACATCCTGCACGGAAGAAAAGTACCTTCGTCTTAACCGTTATTTGCATCGATGTGTATTGTACATAATATATTTCCGTGCGTCTCTTCGATTTTATTCGGCTGAAAAGCAGGTCGACTCCCACCAACACGTCGCCAGACTCGCCACAACGTCGTTATTTGCACAGTTTTTTGCATCTTCAGTGGTTTGATAATTCTTCTCTATTTGTCGTTCGTTATGTGTTTTGGTTTTCGGACTCAACGACCGCCGAGTTCAGTTTGTGGCAGGCGAGGAAATAGGGCCCCACATATCACCATTAATAATAATAATAATAATAATAATAATAATAGGAATAAAGTAATAATAATTAATAATAATAATAGTAATGAACAGAGATCTTCTTGAACACCCTAGAAACAGTTTAAATTTACTTTATATATTGTAAAACTGTGTTTAATCCTAGATTCATTAGTTACATGTAGCCTAGGTGTCACCCTATAATGCTCGACGTCCTGGAACTAACACACGAATAGTAATTAATAATATAATGATAACTTACTATTAAAGCAATAATAATAATTAATAATGCTAAAATAATGATAAAAACATTAATATAATAACAGCATAACAGTGGTAATAATAATAAAATAATACTAAAACACCTGATAATAATAAAATAACAGTGGTAGTAGGGACCCTAATAATAAAATAATAATAGTAATAAAATAATGATGTGGCCTTTAGTGGTACTTTTATCAATTTAGACCTTGACGAATAAGCCTAGGGCCCATTCCAGAAACCAGACAAAGTTTATTTATATAATGTAGAAGTCTCAGGGCCAGAGGGATCCTTTTTGCCTCGGGGCCAAAAAATAAAATAATAATAATTGTAATATTGAGCCATGATACGAATGAAGATAATAACTTAAATAACTTTTACGTAGGATTATTTAAATGCCTAAGCTCTGCTCTTGCTGTAGCCATTTACCTCCCCACTTCCCCCACCCTCCTAGCCATGCCACTTGTTTGGACAAAGCGGTCGAGCGTCTGAATTTCTTAGATTCCTAGTTTGTGGGTGAATGTAGATTTTTGCTCTTCGTCTGTCTCCGATGTTTGAGCTGGTAATTAGAAAATATAATTATTATATCACGCGTCAAAAAATATCGAGAAATATTTCACATGTGTCATAAAATCTTATGTGAAACCCTGTCGGCAACACTCGAGCCCAAATGTGTTGCCTTAAACTTTTCACATGTTGAAAACACATTACCTGTGTTACAAATTGAGTCACTCGTGTAACTTCTTGGCCAACACATTCCTACACAAACCGCTCAACATGTTAAACCTTTCCTACTCACGTAGAACACACATTAGGGCGTATCGCTTGAAGTATAATTTAACATGTTAAAGCAGTTCATGTGACAGAGTTTAACGTTCGGTTTTATTGTAAACACTAGTGTCTGAGCAAAAAATGGAGTCTGGTGTTTCAATTGGATTAGTTACCATTAAACGATGCAGTGTCGTGTGGACGCCGCCCTCCTCCTTTAACCGGGCGTGGGACTGGCACTGTCGGAGTACGGGCAGGGAAATGGTTCGTATCGACGAGGAATGTAGCATGCTGCTCGGCTGTGGCCTAGTGCTCGCTCGGGGGTCATTCGATCGCGGTCTCCAACGAGGTTTGGCGACTGTTCCTTCTCGGTCGCTGGACCCACTGCGTGGAACAGTCTTCCCGACCATGTGAAGAATAGGCCATCTCTGGAGACACTCAAATCACAGCTCAAGACCTCTTATTAAACTTCTCAGACACTTAGAAGCATCTGAAAACTGTTTATTACGGAGTTTGGCTGGGAGCGCCTCTGAGAAGGGGCGCTATATAAGTCCTCTGAATGAATAATTAATTTCGAAGAGCTCTAGACTCCCTAGTACAACTTCTGCGCACGTCCACTACCCCCTCCCCCCCTATATGACTATAGAGGCGATTAATAAACTGGCAATTAAGTTCAACAAAAAGTCCAAACAAAATGTAATGAAATCCTTGTTATTCATAGTTCCACAAACAGACGTCATTCAACTGCACACCCCACGGTCACCCTTAAGGGGACACCCTTTAACGAGGTACCTCTAAAGAGGACACCCTTCAAAGAGTCACGCTTTAATTTCAGCATGGTGATTTAATGGTGGCACCGGTTAACATTCCAGGTGGCACCCCTTAAAACGGTACCCTTAAGAGTGACACCCTTTAATACGGCACCCTTATCTGTAAGCTGAGATCCGGTAAAAATTTCATAAGAATAAAACATGCGAAGTGGGTTAAATGGAGAAATTAACAGCGACCTAAAAACGCTTCTACAACCGTAACCGCAGGAGCAAAACTGACGACGTCACAGCAGCGTGCGTAAAAATGGTTGCAGAAAATGATGACGTCAAAAATAACCTATGACCTCACAAGTACGGGATAAAATTGACATCATAAGACTGCGCAAAAACCGACGACATCACAGAAACTAGAAGTCATAAGAACCAGTGGAGAAACTGATGACATCATAATGAGCCGACTCAAATTATGACGTCATATAAAATATGACATCATAATAAGCCGCCTCATGATGACGTCAAATGAATATGACTGACCTCGTGACATCACAGAAACTGGCATAAGTCGCCAAGAAACAGCTAAGAAATTGATGACATCACACTTAGAGGCACCAAATGATGATGTCATAAGTTGTGCACAAATGACGCGCCTCGTAACAGCACAGAAACTGGCAGAAATCGCCAAACAGTTCAGAAACTGATGACATCATACTAAGAGGCACCAAATGATGACGTCATACGAATTCGTGCACAAAGATGTGTGGTCTGTCTGACAGTATAAATGAAACCCTACGAGACGTGCGAAATCTTCAGTTGCTAAGAAAAATGCTCCGATAATGCCGGACTCGAAAGGCAACACACAAACGACAGCGTAAAAATCTTCAATGGAAACAAAAAAAGCCACAAAAGGTGCGAAAAATGCAGAATGTTGACAAAAAAGGCCCCGGTTGGTCTACCGATACTTTCTAAACGACAAAAGTGGCTTTTGGCCGCGACCTAAGAGACTTCACCTGCTTTTTTTGTTAAAGAAATAGTGGAAAAAAGTAAAAAAGTAACAGCATGCCACCAAGTAATTTTGGCTGCCCAACAGCCTTCTTTATTCGAATATCTATCTTTTTCAGATTCCCCGATTATCCCAACCTCTGGCTTACCCCCATTGTAGATGAGTAAATTTGTAGCACAGTATTTGCGTTAATCTCAAATGTTGTAATAAGACATTGTCTTCAAGTGAAGTATCAATGTATGTAACAGTTACTAGCATTGATTTACTAGAATGATAAATAATGGTTTGCAAGGTTCATCGAATCCAAGCACATTCATGTGTAATCTCTGAACGAGTTAAATTTTACATCTATCGGCGGCAACGACCAAATAAAAGTGACAGCAATATAAAATAACAGGTTTATGTGTGACACAGGTCAAAGGTTAGAATATAACGAACTGGAACACAAATGCGTACAGATGATAGGAAGATCTGCGTTAGTTGGTATATAATGTAAAACTCGAACTCAGGAATAAAATCTTGCACAATAAAATTACCACTTGAGAAATATAACGGATATTTTAACTCATGATTACCAGCTGCCATAAAAGCCAGCAGTTTAGCACAAATTTTACATTTCTCCTTTAATTAAGTAACATTTTGAATTTTAATTTAAATGCTGACTCAAAAGTCACAAAATGGTTAACTTCCAACAAGCAACAATTCAGCTTCAAATTTCCAAAAAACCAAACTTTAAAAGTAGATGATTAAGAAATGATAAAATTATCAAACATGATCAACAACTAACAGACCTCACAATCGAAACCACCAGAAATTCACACATGATTGCAACCTCAGTCAAATTAGTTAACACTTTGCCAAAACCACTTATAGAACCAACCAGCTTCTGCTTGGAGCAACCACAGGTACATCCCCGACACTGACCATCTAATTTCAAGTCGAATGCTGTCAAATGCTTTAGAAAAATCACAAAACCTACTAGGATATAAAGTCGAAAAGGAACCTGCCACAATCCTGCTTAGAAACGTTTCCGGTTGTACTTTCTGAAGGTAAACATCCACAATAGTGATCAAGATGTTTCAAGTCAAATGCTGTCAAATGCTTTAGCAAAATCACTAAACTTAACAGGATATAACAGCTGAAAAGGAACCTGCTACAATCCTGCTTACAAATGCTTCCGGCTGCACTTTCCGAAGTTAAACAAAAACCAAGCAAACGTAAAACGTATACAATTCTTTAAAAAAATAAGAAAAAATAATTTCACAAAGCATTTCTAGAAAGCCAAGTACAAAGAACTCCTAAAATGCCACTGATACACTCTAAAACAGTAAACGTGCAAAAGCCTCGACGACAATAAATATGGAGATTGCAAAGCAAACTGAAACTGCTGCACAAAGAAGGCCCTGAATGTGGCAACACGCCTTAACAGCTGCTGCAGAAACGTGTCAATAGCAACTCAACAATGATTGATCAACCTTTCCCCAATGGTTTAGCGGCTCAACAACCAGTAGTGGTGTACATGGATTCAAACCCTGGCTAGCCCAGTGAAAGGCATTCTTATTATTATTTCACATTTACTAAGACCCACTATCTAATGACGAAGCATCAATCGATGGTGCTGAGCAGTTGTGAGTTAACGACTTGCTCAATGTCCCTACACAGTAACCGTCTCAGAGGAGGAGGATCGAACTCATACTCTCCGCATTACAAGGCAAGCGCTCTAAACACCATGTCCCATTAGCACTCAACCACTACACCATATCAGTCACGACACACCCAAAATAACGACTACAACACAATTCCTTATCTATGAATGAAATTCAAAACTCCAGGTACATAGTTCTTAAAACAAATAAAATAAATACAAAGACAATGCCTCGTTGCCCTTCAGAATTAGAGTATTACAGTGAAACGTTGTTAAACGGTGTACCGCTACAGTAGCAAACCCGCTACAGCACAGCTTCTGCTAATCTGGAGTTTTAGTGTGAATTCTATTAGCGTCTATTAGGTTAACATAAGCAAGAACCAGATTAATATTATCACTACACATTTGTTAAGCGCTGCTGTCTAATGACGAAGCATCAATCGATGGCACTGAGCAATTGTGAGTGAAGGACTTGCTCAAGGTCCCTACACAGTAACCGTCTCAGGAAGGAGGATCGAACCCGTACTCGCCACTCCAAGGCGTGTTAACCAAGGCTACCATATCCCACAGCTCTGACCAATCAGCTACCATACTCCATCAACATCCTTCCCTGTATACAACTTTAAAAAGTGTGTTTGCAGTTCAGTAAATTGCATTCTAGATTGTTTTTTCCTAATCCACATCTATGTGTGGTCTTGGTAAATCCTTGATCAACACCACATTGAACATTTTTACACTTATGGTCATACATGTTCATAATAACAGTCGTGAGGCCGCTGTGAGTTAGTCTCCACGAAAGTAGTCTCCGTACTCATTTACCGAGGTTAAGAAAATGAAGTCGCTAACACTTCATAACCATGGTCGCCTTTCAGGGCTAGATTAAGGAACTGCATTTCTCCCTCTTTGCTTCAAGGACTAATCTCCCAATTGTTAAATGGCATCATGCCTTAAATATAAGTTTACAGCATAATGGCAGAGATAATAGTAATAATAACAGAGAATAATACAACAGTAGAGATAACAATAGATAAAATAATAATACAACACAGCTTTGAAGTTGCACAATATAACTAATGACCTTTCACGGCAAACCTACATGATCATCTGCCAATAATTTGCAGCTCATCAATTCGGCTTAACCCTTTACATACGAGCGTGTACTAAATGTATGGGAAAACAATGCAGCTCGTTGTTACAGGGTTAATGAATATAGTAAAGAATGTACGCATATATATTAAGCCTCTTATGTATATAGATATACACATTCATAATATAATATATATATATACATAGGCTTAATATACACAGTAAAGAATGTGTGTATGTACATGCTAGCTTATACTTGCTAGTATGCTAGCATTTTTGTGCACTTCTCAAAACTGCTACACTCGTGGCATCGGAAGAAAGCGCAAACTCAGACACGATGAAAACAACAAATAATCATCAGTAAATAAATTATAGAACTTTTCTTCATGATTAAGATAACTCAGAATAAAGATATGATGAAGATAAAACAGATATGCTGTTTGCTTAATTGGCATTTGAAAATCGACAACAGCAGATACTATAGCTCGATTGATGCAAGTGATAAATGCGTTTACATTTAAAGCGTTTACATTACCCCAGTTTACATTACCCCAATTTATCACCTAGAACCAAGGCTTGCTTTTGGATCATAAGTTTTGGGTTCAATTCTGAGCTGAGTAGAGCTGGGTAAATTTCTACCCAACACCTGCAGGTTGACTCTAAATTGTAATATACGAAAACTAATTAGAATACTACTACTAATAATAAAAAATAGTAAGCATATTAAATATTATTGTTAGTCTGAAACCTACGTATAATTCTCAAAGGGATAAACTTGATTTAAAAGTGAACTTGATTAAAAAGTTCAAAAGTTAACTCGATTTAAAAGTGTAAAAATTAACTCGATTTAAAAGTGTAAAAATTAACTTGATTTAAAAGTTTAAAAGTTAACTCGATCTAAAAGTGTAAGAGTTAACTCGATTTAGAAGATTTAAATTCGATTATTACTCTTAGCATATGCTATTATTATTAACATTCGCATAAAGCTTTACACAAGCCAATCACTCAGTTTCCAAAAAGCAAGGACTGCAGGGAGAATTGCCAGTAATAGTGAAACGAATTGAATTGATAAAATTTAAAAATATATAAATAATCGCAAAGTTTCACAATGAAGGCACAGGTTACTGAAGACCTGTATTATTTTAAAATTACACACTTGTAAGACTGTACTTGGCAATTTATATAGAGCTCAATTAACTCACAAGCAGCAATTAACATCTAGAAATACCACTACAGCTGTATCGTAACATAATTGGAATTTTACATACAGACATTTCAAATAAAATCTGACGCTTAGCAGCTAGTACTACTTCTGTGCTTGCAACAACAGTTATAGGTAGCATATGGAATCTAGATTTACAGAAACCGTGGAGCAAACTGCTCGTAACTAGCACATGAAACAGTCGGACATTGAAAACGACAGGCCGCACAACCCAGACTTCTATGAATGGTGGAGGATACAACCCAGAATTTTTAAAAAAAAGTGTACAAACCCATATAAAAATCATGACCAAGCAAAGCAGCAAGTTATAAACCCAGACTTACCTACAAATTATCATCAAATTCCACAAATGATGGGTTTCACAACCCAGACTTCTGCAAAGCATGGCTTACAACCCATAATCCCAAAAATGATTTGGGTTTCACAACCCAGACTTTCAGAAATCTTGGTAATAATTAACCAAAACTTCAGCAACCCAAAGCGACGAAAATAAAAATCCGCACAACCCAGACTTCTAGAAATCATTAAAGTTGAAGATGAAGTTCAAAGACGAAATATCACCACAACCCATAACTCAGACAATCACTACTCAACGACAATGGCTGACATAGACAACATCTCTCAAGGTGCCACATAGGAAAAATCCTTGTAAATCTCGACATTTACTAGCCACGCCAAGACCATTGTGAAGAGCCTAGTAGCGTTAACAAATGCACAAACATTCAGTCATAATGCAGGAAAACTTCGACCCACTGCAAACTAGTTACAAATGCACCTACACTCGAAACCTAAAAACGTGCGGTTACTGGAAAAATAAAGGTCCGCGGACCGGCAGAGCTGCATTCTTTAAAGACACATTTAATAGACATCTACGATTTAAAATGACTGCCACTAGAAGACTACGTCAGCCTGCCAGATCGAAAAACTGCGACGAAAACTATGTTCTCAAGATTTCAAAGCGAACTGCGACAGAGAGAAAACGTCGACGAGACGCAGCGAAGCATTTACTTTACAAAACGACAAATAGGCGCAAAACAGAAAGCAAACATACCAAAAGCAGCGTCTCACTGAAAGATTACACGACTACACCTTGACGTGCGCACCACACGCGCACGTCGCCAAGCGACAGAAGCCGACATACCAAGGCCGAGAAGGGCGGCAGTGACGAGGACGCACGGAGGACGATGACCCCGCGGAACAACTCGAGTGCGACGCTCAGCGGCCGAGCATGACGCTCGGTAGATGAGCGTGACACTTGTCGTTCGTGCGCGGCCATCGTAGTCCAAGCGCGACCATCAGCCTCATTGGATCGTACAGCACTTGCGCTTCTTCTTCAGCTTCACTTCCTCCGCGTGCTGCGGCTCGGCAGCGGCCGCGTTCGCCTTTTTCACCTCGACTTCGACTGCCTGTGGCGTCACGACGACCTCCGTCTCGACTCCCTTAGGTGTCGTGGCGGCACGCGCGCCGTCGACGATGGGTGCGGCGCTTTCTGTTGTCTGTCGCAACTCCTGGACGACCTCTTGTTCGGCTGCGGCTGCTCGTCGCGCCGTGTCTGGGTCCTCGATGTGGATCTCGTTGCGGGTGATGGTCGAGTGCGAGATGATGTAGTCGGCCTTCTGGCTGAGCTCGCCGTTCGCCTGGAAGGGATTTTCCGCACTCTCCATTCTGGAAAAGAACGTACCGATCAGTACAACTCGGCCAAAAAACCTCAGGGGTTGAATCTCACTTTACATAAACAGATTAATTTGTTCTAAGCTCTTTCAAAATGCAACAGATATATTGTGTGGATGTGTATGCATTTGTGTGTAGGTATGTATGTGCTCGTGTGATACATGCCATTGCCAGTTCCTGACACCTAGTATTTCGCAGTGATGGATGCAAATAAAAAAATACTTCAATGCTTTTCTTTCATTTCTTAAACCTAGTGCTACTTTCATGCTTAGTCCAAATCTCATATGTCTTCATTTATATTGTCTATCCATCCATCTGTCACTGCATATAATGTATATCTCTGTCTATTTATATATATAGCTATCTATCTATCTGTAAATGTATATATATATATATATTTTCATATAATCCACAAGGCATCAACACTAACAGCACACTAAAATCATTCTCAGAGTATCAATACATTTTGACCTAATTTAAATTAATTAATTTTACACTTGATGTTGCAGCTCTAGAGATTCATAAAGGCAGCGTATCGATACAAAACGCGTGCATAAACCAACAACTTTCACTGAATTAATTTCCCGGCCTACAGAAGCTAAGCTAACAGATTAAGACGTTTTCACTTAATAACTATTGGGACAAAAATCGACGCTTAGCTTCGCATTTCTGTTCATTTAAAACCGTCCAAATCGTTTCACACGTAACACTGTGTGTAGGGCAGGAGACGGATTGGTCACTGGAGCGGACCCGCCTCGCTGGCACCCACGTCTGGCGTCTCTACGCTTAAAAACCCTCTAAAAACGCCCGCATTAAATTAAGATTTAAACGAATTTAACATCTAAATAAACTGTACAAATTGATACGAAATACGAAAGAATTGCGGTCGATCATCTGTGGAAATTCTTGGATGAATTTATTTACCTAACGCCGACCGTAACATCCGCCATCTTGAACTCTGTGGTATGGGGCGAGATGAGACGGTCGCTAGCTTAAATCACGAGCGCTCAGTCAAGTCCGAGGATTTATAATAATAATAATAATAATAATAATAATAATAATAATCTTTTCTTTATTAAGCGCCTGACAACGCACTGCGCTGTACATTTACATGTTATGAAATTTAAATCTTAGCTACTAACAGAACAGAGATCCTGCAATACACGGCGCTAATAGCAGCCTACAAAGCATATCCGCCATACGGGGCTCGAACTCGGTATCTCTCGCTCTCTACGCCAGATGTTATCCAATGCGCTATCGCCCCCCCCCAATGGATATTGAAAAGGAGTTCAAGTCTGGGTTCCAGAGGGTCCAGATCAAGAGCAGCTGCTAAGGCGGGTATTGTTTAGGGCGGAGAAGAATTATTGGAAAGCGGAGGATCAGAAGTCAGGGTTGGAATCTGAATGTCCTTGGACTCGGTAGCCTATAATAATTTATACTGTGGTATAATATTATTCTTGGTTCGCCTACAGATAGTGGCTTATTCGAGAGACCTCAATCTCGGGTTAACTGGTACAGATTCACCTGTGGTCCTCGTGTTTACGATCAAGCGAGCCTAAAATCTAATGAGCAACAGACCAATTGCCATAACAACCAATTAGCTGGAGGACGAGATTGTCTATGCTGGTTTCAGGGATGCGCAAATTACTTGGAAAAATGTAATTGAATTACAAATTACTTTGGGACATGAAATTTAATTTCAAATCACAAAATACATAGGAAATGTAATTGAATTACAAATTACTTTGGGACATGAAATATAATTTCAAATCACAAAATACATGGGAAATGTAATTGAATTACAAATTACTTTGGGACATCAAATATCATTTCAAATCACAAAATACATGGGAAATGTAATTGAATTACAAATCAACAAATTACAAATTGCTCAATTTCAAGTAATTCCAATTACTGCCCATCCCTGGCTGGCTTCGACAACGGTGACAGTGGCGAATCGTCTCCCCCACTAAGCTCCTCCATGTCACCACTCTGCCACCATGCAGTCCATGCTTACATGGAACCAGAATGAGAATTTGGCAGAGCCCATAAGGCCATGGAATAGAAGGCACGGCAGCCACCTTCCCCGCTCTGCTTATGGAGGGGTTACGGTAATGGGTACACTGACACGAAGAGCAGAAGATCAGCACGGACGCGGAATCGCTTCCCGCTACCATACTGAGAGTGAGACTAGGCTACTACTATAATGCGGTGTGTCAGTTTTAAATAATAATCGAAGATTATCTTGGAAAAGGAACCATATTATTAATCGCCTATCGTGTCCCACCATTATATAGTATCGGTTGATACCGTTTTAAAGGTGTCTAAATCCCGCTCAGTAGTAGTAGTAGTAGGCCCTATAGTAGTTTCAGTTTAACGACACTGTGATTACAAAGATCATTTGCGTCGCCCTCCTTCATCCAGGCTTGGGACTGGCACTCGAACCCGTTCTTATATAAAACCATTCAACACCTCAACTAAAGGTGTCTAAGAGCGTTTTTTAGGGTAATGGTAACACTTTGGAATTAAGAGCAGAAGATCAGCATGGACGCGGGATCGCTTCCCGCTACCCTTCCAAAGATCGACTCAGCCTTTCATTCACCAGATGGCATTGGTAAAATGAGGACGTGATGGGCGCCTTGCATGGCTGCCATACAGCTAAATTCGACTCCTGTAATAACTTGTGATCATCCGTTCATACTATGACTTGTAATCATACTGCGTACTTGTCTCTTAAAATAATGAAAGAAGATTATATTTCTGGCGCACCTAAATAAAAACCAAACGACGTAGACTACGATTTAAGAATACATTTCACTAAAAAACGATTATAAACGTCTCACACACGCACACACACACACACATACGACACGAACTATAATAGGACAAACAGAGCAGCAGAGCAAACGGCGAAAATAATTTAAACAATCATAGCTATATAGGCGCACAATAAATGCACGACGAAAAAACCCCGGGGAAAAACCCCACCGCACGGATGACGTAGCTCGAAGAACAGCACCGCGTTGTGCCCACCGCAAGAGGCAGTGCAGTAATCGTAATGCAGACTTCGCCACTGCCTTGTTGTGCTTTGGTAGCGCCAGTCCCAAGCCTCGATAAAGGAGGAGGGCGACGCTAAACACAGCGCGCATTAAACTCACACTGGGCCAGTTAAGAAAAGCAGCCATACTATGAAGTGTTAGCGACTTCACTTTTCTTAGCCTCGGCACATGAGGTCGGTTGGTCAGTACTCTCCCTCACCGTCTCATCTTCCCACCGACAGTGTACTCATTTTACAGCTGAATTCGCTAGGGTGCAAGCGTATTGAACCTTATGCCGAAATAACGCAACTTTCAAGACAGATAGTAATCAATTTCGATGACAATAAAATCCTAAAACATCTCCCAAAGAATATTGCAATCGAGAAACCTGGAGACGACTCATGCATAAAATTCTCATGAAATGAAATGCACAACCATGCAACCCCGCCCCAAACTCTTTGGGGAGGGTATAGCCTACACCACAAGGGGAGGATGGTCAAAAGTAGGTCTCTTATGGACGCCCCCCGGAACCAAACTTTATCAAAGTAACTATAATAAATATCTAAAGAGTCTGTTAAATGATGTTCCCCAGAGTTATCTCGTTATAGAGTTTCGTCCACATGTAAGTAAAGCTGGACCCTAAACGTTTTCCAAATTCAGTTATAACAACACACCATCGAAAATACTGTAAATAGGGATTCATCCCATGAATATATTAGGTTATAATAACATATTACTTCTGCATTTATTAAGATAATGACGAAGCATCAATCGATGGCGCCGAGTAATTGTGAGTGAAGGACTTGCTCAAGGTCCCTACACAGTAACTGTCTCAGAGGAGGAGTATTGAACCCGTACTCTCCGCATTACAAGGCGACCACTCTTACCACCCGGCCACCGTGTCCCAAATCTGACCGTTTCAGCTCAACACCATTTATCTACACACCTCAAGTTATACAGCCCTATTTAGGTAAGCTAAACAAGCATGCATGTGGTGTGCTACGGAGCCTTGTAACAGACGCTATATAAATGATTTCGTACATACATACATACATACATATACACACACGTAAAGTACATTTCTACCACTCAATAAATAGTCACATAGTCTGAAATCATCGAATCTAGAACAATTTTTAACACGATTTTCGACGCCTGCTAAAGAATTTAAAACAAATTTCATGGTTTCATGTCTAAACATCTCAAGGCTAAACAGAATGGTCCTTAAAACATGCTTCATAAAGAAGAACATATGCACCTTGTAGTGCCAAAAGGAAGAATGCAGCGTCATAAGTAGGCAACATACTGTTATAAAGAGTAGCATACTGATATAAAGAGGATCATGCTTGTTATAAACAGGTCCATACTGTTACAAAGAGGAACACTGGAACATACTGTTGTAAACAGAACATACTGCTACAAAGAGGAACATACTGTTATAAAGAGTAACATATGGTTATTGATAGGTGGAATTCAATGTTACAAAACTGAACGTAACACTACGAGTTGAATCACAACGCTATAAAGCGGAAGAGCGTCAATATAAGGACAGTCATGGTACAAGGTTCCAGCAAAGGTTCCTGTGTTTTAATAAAAGATTGCTGAAATTGAAAAGCTGTCGGCACAGACAGGGTCACGAGACAGACGCCAAAAGAACATATATCACGACAACCAATCACGCGCGCACAGGACCCCGGAGGGTGGGGGCAATTTTTCAGGATTTCTGCATACATGCTAAATGGTGGCCCCCAGATCGAAAGAGAGGGTAAAGATCGTTGGTCCACTTGTAAATACGGTGGAAGTCCTGTACACCATGATTTCTCAGTCAGTGCAAGTTGCTTGCTATTGAAGTAATGTAAAAAACATGGTGGTTTATGTTATGTCTGGTTCCTTACGTTACACATGTCTGAACCACATCAGTCAAGGCCTTAGGCTAAGGACACAAGATACTGGCCTCTGTGAAATTTCCTACGCCAAGGCCAAGTCAGTTCAAGGCCACGGCCTTACCCTTAAAGCTAAGGACTTGGAAATGGTGGTGGTCTGTCAACTGGAAAAGTACAAGTAAATGATACAGCCCAGCTGTAGTTTCAACCAAGCACCCTACAGGATTCTAATTCAGCCAATTGAAACCAGCCTTAGCGACAACCCCTTTGGTGCTTTCCGGTTCAATTGTGAAACTTCAAAAACTTAAAACCCTCACAACAGACAAAGAAACAGAGCAAAAAACCAAAGCGTACACTAAAACCATGTTGCGCTGTGCAGTTCTCGCCAAAGATCACATCGTAGCGAGGTCTGCGGTTACAAATTGTGACAAAAACGCCTAGCACAGATATGGTCAGAGAATACAACTGGACAATACAATTATGTTCTATGGATCTCGACCTAGCATAGACGATTTCTACCCACACAACTGGCTGCCAAAACCTATCTACGTACCATAGCAGCGTCCCTGCGTTAACGGCACACACTGTAGCGAGGTTCTCGCTTCCGGAAATGCTTTCGACAGCAGTAGTAACCTTCACAGCAGTTGCAAAACTCTGGCGACGTGTCCTTGTAAAAAACTGCCAGAGAAATGGAAGAAAAACATTCAGGTTTTGCATTTTACCCACGCGTAATGACTATGTAAAATTGCATCGCTGTGCCAAAGAAAACTCGTCGCCACAACAACTAGGCTACGAAACTTCCCATCAAATGTTACAATCCCGATCTGTACCGCACAGGGGCCCCAAGACCCCAGAGTTTGTACAAAGACCCCAGAGTTTGTACAAAGACCCCAGAGTTTGTACAAAGACCCCGCAGTTTGTACAAAGACCCCAGAGTTCGCACAATGTTTCTTCTAAGCCACAATAATTCAGCATGCAGCTTTCAAAACATGATATTTTTTGGATGACTTTCTATCGTTCGATCATTTCTGCGCTGTCCACAACTGTCACATGGCCATGCAGCTTAGAGGAAACACATTTGTGTGCATACACTGCCTGCTAGTTAGATCACCACATGCAAGGTTGGTCGTGAATAATGGAAAATTTCCTCAAACGTTGTTTAATACACATCTGGAAAAGACCTTCTTCAAAGTCTAAAACCGTCACTACAGTTTATCTATTCACTAACGGCACGTCCAATTTTTGGCAAACACGGAATTGTTTTCGTAAGGTTAACTTTTGTCCATTCGCTAGATGGCAGTCTAGGAGTTGTTTCTCTACCTCACAGAGCTGAATAATTGTGTCCCTTATACGCTGGTTAGACTGCGAACGGTAAACATGATGCAAATGAAAGGCTGAAATGTTCACAATGTCTATTTGAAACGACTTACTTCGGAGGGGAGGGGGTCATGATTACTAATCACAGGGCAAAATGGCGTACGATCAAGACGCCGGCCTCAACTTCTGTGGGTCTTGTCTTGGCAAACTTCCCTCGAAACTCTTATGAATCGGTAGCAACAGGCATAATTTCATCAGCACTTCAGAACGTCCATCCAAATTCCATCACTCGTTTGAAATCCACGGCTACGACACACCTATTCCCTCCCTAGACTATATGCAGAGGAAGCGCTCGTTCCTGGTTGACTCTTAACTAACTAGATGGCGCCGGTTTCTCCTCGTCCTCGCGCTCCGCTGGCGGCTCGCTCTTCTTGCTCGCGTGCTCCAACTTCTGCGCCATCAGTTTGCTGCTGATCGAGTCGAGCAGCCCCGCCTTGCTGCGCCGCTGCTGAGATCTAACTGGTGGCGTCGGCACGGTTACGGTTACCGTGCCAACTGAAGATGCGCTGGTTCCCTGAGATGTAGAGGATGGTGGCAGAGGAGCAGGCGCTCGGAGGCTGAGATCGCTCGCGGGTGGGACAACGGCCTTCTTCTCGACGGAAAGATCCTGAACAAGGTCGTCGTCCGCGACCGCTTTCGTGACGATCGGTCGGCTGGGCGTGACGTCGGGGCGTCGGACACGCGTGACCACCGGAACGGGCGCCTTGGTCTGGGTGCTGAGATCTTCTGGTTCCACCTGAGTTATGGTTGCCGTTGACGACGCAGCGGCTCTCGAAGTCTTGTGTCGACGCGACGGCTTTTTCGATTCGACGGCGTGAGTCTCTTCCGGTTCGCTGTCGATGGTCCGGACGCTGCCCATGGGAAGACCCCCGACCATGGGAAACGGGGAAGGGAGCGCCTGCGGGAGACTGAAGCCGGCTGCGGCCGCGGCCAGGTTCTGAGCAATTAACGAGTTCATTAACATCGAGTTGTAGAAGCCCATCGGAAACGACGGGTGGATCCCCGTAAACAGGGTTCCCAATCCGCCGAAATCCATCGGGTCCTCCTTCGCGGCCGAGGACGACGAATGCTTCTCGCCGGCCTTCTTCCTCTCGGACTTTTCGGACTTCTCCGGTCCGCCGCCGGCTTCCAGCTCCGGTTTTCCGAGTCCCTGGAGCAGGCCGAGTCCCGGCAGCATCTGGCTGGCGAGGGCCAGGTTGCCAAGGCCGGGGTAGGAGAGGTTGGGGTATCCCATGAGGCCGGATGTGGCGGCCATTGCCTGAAGGTTCGTCATGCTGGCGAGGAAGTCGGCCTGAGAGACAGCAGGAGGAGGAGGAGGAGCGGGTGGAGTAGGGCTGAGGCCGATGATTGAGGCCATCGAGCGACGGCCTCGACCGGACGGCCTCAGGATTCGAGACTGCAGATCTTCCGGAAGATTTCCCTAGAGATGCAACAAATAAAATAATATTCTTAGAATTCCAAAGTGTAAAAAATGAGAGTATTTTTAAACCTCAAGGGATTGAGACTAATAACACTAGATTAGTTATGTAGTTCTGGGCAGGCTGAACCACTACTACTACAATAAGAACAATAATATTGTTAATAATAATAATAATGATGATCATAATAATGATGATAATGATGATGATATTAACAATAATATTAATAATGATGATCATAATGATGATAATAATGACGTTGATAATTATAATGATGAAGATGACGATAAAATTATTAATAGTAATAATGATGATGATGATAATAATAATGATGATAATAATAATACTAATAATGATAACAATGGATGTCTGACCTTGGCCCTGACGATGTGTGACCATTTGGGGTCGACATCATAGCTGGGGTTGCTCATCAGCCAGTCCTTGAGGTGTCGAAGGGGTGGAGCCTTGGCGCCCGTTATGCGTTTACCGCTGGTTCGATCGATCACAGAAATGTTCTCGTAGCCGGTCACTTCGCTGATCTCGATCTTCGTCGGATCAAGACGAGGTCGACGGCGCTGGCGTTGGCTCATCACCTGCTGCAGCTGGATAAGAAAGGCAGAGGAAACATTGTAGTTTAGTCGATGAAAAAGGTAATTGGTAATTGCAATGAATAATTGTAATGAATAATTGTAATGAATAATTGTAATTAGTAATTGTAATTAGTAATTAAAATTAGTAATTGTAATGAGTAATTGTAATTAGTAATTAAAATTAGTAATTGTAATGAGTAATTGTAATTAGTAATTAGCAATAAAAATTAGTAATCGTAATTAGTAATTAAAATTAGTAATTGTAATGACTAATTCTAATTATTACTTGTAATGAGTAATTGTAATTAGTAATTTAAGTTAGTAATTGTAACGAGTAATTCTAATGAATAATTCTAATTATTAGTTGTAATGATTAATTGTAGTGACTAATGCACCAAAACCAAGCCGTAATCAGGTCAATATCCAGAAGATCAGATTAAAGCAAGACCTGACCCCACGCAGATAACAGCGTCACTCAACCCTGTTAAAACTGCCTTAACCTGCAACGCACGACCAGACCAAATCAAGACTACAAACTTGACCTCCTGAAAGTGCTCTGACCTGACCTACAAAAAAACCCTGGGTGATAACTTCGACCTCTAACCCGACCTACAAATCTGACTGATAACCTTGACCTCTGACCCGATCTACAAATCTGACTGATAACCTCGACCTCTGACCCGACCTACCTCGACCTGTAGCCTGTCCTCCTGGGTCCTCAGGTCTGCGGCTTCGGCGGCCGAAGACGACGACGTCGCCGCCAACTGCGCCTGGCTCAGCAGGAAGCTCTGCAGCATCCGTTCCTTCAGCTGCTCCACGGTAGAGCATCCTCCTCCGAACTGACCAGACTCCTCATCCTCCGACGCCGGCTGCGGCTGCTGGCGACTGCTCGCTCGTTCCGGGGTGCTCGTCGAAGGAACTGCCGGAGGAGTGGCGGCGCTTCCTTCCGCTTCCTTCTCCAGCTTCCGCTTCTCGATTCCGGCGACGTTCTTGTGATGGTCGTCCCTGGCGACCGGTGGCTTCTCGTCCGTCGTCGGGGGTGGTGGCTGTGGGTGGAGCTTGTCGGTCGTTGTCAGGGCAACGGGGGCCATCTGGTGGTGGGAGTAGTCGATTCCGGTGGTCGGGGAAGACCAGGCGCTGCTGAGCATCGACCGCTGGCCGAACGCCTCCAGGGCCTGGCGCTCGAGCAGTTTGTCCACTTTGGATCTGCGGCCACGGCGCTTTCTCTTCAGAATGTTCACCCAGTCGGGCTCCTAATAAGAAAGAAAATCGTCAGTTACAGGCAATAAGGAAAGGCAAGGACAGGTTAGGCAAGGTAAGTGAGACAACACAAAAATAGGCCAGGCAATCTTGAGAAAGCTAGGCATAAGACAATGAGATACTTGGAAAGGCATGGTAAGGTTACGCAAGGCGAGTTGAGGCAAGGCGAGACAAGGTAAAGCAAAGAAAAGCAAAATAAGGTGAAGCTAGGCAAGATCAATCAATCAATCAATCAATCAATCAATCATTTATAGTTAACCAATGTAGAACAGTGTATTTACAGTTGAACAGTTTTCATCGTTAGGGTAACAAGGAACGCCCAGAAGGGATCAGTGGCAGCGCCAGGATTTCTAGTTTGGGGGGGCTAAAGCTCAAAAAAAGGTTGACGACCGGGGGTAGTAAAAAGAATTTTCAAATATTTTATTATTCCACGACAATAAATCATATCGTAAATTCATAAATCCTGGGGGGGAATAATCCCACCCATTATCCCAAACTTTCACACTTTTCACGAGACGTCTAGATTAAACACTGGTTATTCCCATTGGAAATTCGAATCCGATAACCTTTTTTTTTACTTAAAACCTTTCCTTTTAGGGGGGCTGAACCGCAGTTAGGGGGGCTAAGCACCCCTAGCCCCCCTGGCGCCGCCACTGGAAGGGATGAAAATCCAGCTAAGTTAGGGTCACCTATGTACCAGCAAATACATCTAGAGGCAATTGTGATCGCTTTCTAGTTCACGCCTGAGGCAAGGCATGGCAAGACAAGGCAAGATGATGCAAGGCAACGCAAGATACCCCAAATGAACCTACCCTGACGACTTCATTACTGCTTGTGGCTGAGTCTTCATCCCCTAGAGTGGCCCGGTCTTCGATCATCTTCTGGACGAGGGCTCCCTGAAGCGCCAATCCATCCAACTCCGTCTCACCCGGACTGACCCGACTTGCCACCAGCAGGCCCCGCAGCCGGGCAACTGTAGAAAAACAATATCAACACCATCATCATTTCATCATCATAAGAAACTAACCTGGTGGTAAACAAACCTATGGAATGCCGCCGAGCCGCAGCATTCAAAACTGATCGAAGCCAATTTATGCAGAAAGAGTTAGACGTGCATAAATGGCATAGTTTGAATGATAGACACTAAACGGAATGTTTATGATACGGTTTGCACACTCTGGAATGTTGACCAGAAATAATTTATGTTTTTCCAGGTTTGCAGGCCTTATAATTTTTAAAGTCTAATTCCATGACTTCCCAGGATCTGTGGCAACCCTGTCCTATGCATGTAACCGAATTATACACTTAAGTGGAGTCAACTGGATAGGTTTTCTCGTTATCTTTACAACTTTAATCCTTATTACTGCAAATAATCTAATCTAAACTAATGACTTTGATAGCGTCATTATCAGATGGTCGTTTCGAGTGAGAGTAGTACATACCACGATCTGCCTCCATCTCTGCTTTCGTTCGACGATGTCGACGCTTCTGAAAGCCCAGAGTCACTCCCTCCATCTGCAATCGACAACAAACAATATAAAAAAATTTATAAACAAACTGTATTAGAAATTAAAACACATGTATGACCGTGCGCATGTTAAAAATGTCTGCAATAATAATAGTAATAATAATTCCTGAGGGATACGAGGTACCTTAACCAAAAAACTAATACCAATAAAAATAATAATAAAAATAAAGACAGGATACAATGGGTTGAAGTTGAAAGAGATGAGTTTTAAGTTTGGACCACAATGACATCAAAGAATTGACAGAACGAACTGAACTGCCCAGAGAATTTAGACCAGCGACTGAGAAATCTATTCTTCAAAAACTCACCAGACGCTCTGACGATTGTGGTAGGCTGTAGTCGATGGTCTGGACCGGCGTAGACGATCCGGTGGCCGGAGTGTCTGGCACCGGAGTGCTGGACTGCGAGTCGCCCTGGACCATCTGACTGGACAGGAAGTAGCGATGGTTGACCGGCCATTCGCCCTTCTCCACACAATGACAGATGTTCTCCAAACGATGGAATATGACGCGATCCTGGATGAAGAGTAATCGGATGAAAGTCATCTTACGACAAAGCATAATCATAAACTCCAAATTCCTAAAGCTAAGTGCAGGGCAACAGCCTATTTGCAAATGCTGCGTCAAGTCAGAGGGGTTGACGTGAGATGCCAAGTAAAGATCCGAGTCTGGTTGCCAGAGAGACTATAGAAGTGTGTGTACACTGGAAGTACAGTGTGGACTTGTTTAGGTGCTCCTGGTACAGGTGCCATTCCTCCTTCTACACATGCTGCATTATAAGGCATGGGGGGCATCAATCCAGAGCATCAATCAGCAATCAGCCCCCCCCCCGACTACTTTGTGTTACGACTCCACATTGGGATTCGTCCACTGAAAGGCTGAAGCCAGGGCAAATGAGCATCTCCCATAAATTCCACTGAGGGATGCGGGACCGAAATTTTGAGCTGGTCACAAAGGGAAACGCTAATGGTGTGGTCTTAGATAAGAATTTTGCTAAAAGGACTAGAGGAAATGTCTGGAAGCTTACCTTAGGCCAGTGGTTCTGCGACGTGGAAAACATGAGTCCGGTTCCATCAAGTGTTGTATCCATGGCTGATACTCCATCCTCTCCAAGTGGACTCTTCAATCAATCAACAAATCAATCAATCAATCAATCAATTATTCATTCACTCATGGAGTAAATCTGGTTATAATTATTTAACACTACTCATCTTGTTACCTTGTGCCGTTGATTCGATGAATCCTGGCGACCGTCATAGTCAACCCTACTTAACACTACTAACACCTGCAAAATTTGAAGGAAAAAGATACAAAGGCAGACTAAGACTACGCTGGATAGATAACATAAATGACGACATAACATCACTTGGACTAAGGGTAGCAGTGAACTTGACAAATGACCGACGACAATGGAGGTCGTTTATTCGTACCCATCGCCGCCTAATGGCCGGCATCAGGAACTGATTTAATTAATTAATAATGATGATGACGATGATGATGATGAACACCTAATCAAAAGTAACTAGCCAACCATAAAACTGGTTAAACAAGACATATGGCCAAGTCTTACATCGGGACAAGGTGTGCTTCCTTTCTCCATTTCCTCCGACTTTCCCTCTCCTTTCTTGCTTTCTCCACCCTCGTTCTTCGACTCCACCACTTTCTTCTCAGCTTTCGATTTCTCCTCATCTTCTTTTCCACGCATTTCATCCACCTCCGTTTTCCCAACAGCTCCAACAGGATCCTGTCTCTTCACGGTCGCAAGGTTGAGCACTCCATCCTCCGCAACATCTGTCTCCGTAGCTCCATCCTCTTCTGGCTTTGGTTTCTCCGCATCATCCATAACCTCTGCTTTCGTCGAGGTCGAATTCAGATGGATTCCGTCCTCTAAACATGCAGCCTCAGCGCTGTCCTTTAGCGAGATCGTTTCGTCGTCGTCTTGCGAGACCGTCTCCCTTTCTTTCGGGGACGCTGTCTCCCCATCGTCTTTTGGGGATGCTGTCTCCCCATCGTCTTTTGGGGATGCTGTCTCCCCATCATCTTTTGGGGAAACTGTCTCCCTGTCATTTTTTGGGGAAGCTGTTTCCTCGTCTTTTAGGCCGACCAATTCCCTGTCTTTCGAATCAACAGCATCATCCGAGACCTTTTCAACATCCTGTTTCGCTTCGGAGTCTGTCGTACTTATTGTGTCTTTCGCCTCCGATTTAACTTCGGTCGAAGTGGCGCTCTCTGGTGCAAGGTCGAGCGACTTGGTCGGTTCCACCTTCAAACTGATTGCAACGTCAGAATGTTCTTCCTTCGTCTTTACGGCTGACAAGTCGGAGAAGTTTCCGAAGAGCTCTGAAATGAAATCGGTAAAGCGACGCAAGTTAAGAGAAGCCACGGGATGAGACTGCATCAAATGTCTAGTTAACTGACGGCACATTCTAACCCACCTTATGCTACAGACAATTTTCTATGACTGTACACCATCAGTAACTGTTTTATAACAAGCAAGTTTTGAGCGCCTCTGAGTAGATATCTTGAAGGGGCGCTTTATCAAGTTTCATTGATTGATTGATTTCTGGAGGTTTCGGTGTATGTGTTGATATATTATGTATTCATAAGATGCAATATGACTGCATTTGATATTGTCTGTCTTTTGAACTTCAAAAGTGCAAACATGACCATACGAGCGAACATCAATAGGCTGAGCAGTTGTGAGTGAAGGACTTGCTCAAGGTCCAATGGTCCATACACAGTAACCGTCTCAGGAGAGGAGGATCGAACCCGTACTCTTCGAGTTACAAGGCAAGCGCTCTAACCAATCGTATACAGTGTTCCACAATTTACTTTTCCTCCAATTTTATTAACCACTATATCGCGCCCCATTCTTATATAAAACCGTTTGGCAACGTTTGAAAGGTGTCTAAGGCGAGCATGCTAACCAATTGGTAGGCCCCACAGAAATTTGCGCCAAGAAATTGAAAAATTTGTGCGGCAAAAACGCTAATTTTGCGCGCATTTTGCGCAAAGTAAAAAGTGGTATAAGTACGTTATTTCTTGCATGAATCAGTGTGCCAAAGTATTTAACAGTGTTTTCGTTATTTAGTGTATAGTTTGGCTTCCTAAAAATTATTGATGCTTGCAGAATTTTTACACTGACTGACGAGTTTCTTGTATGGTCAGTCACCAGGATGGTTGCCCTTCATCTTCGTATGTAACATCTATGAATTCATGTGCTCGATAACGAGCCTACACATTGTAATTGGCACTATGCGAAGGGTCACGCACGCTGTTGCGTGACTGTTTTTGGCACACACTGTCTAACGAATTTTGTCACAGTAAAGTTTTAGAATTTTTGAGACTAAGAGTCTGTGCATTAAAAACAGAAACATATTCCTTAACTACTAATTCCTCTATAACTTCAATAATATAGTCCCATTCCGTGGTTTTTTCAATAGTCGCTCGACCATCGATATCTATATTTAGATCGACGCTGTGGTTGCTATGTTGAATTTACTACGCATCGCAGTGGATTTTTAGTCATTTAAAGTCCAATTGCGCGAATTACGAACACAAATTACGAATCAGATGAAGAAAACAACGATTTATTCTGGCATTTTGAAAATTGCGTACATTGCTAATTTTTGCGCCGTTGCGCGAGAGCTGGATTTTTGGGCGAAAATTGCGCGGCGCAGAATCGCGAATTTCTGGAGGGCCTAAATTGGACACCATGTCTCACACAAGTGGTAAACTCACTGTCGGAATGATTCCCCGTGCCTCCGTCTTCATTGTTGCCTTGACTCAGAGGGTCGTTGCCCGTTGCCAGAGCAACGTGTTGACTAAAGCTCAGCTGGGAATCAACGAGAATGTGGCACTCCGTTCTCGACAAACCGTGCCTGTTAGCAACAGCAAAATTCAATCAATCAATCATTATTACTGATCCAGTTCATCGTAACAATACAAGTGTTAAACAAAACAATTCGGTGTGCAGACAATTAACGACAAGATGTAACGGCAAAATTATCGTCATTACTATTATTAATTAGTACTTCTAAAGAGCCCGTGTCTAATGCACAATTGTAATTGCAATCTGACATTCATAAAAGAAGTGCCACTTTAAGAAAACCCTCATCAGTGGCACTCCCGATCTGAATCAAAGAAATTACTGTAAAATAATACAGACTTCAGGCACTTCTTAAACTGTGCAAGGGACACACTGAGGAGCCGCAGCTCTCGAGAAAGGCGATTCCAGCTGGTAGGTCCAACATAGGCAAAGCTTCTTGACTGAGCTGTGGCAGTATGTATATGAGGGACAGCCAGGAGTGCAAGGGCCGAGGGTCAGTCGACTGAGGGTAGCCACGACCCAAATAAGAGGAGACTTAAATGAAGTAGTCCCTAAGGTATGATGGAGTCAAGGTCAAGTCATAGCGAGGTACATCCAGCAGATCAGTACAGTGAGACAAAGAGACACCTTATAATATCAATCAATCAATCAATCAATCAATCAATCAATCAATCAATCAATCAATCAATCAATCAATCAATCAATCAATCAATCAATCAATCAATCAATCAATCAATCAATCAATCAATCAATCAATTCAATCAAAAATTTAAGCAAGACAATCACATCTAGGAAGTGAGGAATGTAAAGCAAAAATTAAATAAACGTTGTTTCCTTGGCAACTATTACTATGGCAAAATTACTATGGGGGCCCGTGGCGCATTGGATAACATCTGGCACAGAGACCGAGAGGTACCGAGTTCGAGCCCCCGTTGGGCGGATATGCTTTGTAGGCTGCTGTTAGCGCCGTTGTATTGCAGGCTGTCTGTTCTGTTACTAATTAAGATTTAAATTGCATAACATGTAAATGTACAGCGCAGTCAGGCGCTTATTAAAGAAAAGATATTATTATATTATTATTATTAATAGCAGGTCCCCATTACCTCGTGGCACCGATGAGCAGTTCCTTGTCGTGAACGCCGCACTTCCACCAGTCGGGCATCTCCGGGCTCGGCTGGCAGAGCGCCAGACGCTCGTCGAGTTGCGGGTGGAGCAGAATCTGCTCACGGATCTTACAGAGGAGCTCGATCCGACCGAGGCAACGGTTGGCACGCTCCTCCGTGATCGGCTCCACTGTCACCGACGCTTGCGGTGGCACTACAAAAAAGGAATCAACATAATTAATTGAATTATTACGGCTAATTATTATAAGAGCCTGAACATGTTATGTATTAAAGTAAGCAAGTATAGCCTTTATTACTCCATCAGCACAATGGGAAAATTACTATTTATTACTATTATTAATTATTATTAGATCCTGGCCGTCTTTACACTTACTTTTCCAATTACAATTACAATTACACCTAAATTTTCAATCACAATCACACCGAAATTTTCAATTACAATTACACCTAAATTTTCAATTCCAATTACACCTAAATTTCCAATTACAATTACACCAAAATTTCCAATTACACCAAAATTTCCAATTACAATTTTGCCTTAATTTCCAATTACAATTACACCAAAAAAATTCCAATAATTACACCAAAACTTCCAATTACAATTTTGCTTTAATTTCCAATTACAATTACACCAAAATTTCCAATAACAATTACACAGAAATTTCCAATTACAATGACAATGTCTACCTGATCCGTCAGTTGGCAGTCGTCGACAGACTGTCATACACATGTGGTAGAAGGCGCGGAAATACTCCGACAGCGTCTCATCGTACTTCTTATCCAGATGGGCAAGGTTCCGGAAGTTCTCCCACTGGAGCTCTCCGTTCGATGGATTCCGTTCAACTCCGAAGGTTGAAACAACTCGGTAGAAGTCGGCCTCTTCACGCCGAGACCAACGACTTAAAACGCAAATAAATATAATCAAATAAATCAATACCGTTCTTCAACATGACGACATATAAAATTTCGGTTGTTCTTTGAAATTCCTTGACCAAAACAAACATAGCAAGAAAAACTTATCAGAGTAGGAGTTTTTAGTTTTTGTTAGAATACCTTAATCTGCTGGAGATACTGGTACTTTTTTTAAGCAATCAAGAACCTTAATCCGCTAAGTTACAGGTGCTTTCAAGCAATCAAGTACCTTAACCTGTAGCAGATCCTGTCACCTTTAAGCAAGTAGTTTAATCTGCCACATATTAAGGTACCTTTACGCAATCTGTCGACCTTAATATACAACAGATTAACTTTACTCCTTTGTATATTAAGGTACTCTTAAGCAATCAAGTACACTAATCGGCTGCATATTAAGGAACCCTTAGGCAATCTCTGTTTTTGAGTGGCGCTATATAAATGTTCGATTACAATTACGAATCTAAATTTGCTGCAGTTGAAGTTTGTGACTACAATTACAACTAAGTACAAACAGTAACATGTGCATGCAGTGCTTAAAATACATAGAAATATCAACTGCACTCTCTTCCTCAAACTGTCCAACTGTAGTTGAACTGGTAAGCAAAATTTCACGCATTAGAAAAAAACTTATTAAACTTGTTAACTTAGTAAACTCATTAACTTGTGTCGTAAATACTTATAACCACTGCACTTAACTAATAATGAAAGCACCACCACAGCCAAACCATGCAAACGTGTATTTAAGCATATCATTGCATAGATACTGGTGCTATAGAAGCTCTTTGGTTACACAAAATGCGGTTGGATTACGTTAGTTCAGTGTGTAAAAGATTCTTAGAAAACGATCTCGATTCACAGAAGCAAAACGTTCGAGACAAATCACAAAACAGTGGAGGAGAAAAGCAACGAATTCAAGTCAAAGCACAATCCCAACACACGTACATGCTTACCCATACACATACACACACAAGCTTACCGACACAAAAACACATGCTAACCCACACACACACAAACCCATCCATCTACCCACACACACGCTTACCCACCCACACATACACCCACATGCTTACCTACACACATTCCCACTCACACAGATGCTTAACTACACACACACATCCTTACACACACACACACCCCCACACACAAGCTTATCCATACCCATGCTTACACACACACACACACACACACACACACACACACAAATCAGTCAGATTGAGGAAGTGCAGCAACATTCAAGAAAACAATTGAAATGGCAAAACACAATCAACAACCACAATTCCAACTCAGAAATCTGTTGAAACTGGTTCCAAAAAAGGAATTCAATTCTGGACCAAAACTGGTTGAAATTAGACTGAGTTGCATTTCAAATTGAGTTAAAACTGGCTGAGTAAAATTAAAAACTCTAATTGGTCGAATATGGCTATAACTTCTGGTTAAATGTTTTACTTTAGGAAGAAAATGAATAACTGTCTGTATTTAAATTTTAAAGAATCTAAAAATTGGATATAAATGGCTCAAAATCTACCTACGAATTAGACAAAAGTCATCTCATTTTGGGACAGAGATCTACTCGAAAATCACTATAAATCAATCTTTCAACAGGTAAAAATTCACAGAAAATGGCTCAAATCAATCTTTCAACAGGTCAGAAATTCACTGTAAATAACTTAAAAGTCAATCTCTCAATAGGTAAAAATTCACTCTAAATGGCTTAAAATTAATCTCTCAATGGGTAAAAATTCACTGAAAATGGCTCAGAAATCAACCCTACATTGCGCAAAAAATTCACATTAAAACGGAATCACTTTTGGGGTAAAAATTCGCCTAGGAATGGGACAAAATCAGCCTCAAAACGACAAAAAGCAGACCAGAGAAACTCTCACAACTTTCATCACAGATGCACAAAAACCGCAACACAATGAAGCAGCACCCTCAAGTCGCCCGGCCACATGCGAAACAACCCGGCGAAACGTTGCATGCAGGCAGACATTAACAAACACTGCAGCAGACGTTGCGAGATTTCGGCGGCAAAAGAAACGACATGCACCATCGAAAGACGGCCAGACACGGTTCTTACGCGTTGGTCGCCTGCGTGGCCGCCGCCAGGTGGCTACGGACGGATCCGTGTGGAGGAGGAGGAGGAGGAGGCGCGCTAACAGAATTTAAATGTGACTGGTTGACATACTTCTGTTGGGCCGCGATGCGAGCCTGTTCCTTCTCCTTCAGGATTATGCCGCAAAGTTCGCGCTTCTGATTACGCTGTTTGAAAAGAGCAAACAACAAAGGAAATTATATTGTATTGTATCTATTGTATTGTATTGTATCTATCAATTTATTACGCTGTTTGAAAAGAGCAAACAACACAGGAAAATAAATAGACTGTTTTGTTAACTCGCTTCTGTTATATATGAAGATTTCATCATCTAGGAAATATTTCAGTTGTGGGTCTTCACCTGGCTCTTACAATAGGTAAGTATAAAGGTGATAATGATGAGTTCTCTGCCAGATGGCAGGTCTGTTGACTTTTATGCCACCCGGGGATGAGATTTGTGAGGTGGTTTCTCAATGCCTTCCTCACAGACAATCCTGGGTGAGCAACTTGTCCAAGGGCGCTATACGCAATGGCTTGAGGTAGACTCGAACCTGCGACCCTCCGGTTACAAGGCACAGAACATACCGCTACACCACCGCGTCCCATAGTTAAGTATAAAGGTAACTACTGTGAGAAAGATTATGCTTACCTACTCCGGATAGGTACCTACTAAGGTACGCACTGAAAAAGGTCAGCACTGTGTTGACATTTATCATACTGTTAAACGAATTTTACAGACAGCGTCTTGTCTTTTCCGAAGCGAAGTTAATTGCATGATGCACGAACCTTTTCCATCTGTTCCTGTCGTAGCAGCTCCCTCTTGTGGCTCTTCTGGAAAGCAGTTATGAGGCGACGGAGTCGAGCGTTCAGGTCGGAGACGCTTGGAAACGGCTGACTACCATTCTCTACAAAAACAACAGACAATGTCAAGTTACAAAACAACGAACACAGCATACCAGAACTGAAGGGAAGTCCTAATTTGGGACCACCACAAACCTTATGGGGGTGGGAGGTGGCCATAGAATAATGGTAACATCACTGGTGTGAAGAGGTGAACATGAAGTAGGAGGTGGGATCGATTGCCGCTATCCTCCCAAAGGTCCACTCAGCCTTTCATTCGCAAGATGTCATTGGTAAAATGAGCAGTAGGACGTGATGGGCGCCTTGCATGGCCAAATTCGACTCCTGTAAAAACTTGTGATCATCCGTTCACGCTATGAATAGTAATCATACTGCATACTTGTCAGTCCGAAATACTAAAGAAGAATATTATTAATATTAACACATCAATAAACATGGTCCAGTTGTGACTTTGTTTCTTTGAGGTAGAGCCACAGTTTTTTTGCTTCATTAATGGATTAACTACAGATTCTGACTAGAATGAGTCAACTGACCTAAGACAGGGGTCGCGTTTGTCGTCATGGTAATTTTATCTGGGTCAGGTTGAGAGTCTTCGAGGTCATCGAGGGCGTCCTTCTTCGCCTTAGAGGGACTGTCCTGTTCATCCTCATCATTCTCCTCCCTAGTTTCAAAAGAATCAACAAATCAACTGAACACATGGAAGGCTCCAATGTTGGAAGATTTACCAACTAATAATCAATTAGTCAATCAACCAACAAACCAACCAATTAACGAACCAATCCACCCAAAATCACGAGCCAGCCAGTCAGCCAGCCAATCAACAAGCCAATCAGCCAGCCAGTCAGCCAATCAACAAGCCAATCAGCCAGCCAGTCAGCCAGCCAGCCAATCAACAAGCCAATCAGCCAGCCAGTCAGCCAATCAACAAGCCAATCAGCCAGCCAGCCAGTCAGCCAGCCAGCCAATCAACAAGCCAATCAGCCAGCCAGTCAGCCAGCCAATCAACAAGCCAATCAGCCAGCCAGTCAGCCAATCAACAAGCCAATCAGCCAGCCAGTCAGCCAGCCAGTCTATCAACAAGCCAATCAGCCAGCCAGCCAGCCAATCAACGAGCCAGTCAGCCAGCCAATCAACAAGCCAATCAGCCAGCCAATCCAGAGAGTCGGCAGACAGTTAATGCACACATTAAGGATTTATTATTCCAAAAGTTTAACGACATCTCATGGCCGCTGACATCTTTAAATACAGCTGTTGTATATCAAGCTTCTGGATTTCTTTGGTCTCAACGCGTATATTGAGGAAGGCTCATTATTACTACACAGTAAACGATCTTGGTCTTATATATACCGTCAGGTGAATATGTTTTAAAGGTGTCTAAGGATAGCATTGCATATTTGAAAAATAACATTTCCTTTCCTCCAGATGGTTCGGATTTTCCACTGAGGACAAATACTTCCCAGTAGATGTTAAATATCTCTCCTATGTTCATTTGGACTTTTTTACCCGGAAGAAACATTTTTCTCGAAATATTTAACTGAACATTGCCCGTAGCCCATCGCCCTCCTCTCCACAAATGCCAATCAAAAATCGAACCCTGAACTCGGCAGCTGAGGCTGAATGGGTAAATCAGTAACTTATAATGTGACGAAGAATTGCAGCCCCGTAAACACCTCTTTTAAGTGCTGCATTTTCGATAGAAATATAAGTACCAGAGAATTTCTTCAACACCCCTTTTAAGCCGTTTATCGGCCCTATATAAGTAAAATTAGAAGCAGTTTCGTCTAAGCTTGTTCACTACTTACTTGTTATGGGTAAGGCAAAGGTCGACGACAACGGTCATGCACAAGGTGTCGTTAAACACTTAAAACAACAATGCCTGAGACGCGGCCATGAGTATAAAGTGTTAGCGACTTCATTTTCTTAGCCTCGGGCCTCGGCATACGTGGATGGTAGGCCAGTCATCTCCCTCGCCGTCTCATCTTCCCACCGACAGGGTTCGGTCAGTGAACTTATAGCCGAGTTCAATCAATCAATCGAACAATCAATCAATCACTCAATCAATCAATCGTTTATTTGTAGCCAAACAACAATATTAAACAATAATATAACAAATCAGATTGCACTTTTAAGTATGGATTGTTGAATGCCACAACGGTTCAATCAATCAATCAATCACTCAATCAATCAATCAATCAATCAATAATCGATCAATCAATCGACAGACCTGATATCGTCTTCGTTGTCCTGTTCCGAGAGGAGGGCGGCGCCATCTGGAGGGCCACACCGGGCCAGAAAGCAGAGACCCGGATCCCCTCTCATCAGACTGTACTTCTCATAACCTAATAGATACATACAGCAATTCACGAACCGTTAACACTTTGCTCTATAACGACAACTAGTGCCAGCAGATCTTGCTACAAAGCAATGTCTTCTCAAACTCTGAAGATTAGAAATTGTCTGAATAATAATAACAATAATAATAAGTAAATGAGTAAATAAATAAATAATAATAGTTAATTAATGCAGTAATTAATAAATAATAACAATATAATAATAATAAATGAGTAATTAATAAATAAATAATAATAATCAATAAGTTCATAAAATTAATATAAATTTTATTCGATTTTTAGTATCACTGATTAAAGTACTTTAAAATAAACTTTAAAATAGGTCAGACCAAAATCAAATGGGTCAGGTCAAAACTAAGTGGGTCAGGCCAAAATTAAGTGGGTCAGGCCCAAATCAGGCCACTAAATTTCTTGAATAGTGCTCTATAAATGCACTCAACAAGGACAAAACAGAACCAAAAACTTGAAAGATTCATGACGAATCAATTTATCTAGTCAGTGACAATGTAACATGGCGTAAACATAACGTAAGAAAACCCCAAAGTGCTGCTAGCTATAACACGGCGTAAGCGTAAGGTAAGAAAATCCTGAAATGCTGACCGTGTTTGAAGACGCCGATCAGCATGCACTTGTCTGCCTCTCGATCCCACCAGAAGACCGGAAAATCTCCATCGACCGGTGGAATTGGCATCGATATATCGCTACAATGGAAAAACAGATGGATAACTATGAAGCCTGCAATGACACTTATAAGATGGGGTGTTTTTATTGATACAGAGTATATTTAGTCAGGGCTAATAAGCTAAGTGTGAGTCTAGTGTCTAATTAGACAGGCCATATTTAAATGTAGGTTCAGTCAGAGGTAACTTAGGCCAGTCAGGCATGCAACTTTAAAGTAGGTCGGGCCATATTAACTGGGTCACGACAAAATTATGTAGGTCATGCCCAAATTAAGTAGGTCAGGCCCAAATAAGTAGGCCAAGCCAAAATTATGTAGGAAGTAGGTCCAAATTAAGGTCATGCCCAAATTAAGTAGGTCATGCCCAAATTAAGCTGGTCATATCAAAATTAAGTAGGTCATGCCCAAATTAAGCTGGTCATATCCAAATTAAGTAGGTCATGCCCAAATTAAGCTGATCATATCCAAATTAAGTAGGTCATGGCCAAATTAAGTAGGTCATGTCCAAATTAAGTAGGTCATGCCCAAATTAAGTAGGCCATGCCTAAATTAAGCAGATCATGCCCAAATTAAGTAGGCCATGCCTAAATTAAGCAGATCATGCCCAAATTAAGTAGGCCATGCCTAAATTAAGCAGATCATGCCCAAATTAAGTGGGTCTGGCCAAAATTAGGCCACTAAGTTAGGCTCAGGTAATGTCAGCTGTCTACCCGAAATACTCGATTGAAATCTGGAAAGTAGATAGAAGAATACCTCGCTGGGGCTCCACTTAGAATCTTCTCCGCTTCATCACCAACAATCTCCTGCTTCAGATAATAGAGGAGCCGAACACGCAACAAGACCCTGGCCATCGAAAACAAGTAAGTATTAATATTTAGGTATATTGACAACGATAAACCAGCTTATATACAGTAAGAGCACTGGCTTCCTATCCTGCAGCGGATTGTGTACCGGCTTTCTGCTTTGGTGTGGCGGTGCCTCTTAGGTTCCGCTCCTGTGTATTTACAAGAGCTCTGTCGCTCTACTTTGGATGTGCAGGGACGTAGAGCTCTCCGCTCCTCCACACATGGTGAACTTCTTGTTCCCGTGCGCGAACTGCTCTTAGACAGCATCGCGCCTTCTCTGTTGCTGGCCCCATGGTTTGGAATGGGCTCCCATTAACATTACGCCTTATTCCTAGAGTTCATTTAGATGCGTTTTACTCTAGCCTTAAAACCATCCTTTTCAGCCGTGGTTGGGTCGGGAGCGCTCCTGAGTAGTAACCTTGAAGGGGCGCTATATAAATCTTTGGAATGAATGAATGAATGAATGAGAGCAATGAATCAGTTTACATGACTGAAATCAATGAACCAGTATATTGGACTGAGAGCAACAAACCAGTTCATGACTGAGAATGTAAAACCAGCACACAACCGACAGCCATGAACCAGAATATATGACTGATATTGAGGACCCAGTATAAATGGTAATTAGGAGACCAATGAACCAGCATATACCAGAGAGAACAAAAATCTCTCTTTCACTCTTCCATTCATTCATCATTCATTCACTACAAAAATTTATATAGCACCCCTACAAGATTTCTACTCAGACAGAGATGAAGCCAGCACTCGTGACAGAGAACAATGAACCAGTGTTGATGACAGAGGGACAGATGAACCGTGTATTTGCTAACTTGTTGGCGTGTCTCTTCAGATGTTTCTTGTAGTTCGTATCCACAAGAATCCCATCGATGTCAATATCCAGCTTTGACAGGTCGCCACCAAACTGCGACTTCTTTGGCATCCCTTCCAGCTTCTTCCCGCTCTTCCGACCTTTCCTTCCTCGAGGAACCGGAGCGGACAATCCTATAGGGATAATTTATTTTTTGTATTAATATAATTATAATTTTCATTAATACTACTGTCACTTTCATTGATATTTCTATAAGTTTTAATAATATTACTATAAGTTTGAAAATTGCCATGGTATCATTTTAGTTTAACTTCAGAACATAGCTCCTTCCAATTATATTCTGAAATGTTCAGACAGACAGACAGACAAATTAATGTACAGACAGTCAATGAAAGCCACAGAAGAACAGAAGAGAGAGAGAGAGAGAGAGAGAGAGAGAGAGAGAGAGAGAGAGACAGACAGACAGACAGACAGACAGACAGACAGACAGACAGACAGACAGACAGAGACAGAGACAGAGACAGAGACAGAGACAGACAGAGAGACAGACAGACAGACAGACAGAGATACCTGAGTGGTTCTTGTAGTTTCTTTCCTGTCCATCCTCTGGTGAGATGAGATCATAGATGAACATCTTAATGCGATCGTCTCCATCATAATGTTGCAGACAACACAACAGCTGCCACAGGAGAAAAAAACCAATACATAACAACTACTAACACACAATCCCAATAACAAACAATAAATTCAATGCACTTGTTTAGAGCTCTTAGATATCCGTAGTCTCAGTGTATGTGAGAAGTTCTTACAGCGTGCAACACAAGTCTGGTTCAAATTCATTCATAAATGCAAACCATTCTTTCTTACCGAAGCAAAAATACTTAATTTGCAAAGACAATGAATTCCGGAAGTTGAACCTAAACACTTAGGCACAACCAAATTATGGTCAGCTAAACGGAAAAAAATGAATTCCACGAAGAAAACGATCAGCTTACCATCGCTCTTGAAATTATTTTCATATCATCAACCTCCAGCTTCCTTTTGAATGGCTCGAACTTCAAAATGTCGGCCCAGCGACCCCAGCTAATGAAAAACAGAAAACAAAAGACTTAGTGCCACTGC
Source organism: Aporrectodea caliginosa (assembly GCA_020284085.1). Taxonomy (NCBI): domain Eukaryota; kingdom Metazoa; phylum Annelida; class Clitellata; order Crassiclitellata; family Lumbricidae; genus Aporrectodea; species Aporrectodea caliginosa. Next base: position 331,311 of record JACEVL010000499.1, on the reverse strand, counting down.
AGTCTTGAAATGTTTCAACATATGCTGAGGCTAAGAAAATGAAGTCACTGACAATTCATACCAATGGCTGCCTCAGGACTAGCTTAAGGGATGGCTCTTATTCTTCATAGCAAAATGCACAGGAGAAAAGGTGAAGCCTGGCCTCCAGTTTCTCTGCTCTACTGGACTTAACATGTAAAAAATAAGCTGTTCTCAGACATCTCATATGGAGAAGCAGTTCAACGCATGAACGCTCAGCACCAGGCGACGAAAACGCCGCCTGGTGTAGCATTTCAGTATTAGCATGGCTTAACGGTCATCATCAAACAGCCCATTACGTTATAACATGAATATGCAATACAGCAAAACCTTGTAAAACTATCACCTTCACAAACACTTGAAAAACAAATGTTGTCTTTTGCCAGGGTTGGCCAGAGTAAATGTCTGACATGGAGCGCTATGTAAATGCTCCAAATGAAAAAGAAACAAACAATATCACCTTATGAGTTTCCCTTGAAGCATTTCAAATTTATATTATCATATTATGATGTATTAATTAAGCGCCACTACCTAATGACGAAGAATCAATCGATGGCGCTGAGCAGTTGTGAGTGAAGGACTTGCTCAAGGTCCCTACACAGTAACCGTCTCAGGCGAGTAATCGAAGCCTCGAACCCGTCCTCTCCACAGTAAGTGTTTGTAATTACAACTACAAACATTACATGCTTGTAATTACAACTACAAACATTACGTGTTTGTAATTACAACTACAAACATTACGTGTTTGTAATTACAACTAAAAACATTACGTGTTTGTAATTACAACTACAAACATTACATGTTTGTAATTACAATTACCAACATGTAAAATTTACATACACAACCCTCACAGACGGCAGACTCACCCATAAACAAGCAGGCCTTTCTCCACATTGAAACAGTCGGAGCGCGTATAACGGTTGGCGCTTCCAAACGAGACAGGAACGTCGGCATCATCCCGGTTGTGTCTTCCACCTCGCTTCTTCCTCCGGTTCTTCAACGACCCTCCGCCACTTCCTCCGCCTCCACTGGCACCTCCTCCACCTCCTCCGTTGGGGTCCTCGTCCTCATCCTCCGATCCGCTTGTGTCAAGGTCGGAGAGGTTGACGGTCGCGTCTTGCTTTCCGTAGCGGTGGACCTGACGCCGCTGACGAGGCAACTCGATTATCAGGTTCTCCTATGTATCACAAGTAACGTTCAAAGAGCACTTGTTTATTTATTATAATTACTATATCGTTATTATAATTATTACTATTATCACTATCATTATAATTATATTATTATCATCATTATTGCTATTGTTGTTATTATTATTATATTATTATTATCATGTTTTTTTGTTTTTTATACCCGAGGTATCAAGGATCCCTCAGGTGGCCTAAAAAGTCTGGAGACTGCTGGAAAAGACTATTATTCTGGAATGGTGTTGTTATTATTATTACTATTATAAATTAAATTATTACCATTATTACTATTACTAATACTACTGCTATTACTATAATTTATAATTATTATTGTTAATATTATTATTATTAGGCATTTGATGAGCGTCACTATCTAATACTAAAACATCAATTGATGGCACTGAGCAACCGCGAGTGAAGGACTTGCTCAAGGTCCCTACACAGATTCCCATCCATTGAACGCATTCCACTGAGCCACAAATATCGATCCACTGCCCACATCGATCACTCGATCGATCTTCACCGCTCGATCTTCATCCGCCTACCTTGCTCTGGAGAAGTTCCTCCGCATTGAGATCCGCCTTCTTCGCCCACTTCTGCCAGAACTGTGGGTCATCGATGTCGATATCGTTCCGGTTTGTCGACAGACTGAAACTGGCCTTGGCGAAGGTCGAGCCCTTGACCCCGGCCTCGATCTGGACGACCTGTGTGCGTCGCTGGAGAATGTGTTCGATGTCCTCCTCACAGAAGTCATTTCCCGTGCTGTCGTCCTCCATCAGGGCGCCGTATGCGCCCTTCTTAAGTAGATCCTCAATCTCCTTCTTTGTCAGCTGACCCTAGAAGGAAGAACCACATCAGTCCAATTACATTAAACCCCATCTGGCATAGCAACGATATGCACCCCTGTTCTGTTTATTGAAATAACCAAACACAATGGTTTGGCCTAAGAACAATTTTGAGCAGTGCTGAATATTATACAACCTCTTAATTCAATCGGTATTTGCAGTATTTGCTGATATTCAGATCACAAATTACAATATGGTAATCGTAACAACTGGAGTCGTAAACTTACAGAATTGAGGTCTGAGTTACAATATCGCAATCGTAACAATTAGAGCCGTAAACTTATGTAAATGAGGTTTTTGAGTTACAATACCCGTAATTGTAAAATTGGAGTCGTAAACCTACGGAATTGAGGTCTTTTGGTCCCATTGACTGAAGCACTGCTTTGTCTAGGCCGAGTTTCATCGACGCTCGATCAAACATCTCCCGTTCGTACGTATTCCGTGTAATCAGTCGATAGACCTTCACGGCTTTCTGCTGACCAATGCGGTGACACCTTGCCTGAGCCTACACACACAAACACATGCACAACAATTAATCTATTTTAAATTAATTACAATTAATTAATTAATTAAATTGACTGATATGGTGGCACCTTCCTTGAGCCTTCATGGACACACACACACATTTTGACTATTTTAAATTAATTATAATTAATTTTAAAGCTTACTGATACTGATGGATTTTTTTACTGCAATTTCACTTAAAAAAGCATCGACTAACGTCTTTGGCATTACGATTGTGGCGTCATTAAATTAGATTAGTATCACGACTTCTTCGTCATTTGATTGAAATTTGAAATTCAGATTGCTTCGTCGTCAGTGGTTGTTCTCAGACATCTCAAACAGAGAAGCATTTGAACGCATGAACGCTCAGCACCAAGTGACAAAAGAGCCGCCTGGTGTAGCATTTCAGTATTAGCATGGCTTAACGGTCATCATCAAATAGCCACTGGTTCTCTTAATCATCCACACCTTTTATCATTCAAGTCATCTGCTTACTTACTTTTTTCTGGCATAACTCCGTAATAATGACTCGTTATTTTCTTTTGTCAAGAACTTTATTTGAACACCTTGCTAAAAGCATCTCTAAATGATGTCACTAATTTAATATTTCACGCTTTGTCGATTAAAGTGCATCGGAGAAACGTAATCATGTTCTCTGCAAAATTCTGAGGGGCAGACAAGGGCATTTTTATAAACGTTTTAGCAACACTTCTGGCATGTGCCCTTAAAATGGTTTGCCATCCCTGTCTTAACATGTGTGAAATCCACTTGTAGGGTGATCCATAAACATACAAAGTTACATTACTTTACAAATAAGTTGGTGTTCTGGAGGCTGTTCTCAGATATCTCAAATGGAGAAGCATTTGAACGCACAAACGCTCAGCACCAGGTGACGAAAACGCCGCCTGGTGTAGCATTTCAGTATTAGCATGGCTTAACGGTCATCATCAAACAGCCCCAGATATATCAAAACCTAGCCATAACCACTACAGTCAATTCATTATCACAGGCCGACTTCTAATGAACTTTGACACAATAAGGTTAGACTGAGTGAGCTTCTGGATGTTGACCTGATTATGGCCTGGTTTGGGTGCATCATCAGTTCATGCCTTGTGCATTAGACACTGGCACAATAGAAGTTACTAATAACAATTACAAGTTACTAATTACAAATACAAGTTACTAATTACAATTACAAGTTACTAATTACAATTAACTAATCACAATTACATATTACTAGTTACAATTACAAATTACTAATTACAAATTACCAATTACAATTACAAGTTACTAATTACAATTATAAGTTACTAATTACACACCTGTAGGTCGTTCTGTGGATTCCAGTCAGAGTCGTAGATGATGACGGTGTCGGCCGCAGTCAGATTGATTCCCAGTCCACCGGCACGAGTACAGAGCAGGAAGACGAATCGATCAGAATCCGGTTTTGAGAATCGATCGATCGCTTCCTGTCTCAGATTTCCTCGGATCCGTCCATCGATCCGTTCAAACGGATATCTACAGAAGTGACACAACATGTTTGGATATTCTCAGAAGGTCGCATACAGATGTTCAATTACTTACTAGCCATGGGATACAGTTGCCAACTTGAGTGCTCGTCTTGTAATACGGAGAGTATGGGTTCGATCCTCCTACTCTGAGACGGTTACTGTGTCGGGACCTTTAGCAAGTCCTTCATTCACAACTGGTCAGCGCCATCGGTTGATGCTGGCCAGTAGACATAATAAATACAAAATAATAATAATAAAAATAGTAATATCTTCAGCCTAGCAAGAAGCTTATTTGACAAGCACTCAGTAGATGGCATAGAAATTTCTTTAAATTAATTTAATTTAAAATAAAATCTCAGAAACATACAGCACCTCAGGAAAACAGTACAGTAGAGAATTTATACAGTAATCACATTATTAAAATGACAATTACAATAACTACACAAAACTTACAATCATAACACAGTATTATGTTCCTTAACCAACACTATTTAAAAGCCTTACACAAAACTTACAATAATTACACAAAACTTACAATAATTACACAAAACTTACAATAATTACACAATACTTACAATAATTACACAGTAAATACATTAATTACACAGTAACGTTTGCATCACAAAACTTCAAGCAGCAAACAGAGACAGCTGATAAGAGCAGGCTCCTACTTCTTGTAGACGAGATAGTCCTCGATGATATCGAGGACACGAATCATCTGGGAGAAGACGAGGACCTTGTGTCCGTCGGCCTTGAGCTTCGGCAGCAGTTTGTCTGTGAGGACGAGTTTCCCTGACGACTGGACCATCGTCTGGAACATCTTCTCCGCATCGAAATGCTTTCCGACGCGGAATTCCTCCAGGATCTGGTCCTCGGCACCTGGAATGATCACACAAGAAAGAAAGAACTCAGATCAATTTCTTACTTATTTTTTTCCATTTTAACACCCAGCTAAAAGCCTAAAAGCATCTCTTTGAAATAATGTCTTACTTAATATTTGTAGGGTTGCCACAAGGTTAATAAAACAAAAATCCATGACTTTCCCTGACCGTTTCCATGACTTTTAAGGACCTACTTTCAAATTGTTTTATCAATGTAATATTTATCAAAATTTAAAACTGACTAGAAATGTGTTTGTTAATGATTTTCAATGATTGAGATATTTTCAAATTCCAGGACTTTCCAGGACTTTTTTTGGAAGCACATGTTTTACCGGGTCTGAAATTTTTGAAGTCTGATTCCATGACTTTCCAAGTTTTCCAAGATCCGTGGCAACCCGGTAGTTTACGCTTTGTCGATTAAAACCTATCGGAGAAATATATTCATATTCTCTGCAAAAATTCCGAGGGGCACGCAAGGTTTTTTTAAATGATTCAGAGGCACTTTTGGCATGCACCCTTAAAAAGGTTCGCCATCCCTGCTTTAGTGTGTGTGAAATCCACTTGTAAGAGGATCCGTAAACATACAGTTACATTATTTTACAGATAAGTGAGTATTTTGGAGGCTGTTCTCAGACATCTCAAACAGAGAAGCATTTGAACGCATGAACACTCAGCACCAAGTGACAAAAGAGCCGCCTGGTGTAGCATTTCAGTATTAGCATGGCTTAACGGTCATCATCAAACAGCCACGTTTTCTCTTAATCTTCAATACTTGCTATTATTGGAGTCATCTGCTTACTTTCTTTTTCTGGCATTACTCTACTCCGTAATAATTACTTGTATTTATTCTAATCGAACAACCCCTACGGAGCCATTATCGTTAAGTCCAAATAAAAGCAAAATTTTAATTATTAATAAATATATAAATATGACAGTAAATAAATGAGTAAAAAAATAAATAAATTATTAAAAAATATAAAAATAACAGTAAATAAAATATAACTAAACTAGTAATAAATAATACCTATTCAGAATAAAGCACTAAAAAATTTAAGAATAAAATAGTAAAATAATTATTAATAAATATGTAAATAAAATAGTGCTTTAAAACAATAAATAAAATAGATCGAGTACATATATAAGAATCGCCGCTAACCATTGATAAGATACGGATGGTTGCAGCATTTGCGTAATTCCATCATAGTATTCATTAGATTCGGGGCATTCGCCGACGTCCCGCCCTTCGCAAGAAACGAGAAGTTGCGTTCGAGGATGGCACGGTAGTACTTCTTCTGGATGTTGGTCAGTTCCACTTCGATGATCGTCTCCTCCTTCGGCGCAAGGCTCTTCTCGACGTCCTCCTTCAGACGACGCAGCATCATCGGCTTCAGAAGCTGGTAGGCAGGTAACACATCAGTAAAGGTAATGGTAACTGCAAATTTATAGCACCACTTGAAGAGAGACTCATCAGAGGCACTCCCAACCAATGAAATGACGATAGAACAAAATGGATTTCAATCGTTTGCGAAAATGTAAAGTAAGTATATTCTTTAGTATTCCAGTTGTTTATATGTCACCTGCTCTTGCAAAAGGAGGCGGAAGTCGCCAGTGATAAAACTGAAGAAATTAGCTAAAACACCAATCAGGTGTAAATTTTTCACTTATCATTTTTGGCATATATCAATAAACAGGATCTTATATTATACGGAAAAGATATTATTTTAATACTATTTCACCTATTTCATGACAAATTTACACATAAACTTTGCGATCTATCTAGGGTTTGTATTAAGATAATAAACTTTGCATGAGAAATCTCGAAATTGTACTTTCGAGTAGAAAAACAAAAATTCATATCTCTGGAGCCCATTTTAAACAGAAATTATTACTTATCAATTTTAGCACAAAATATACAAAACTAATTTTTTGGACAAAAGCCTCCTTTTGCCAGAGCAAGTCACATATTAATTTATTGGAATCAGTGCACAGCAAGAACTCAATAAAAGAAACATAACATACAATAAAACAATGTTCAGAAATGATAATTAAACAAGATAATGTATAAACAGTTCAATGGTAAGATGCATCAGTTCATAAACGATAGAGTAACAACTGATGAGGAGAAGAAGCACAAAGTGCTTATCGAGTCATTCCCATAGATAGGAAACCCAGAACAGTTGTGAACTCGCACAGCCTCTTACCGCTTTCAGCTTGTCCACCTGGGCCTCCGATTCCAGTTTTCCGAACTCCGCCATGAACGTCTCTGGCGAGGCGAACTGCTTTGGCTCAAGGAAACTGAGAAGACTGAACAGTTCCTCGACGTTGTTCTGCAGCGGGGTACCAGTCAGAAGGACACGATGTTCCTACAGATACAACAAAACATTTAGCCAAGAATGTGAGACACGGCAACCGATTTAATGACTACAGCGTTCACCTTGTAACGCGGGGAGTACAGGTTACTGTGTAGGACAGCACCATCAATTGATAGTGGCGCTTAATAAATACATAATACTAATAAAGAATAGCAATAATAATAATTCCCCACAGGGAAGGCATCAAATACCAATGTTTATCCGTTACTTGAACTCCCTTTCCTTTTTCAAGAAATGCCTGAAAACTCACAATATCTCATTGGCCTTCAAACATGTGGATACCTAACTGCTCTTTCCCTGGTGCCAGACTAACTGTGCCTCGGATTCGCACTATGTGACTGCGTGACAGTGCGTGTCTTAAATATTTTGCTAATAATAATAATAATAATAAGAAATAGTAATACATAATAATAGCATACAATAATAATAACAATAATAATAATAATAGTAATAAATAATAATAGTATTTAATAATAATAATCTATGCATTTATACAGCAACTCCTGTACATCTTTGCTTACCACGTCGAAGCAGTTGAGTCCCTGGAGTAGTTTGCAGTTCCTGTTCTTCAGACGATGAGCCTCGTCTATGATGGCCGAACGCCAGTCGACCTGACGCAGGAGTTCAAGGTCGGATATGATGACCTCATAGGTCGTGATCAGGACGTGGAATCGAGAGACATCCGGAATTCGCTTTCCCTGATCAGAAAAAACACATCTACGTTAATCACAGATTCAATCAGATTAGAGGTATTATTAGTTTAATAATTATTAATTTTACTTTTATTATTATTATTATGCATTTATTAAGGGCCACCATTTAATGACGAAGCATCAGTCGATGGCGCTGAGCAATTGCGAATGAAGGACTTTCTTAAGGTCTCTACACAGTAACCGTCTCAGAGGAAGAGGAGGATCGAACCCATACTCCTCGCTTTGCAAGGCAAGCATTTTACAAGTCACAATGTTTAGTACATTTAGTACTTTTTTCATCGATCCTGGTGGATAATGGGCATGTTTTACATGAATTGCTTCCCCCAATTAAAACTTCTAAGTATTCCCTTTGCCCCCGGGCTCATGACCGTATCATTCCTCCCGCAGATAATTTGATGCGTAAAAATTTCATCACTAGGATGATATATAAGGTCTAATCATCATTGGTTGACTTCTTAGGTATATGCGGGACTATAATGATTTTGCACCAAGGTGCTGTTGGTTTATTAAGGGATATTGTCACTAATTTACTTAATGCGAAAAACGTTTATAGTCAGGATACTTTATACTTTTAACTGTGTTAATAAGATGTCTGTACACCAAAGTGCGATTAGCAATTGGTTAATAAAGAATATACTTACTTACTTACTTACTTACAAGTTACAATTATAAGTTACAATTACATTTGACAATTACAACTCACAAACTACAATAACAAGTTACTAATTATAATTACAAGTTACTAATTACAATTACAGGTTACTAATTACAATTACAAGTTACTAATTACAATTACAGGTTACTAATTACAATTACAAGTAACTAATTACAATTACAAGTAACTAATTACCAATTACAAGTTACAAATTACAATAAACCCGTAACAGATCCTTACCTTACTGTCCTTGTAGTTCATCTCGTACTCTTGGATCATGTTACGGCTGGCCGTCGATCCATGGTAGACGATCACGTTGAGATCGGTCCATGCCTCGAACTCCCTCTGCCAGTTCCCGATCGTCGAAAGTGGAACGATGATGAGGAACGGTCCACGGATGCCGTAGCGGAACACCTGCTCCACAAAACTTATGCTCTGTATCGTTTTTCCGAGGCCCATCTCGTCAGCAAGGATACAGTTCTGCCTGTAAACAAATTATATACCATTTTAATAATAAACTGATATAAAAAAATTTTACAGAGTTTTTTTTAGACGCCTTGAGAAAATGAAGGTGAAGCTCAAACCTCTGCTCTTCGCATTAGAGGCTGAGCACTCTAACAATCAGACACAGAAGGAAAAGCAGGCAGACAAGATGGAGCGAGCAGAGACTAACACACAGCGAGACAAGCAGACTGAGAAGATAAAGAGGCAGACACACAGACGGACAGAGGCAAGCAGACAGACAAGATGAAGCACGATGAAGATAAAGAAGCAGACACACAGACACAGACGGACAGAGGCAAGCAGACAGACAAGATAAAGAAGCAGACACACAGACACAGACGGACAGAGGCAAGCAGACAGACAAGATAAAGAAGCAGACACACAGACACAGACGGACAGAGGCAAGCAGACAGACAAGATAAAGAAGCAGACACACAGACACAGACGGACAGAGGCAAGCAGACAGACAAGATAAAGAAGCAGACACACAGACACAGACGGACAGAGGCAAGCAGACAGACAAGATAAAGAAGCAGACACACAGACGGACAGAGGCAAGCAGAGAGACAAGATAAAGAAGCAGACACACAGACACAGACGGACAGAGGCAAGCAGAGAGACAAGATAAAGAAGCAGACACACAGACGGACAGAGGCAAGCAGAGAGACAAGATAAAGAAGCAGACACACAGACACAGACGGACAGAGGCAAGCAGAGAGACAAAATGGAAAAGCAGACATAGACACATTTCACCCTGAATCAATTCGCTCATCGGAGAGTGACGTACTTGTTGTAGTAGCAGAATGTGAGCCAGTTGAGTCCCTCCAGTTGATATTCTCGTAGGGTGTTTGCGTTCTTGTAAGTGGGACATTTGTCGAGGGAGATCCAGTCCTTCGGCAATGGCCGTGCTACATACTTCAACAGAAACAACAGAAAAAACCGTCTCATTATTAACCATTGTTCAGCTTCAGCATTTATCGTTAGTTACAGATGTTAAATAACAATACCTTTATGTTCAACACCTAGAGGTCCTTTGTTCTTTTCCAGATATGACTACAAACTGACGATGCATTCGTTAAAAATATGGCATTCAATGTGGTCCAGTCCTAAATCCATTGACCGTTATGGGTGAAGTTTACTTAATATTTATTATTATTTGTAATGCTAGTAAGAGCCACTATCGAATGACCAAGCACCAATCAATGGCTCTGAGCAATTGTACAATACAATACAACTGTATTTGATATCGTCCTTTCAAAGTTCAAAAGTGCACAAATGACCATACGACAAAACATCGATGGTGCCGAGCACTGGAGCTTGAAGGACTTGCTCAAGGTCCCTACACAGTAACCGTCTCAGAGGAGGAGGATCGAACCCATACTATCTGTGTTACATGGCGAACACTCTAACCACTCAGCTAATGTGCCCCAAGTGTCAGTGAAGGTCTTGCTCGAGGTCCCTACACGGTAACCACTATTCCCCAACGTAGGCATCCATAATCAGAACAATCAACCACCAATGCCTTGTGTGATCGAAACAAAACTCACGTCTCGTTCGTCTTCTGGGGGAGGTTCTCGAACGCGAAGGAACGTCTCGATCTTGGTCTTGTCGACGTCCTGCGCCAGTTCCCATGTGCTGTCCTCGTACGCCAGAGCGCGCCACTTCACCAGATAGTGCGTTATCTCTTCGCCCGTACGAGGGTCCGTTGATACGGACATGTCAAGGATGCGGTCCACCTCAACGTAGTCAGGGTTGAAGAGATCGTCTTCATCCAACTGGAAATTAAGGTACAGACAGTGTGTGTGAATGTAAGTGTATGTAATAATAATAATATCTTTCTTTATTGAAGCGCCTGACAAACGCACTGTGCTGTACATTATTTTACATGTTATGACAATTAAACAATTCACAAGAACACAAATGACAGAAGACATAAATCTTAACTACTAACAGAACAGACAGCCTGCAATACAAGGCGCTAATAGCAGCCTACAAAGCATGTCCGCCTACGGGTCTCGATACCTCTCGCTCTCTATGCCAGTGTGTTATCCAATGCGCTATCGGGCCCCCATGTGAACGTGTGTTTGTGTGTGCGTGAATGTATGTGCATATAATATATATAGGCACTTCTGCCTAAGTGTGTACCTCAGATTGCATAAGTATGGATTACCCATGAGGGGCAAAACTATCATTGAGAGGTAGAAGTACCTGCAATGGGGTAAAAAGTACCTGTGACATGTTACACTAAATATTGCAATCAATCAAATCAAACATTCGTTTATTCAAAAAGCTAGTTGACAAAAGATGCAACTAGTTAACATCTGTGACATGTAAAAGTATCAGTGCGGGTACCTGTTGGGGGAAGAACGGGGTGTGCTGAACTTTGACCTTATGGCGCTTGATCTTCTGTTGGACTCTCTTGTCTCCCAACTCCAGCTCGTCCGCTGTTCTCCATTCGCAGTGCAAGTAGGAACTACAAGACCACAAATACAGAACAATGACAAAAGCCTCATCATGTCTTTATCATCGTTCTCCATTTATTGAGCGCCACTATCTAATGACGAAGCATCAATCGATGGTGCTGAGCAATTGTGAGTGAAGGACTTGCTCAACGTCCCCTACACAGCAACCATCTTACTGGTTCCACCTGTTTTTGTTTCCCTTCGTTTCTTTTTTGCTATTTCCTTGACTACCGCACGTATGTTTGCAATAATAATCTTTCTTTTAAGGCCACCTTTAATATTCTTCTTTAATCAGTAATTTGGTGTGATTTGGTTAATTTTAGATCAATAACATCGACTTACAAATCAGACCAATGACATCAACTTACAAAACAGACTAATGACATCAACGTACAAATGACATCGACTTACAAATTCTTGTACTTGACGTAGAATTCTTCGACTTCGACTTGCTGGACGGCTTCATTGTCCTCAGACTTCTGAGGCTTTTCTTTTGACTCCTGAGGACCATCTTCTCCACACTTCTCAGGACCATCTGGCTTCTGCAGACCATGGCTCGACGTCTGAGGTCCTTCATCCAACGTTTCAAGACCTTCATCCGATTTCTGTGGCTCCTCCTCTTTCGACTTCGAAGGATTCTTTTCCAGGGTAGGACGAGTTCCTTCCAACTTTCCAGGACTTTCTTCTTCTTCCAGCTTCTGAGCCGGTTTGGGACTCTCGCTGGAATCGACCGGTCCGTTTTCGAGCGGTATCGTCTTGTCGGAATCGTCTTCCGACGAACGAGCGCACTCCGATTTATCCAGCTCAACATCGGTTTCCTTCTTTTCCATGTTCACCTTCCTTGCAGGCGGTTCTTGAACTTCTACCACCTGTTCCAAAGGGCGATCAAGACAGCATTTATAGCAGATCTCGTTTGCAAAATGGACAATTTGTAAATTGAACTATTAACTTAAATTTCGGTTGTTCAACAAATGACATCGTATAATTCAATTCTAACAGCAACGTTATTGTTAGGATGCTATGTACCTTTTAACCCTTTAACGACGAGCGTGTACTAAAATGTATGGGAAACCATATGCAGCTCGTCATTAAAGGGTTAAACGGTGTTTATCGGATGTCTGTACACCAAAGTGCGATTAGCAATTGGTTAATAACAAAAAATATTCGTTTACTAATTCAAACTGACAACCATGCAGTAAAATTACATGTTATAGCAGTAACACGTGATAAAAAGTTAAGCAGAAGTTGAATTTAAATGTCTGGCAGCCTGCATGTTGAAGGCTAGTACAGTCCCTTACCGGTGGATTTAGGTTTCTCTTTCCCATTCGCATTCCGAGGATCTTCTCGACGATCTGGGCATCCTCTTCCATCGGATTATCCTACAATGCAGACTGTTCCATCAATACTCATTCCAAAATCGGTATTTACGTACCTCCGGTTCAGTAGTGGTCACCACAGAATCATAGACTGGTAGAACCACTTCTACGACTGGTAATGCCAGTTAAATACTGGCAGCGTCACTTCAAGAGCAGTGCCATTGAAAGGCTCTGAAGCCTCACAGTGGTGCCGCTCACAAACGTAAACGCTGGAGCAGGTGGTAAATTAAATCTGACTCATGCAACTAATACGGCGTGCTAACAAAACTATCGACAGATATAAATCAAACACAAACTAATAATATATTACTAAATAAATAAACAATGTGATTAAAAACAAAGTTTGAGCACAAATGCAGAGACAGCAGCATAAAATCACTTGTAAACGAAAGCCAAAGTTGCACGAAAGCTGCTAATTGTAAAGTAATGACAATGGTAAACAGTACAAACGAGACAGTAAAAAAATAGCTGTGACAAATAACTGCCATAAAATAATGAAATAACAGCATGCAGAACTACAATCTAAAGTAATCTAAATAACTTCTATAGCACGACTATCTTTGATTGATAAGGAAAATAAATCAACAGTAGCTTCATTGAAAAACGTAGTCAAAATCATAATTCATGTGAGAAGCCAAGTCAAAATGCAAGAATTATAATTATTCGTATTATTATTACAATTATTATGCATCTGAGATAGGCACAATTAGTAAATTAGTTAAATTACTAATCGATTAGAATTCGAATAATCTTGTAGCTAATCGATTAGAATTAGCTGTTTGTCTAATCGATTAGCTAATTGATTCAAATCTGATAGATGATGCTGAGCAATTGTGAGTGAAGGACTTTGTCAAGGTCCCTACACAGTAACCGTCTCAGGGAAGGAGGATCGAACCCATACTCTCCGCTTTACAAGGTGAGTGACCTAACCAATCAACCCCCATGCCCCAAGCCAGAGAAGCCAGAATTGAAGCCACGGAGGTTTAGATGTACCTCAGCTACAAATGATAAACGAATAATAAGAACTAACACACAAATTCACGCTAGGAAGCCGAAAAGAATATGCACAGACTGTAAACAATGATTCAGCTAACTACAGATATCAAACAATAACGAATCTAAATAATCATAACTTTAACGACAAGCTGCATTGGTTTCCCAGTCGCTTTTAGTACACTCTCGCTGTATCATACATGCATAATGAGGTCATGTTATGAAGAGGTCACCTCATAAAGAAGTCACCTCATAACGAGGTCACATCATAACGAGGTCAACTCATAATGAGGTCAAGTTATAACGACCTCATTTTCTACTAAGCCTGGAATCCATATCCGCAATCACGCCATATAAAAACTCCTGCTACATTAAAACCACGTTATAAGGTTGTGGTATTTCAAAACTGGTACGAAATTTGAAATATTTCAGATTTCGTTCCTCGGTCTCCCAGCATATCCTCAAGATATTTCGCCCGTGTCTTGTTGGCGACTAAAACAAATAGCATGCCTAAAGAATAAGATCGTGGTTGGCAAACTACAAACTTTTAAATAAGACGGCACATTTCAGTCGTCACATTCTATGGCTCAATTTTGAACGATAATTCTCAAATTCCATGAAAAATAATTTCAAATAATTCCATAAAAAATAATTAATAATTTGTTACCGTTTTAATGTGAGCTCACCCTAGCATCTATTCAAAGCCTCTACAGAATACCAATGTTTCTCAAATTGTTAACAGAGATACATTTTTTAATTCTTTCACGAAGCTAACAAACTGTAAATATGAATAGTTAAATATTGAAACAGAGGGAACTCGTATCATTAAAATTTATTTCTTAACAATAGCACAGATCTCCCAAAAAAGTTTTTAAATATGCTAAAATGAACATATAGAATTTCATTGAAGAATTTTTAAATTTCTTTAAAAATTAAAATCCATGTAACAAATACTCAAACTAGAACTTAAAGCAGTTCCTTCAAAAGATAAAAAAAATTTCTTAAAAGAAGAAACTAAAGAAATTTACTTGACAAGAAAACCCCACTAATCCATTCCACTGAAACATGCCTTCTTATCGCGAAAAGTCGAATCTAACTAAGAAAGCTTACCACGAAAAACTGAACTGGTTTTACCACCATGGTGCTATCTACCTCTACGACCAGGGATGCATTCTCTTCTTCCGAAAGGTTAAGGTCGAGGTCGTCCAGGTATTTCTGGCGCTTCGTGAAACGCGATGAACGGCGTTTCTGAAACAACGCATAGCACTGGTCAGCATTCAATATCACGTACATACAGCCAGAACTCAAAAAAAATATATCCAAGGAGTTGGAGAGGGGTAAGGAGGAGGAGGAGGACTAGTGAGAAGGATTAAGAAGGAAGAAGTGGATATAAGGAGGAGGAGGCCTGAGAGGAGATCGAAGGAGCAGAATAAGGACGTATAAGGAAGAGGAGGAAGAGGTCTTAGAAGCACCAATCGATGGCTCTGAGCAATTGTGAGTGAAGGACTTGCTCAAGGTCCCCACACAGTAACCGTCTCAGGGGAGGATTGAACCCATACCCTGAGGTAAAAGGCGAGCTCGCGCTCTAATCAATTGAATAGTGTCTCACTACTTATATATCACCCTTTCAAGACCTTTCCAAATAGAAGTGTTTAATGACTTAGAAAATTCCAAAGAAATTATTCAGAAAAAATTATTTGCCTGTCGTGTCCCATCCTTATATAGCATCGGTTGAAACCGTTTTAAAGGTGTCTAAATTAACCGTCTCAGGAGAGGAGGATCGAACCCATACTCTCCACGTTACAAGGCAAAAGCTCTCACCAATAGGCTACTGAATCCCACAGATAAGATCATAACATATTGAACACCCTACCTGTGAATTGTCGTCTTCAGCAGGTGAGGCGGGAGGAGTGCGTTCGATGTCAGAATTGTCGGAGCGTGACACCTTCTTCTTCTTGTTCTTCAGGAACGTCGGAAGCGGCCTGTTCGCAAAATCAAACAAACGTTTATTCATTAATTCATTCCAGGAATTTATATACGCCCCTTCAAGGAGACTACTCCGAGGTGAACATGGGGAGGCTTTGAATTTGTCAATTCGACAATAAATTAATCAATCCGGTCAGACAGTAAATCATCCAAGTCCCAACTTGAAAAATCAATTAATGTCTTAACTGTGCAATCAATAAATCAATCAATTGGCCAATCAATAAATTACTTGGTCGATCGGTGAACGGTTCAAATGGTCAAGCAACAAAAGTTTATTTAATGTTTCGCATTTCCTAAATGGGGAAATTCCCCATTTAGGAAATTATGCGAAACATTAAATGAACTAATTAGAGAGAGCATTAGAACAATAATTATTAAAATAATAAATTTGTTAGTAAAAATTAACAATTAATCAAACTGGCAATTAATCAAATTCCGCTCCTCACCTCTTCTTCCTTGGTCTCGGTCTTGGTGGTGGCTTTGGTTTTTCCTTGACCGGGGTTTCCCCACCGTCAGCCTGGTCCGCTCCACCCTCTGCCACAACCTCTGACATTTCAACCGTAGAGGTCACCTCATTCACTTCATCAGCCATTGCGGCCGCTTTCCGCTTTCTCCCTCTGCTTGACTTTGGCTTACTCGGGGTACCAGATTCATCGTTCTTCGGGGTTCTCGGTTTCTTGGGCGTCTTGGGGGGCTTTGGGGCGTTCGGATCCTTTGGCACCTTCGGCGTTTTCCGCGCCTTCTTCGGCTTCGCTTCCGGCGATTCAAACGCCACCTCGATCTCGAGCGATGAGCTTGGCTCGATCGTGGAGCTGGGCTCGATCGTGGAGCTCGGTTCTAGCGTTGAGGTCGGCTCGAGCGATGAACTCGGTTTGTCCTCGGGGTCTTCGACAACCTCCTTCTTCTTCCTCTTCCGTCTGACCGGCGTTCCATCCTCGTTGAGCGCCGGCGGTTTTCTCTTTCTCTTCTTCTTTCCAGGTTCCGGAGCCGCGTCGATCCCGTCGCCGGGGAAGTCGTACGGGTTCGCCCCAGGAATGGGAAATCCCGAGTCCGCCCTCATCGCGTCCGCGTACGGGCGGGCGTACTGAATGGCGTCCTCGGTGTCTGTGAGTGCGAGAAGTGGAGGAGGAGTTGAGAGAGGTTCGTCGTCCGGTCTTGGAAGAATTGGCACGAGGCCCGGAGTGGCTGGCTTCATTTCGGCGAGGTGGAGAAGGGGTGCGTTCGGCGCCACGATGTCATCGTTGGTTGAGGCGTTCATCTGGAGGGAGACGTTGCTGAAACAGATCTGGGAGTTGGCGCTGGAATCGGCGCCGGAGTTGTTGTAGACGTAGAGAGTCGTGTTCTGCGGCAAGACTAACTGTGGAGCCTCTCCCTGCGGAGAAATAAACAAACCCGAAACTGTAAAGCTTCTTTTATTACGATATCGTAAATTATGATTATAAGTAAGTATTTCCTTTATTGAGAAGCCCTAGCAAACGCACAGCACTGTAAATAGCAAGCTTAATACATTCAAACAAATAAAAAAAATTATGTTTACAACTAAAGAATTGAATGAGAGGCTTTATTGTACATCAGGGAACACACAGGAAGAGGAGCTAGGGGAAAATGAAGGGTTATATCACTATTACGTGTATTATTACACGCCACTAGTATCTGTTCATCGTCGGATGGGTCAACACGTCTTGTAACATGGAGAGTACGGGTTCGATCCTCCTCCCCTGAGACGGTTACTGTGTAAGGACCTTGATAAAGTACTTAACTTGCAATAGCTCAGCGTCCTCGATTGACGCTTGGTCGTTAGATAGTGGTACTAAATAAATGCGTAATGATCATGATGATGCTAATAATAATAAAATAATAATAAATAATGATAATAATATTTAATAATAATAATAATTAGTAATAATAATAATAATAATAAAAACAATAAAAATAATAATAATTATAATAATAAAACAAT
Source organism: Aporrectodea caliginosa (assembly GCA_020284085.1). Classification (NCBI taxonomy): domain Eukaryota; kingdom Metazoa; phylum Annelida; class Clitellata; order Crassiclitellata; family Lumbricidae; genus Aporrectodea; species Aporrectodea caliginosa. The sequence continues at coordinate 313,347 of JACEVL010000499.1, read as the reverse complement.
AATAAATAATGATAACAATATTTAATAATAATAATAATAATTAGTAATAATAATAATAACAATAATAATAATAAAAACAATAAAAAATAATTATTACAATAATAATCAGAAGAAGACGAAGAAGACGAACTAGACAAGAAGAAAATTGTTTAGAAGCGAATGTTGTGGACAAGTCAAAAAAATAAACAAATAAATAAAATAAAAATAATAATGATAATAATTCTTGGATTTCAGTTGGATAATGACTTTGACTTTTTAATACATTTGATTTCAGTTGGATAATGACTTTGACTTTTTAAAACAAGCGCGCATGGACAAAGAAAAACATCTAAATGAATTATGCAAGGAAATGGAGGAGGAGGGAAGAAAAGGAAGAACTAAAACTATGTTTTCAAAAGTGAGGGAAATAACGAGAAAAAACACACCAAAAATGGGGTCGCTGAAAGCAGGTGATGGACACATAATTGCGGATGAAGAAGGAATGAAGAAAAGATGGAAGGAATACACAGAAGAGTTGTACAACGAAGATAAAAGAGTAAAGGTAGAAAAACAGATGTAACAGAGTATGAAAATGAACCGGAAATCATGGAAGCAGAGGTAGAATGGGCTATTAAACAATTGAAAGATAATAAGGCCCCGGGTCAAGACGGGATACCAATAGAAATGGTAAAAGCTGGGGATGGCGTGATGACAAAGACAATAACAAAGATTTGTAATAACATATGGAAAACTGGAAAGTGGCCAGAAGATTGGAAAAGTTCAGTCTTTATCCCTTTATTTAAAAAAGGAGACGCAAAAGAGTGTGAAAATTACAGGACAATAGCAATGATATCACACATAAGCAAAATATTACTCAAAATAATACATAAAAGAATGGAGAGTACAATAGAGAGAGAGCTTCCTGATAGTCAAGCAGGATTTAGGAAATTTCGTGGAACACGTGATCATATTGCCAATATGAGGTGGATAATGGAGAGACAAAGGGAGTTTGGACAGAAAGTATACATATGCTTCATTGATTATAGCAAAGCGTTTGACTGCATTAATCATGAATTGATGTGGAAAACCTTGGGAGAAATGGGAATACCGAAACACTTGATTCAACTTCTTAGGGGTTTGTACGAAGATCAGATAGCGGTGATAAGGACTGAATATGGAGATACTGACAGATTCAGGATTAGGAAGGGAGTGCGGCAAGGATGCATTCTGTCTCCTTTCCTATTTAATATGTATGCTGAAAGGATAATGAGGCAGGCGGGAATGGATGAGGCTATGGAAGGAATAAAGTTAGCGGGAAGAACAATAAACAATCTGAGATACGCTGACGATACAACACTATTGGCGGGTAAAAAAACCGATTTGGTAGAACTAATAAGAAGGCTCAAGAGTGAAAGTGAGAAAGCAGGACTCTACTTCAATATAAAGAAGACAAAGATCATGACAACAGAGGAGGAGGACAGTTTTGTAGTAGATGGAGAGGAAATAGAAACGGTAACTAGCTTCACGTTTTTGGGATCAGTAATAGAAAAAGAGGGAAAGTGTGATATGGAAATAAATCGTAGAGTAGCGATAGGAAAAACTGCAATGAATGGTCTGGAAAAAATATGGAAGGACAAACATGTGAGTATAGACACGAAAAAAAGATTGGTGAAGGCTCTGATCATACCAACAGTAACATACGGCAGTGAGACATGGACAATGACCAAGAAAATGAAAAAAAAGATTAACGCATGCGAAATGTGGATATGGAGGAAGATGCAGAGAATATCATGGAAAGAGAAAAGGACCAACGATTGGGTGCGCATGAGTATCGGAATTGAGAATGAAGAGACACTACAACAAACAGTGCTAAGAGCAAAGTTGAGGTTCTTTGGTCATGTCATGCGATCAGATGGATTGGAAAAGGAAATGATGTTAGCATATGGAGAGGGAAGGAGAAAACAAGGACGACCAAGGAAAAAGTGGATGGACGAGATACATGAAACAACTGGAATGAATTTGGCAGAACTGAGAGATGCGACGGCGGACAGAAGGAAATGGAGAGGCTTGATCATGAAGGTCGCTAGAGTTCCAGGAACTGACAGCACAAGGTAACAAGGTAAATGACTTTGCTACAACTTCACTTGGAGAGCTCTAACACTGACTGATTTCCAGAAACTGAGTTGTTGAACTAACCATCTGAAGGTTTCCTGTTGGTTGGATAGACGCCGGGTGCATCTGGTGCTGGGTCTGTGGTTGCTGCTGCTGCTGTTGTTGAACAGATGGCATCTGCTGAAGGATGACTAGAGACTGTCCCTGCCCGGTCTGAGCCACGTCGTTCGCCGTCTGCGTCTTCTGGGCGAAGTACAACTGCTGGGACAACAGATGCTGCTGTTGTCCCTGCTGCTGTTGCACCTGTTGCTGCTTCTGCTGGAGCTGTTGCTGCTGCTGCAGCTGTTGCACCTGGAGCTGTTGTTGTTGCATGTACGGCTGCTGTTGTTGGAGCTGGTGCTGTTGGAGCTGTTGCATCTGCAACTGCTGTTGCATCTGGTGTTGCGGCTGAGGTATCGCATGCTGCTGTTGCTGCTGTTGCATCAGATGCTGTTGCATTTGGTGCTGTTGTTGAGGTATCGCATGCTGTTGCGCTTGTAGCTGTTGTGACATTTGGTGTTGTTGCTGCATTTGCAGTGGCTGTTGCATCTGCCCCTGATGCTGTTGCAACTGCTGCTGCTGTTGCAACTGATGTTGCTGCACTTGGTGCTGTTGCATCTGATGCTGTTGCATCTGATGCTGTTGCACCAGGTGCTGTTGCTGCACTTGGTGTTGCTGTTGTTGTTGCTGAAGCAGTTGCTGCTGCGTCTGTTGCATTCCATACCCGTGGTGCTGAAGCGGTTGCTGTTGTCCCGCCGCCTCCGCGGTGGTGTGCTGACCCGCCGCTCCCTGATACAACGGCGTCACGGTCGTGTACTGCCCACCGGCGCCACCTATCAGCACCGACTGTCCGCTCCCCATTCCTCCGAACACCCCAGCGCCCATGCCCTGCTGGTTGGTCATGGCGCCGGCGCCGGCGCTGGCGTCGACGCTTCCATTCTGGTAGATCATCTGGCGCGGTGCCACTCCCTGCCAGTAGGTTCCAGACGGCTGAACGACGCTGCCGGGGTTCGTCATCGTTCCGACCTGGCTGGCGGGGTTCATGCGCACTGCACCACCCCCTAGAGACAGAATATTCTGCTTACCCATGACCCCGGACGACCCGGGGGACACCATCTGGACCGACGTGTTGGAGTAGCCCATCCTGTAGTTGGCCCCGCCGCCGGGGGTCGCCCCCTGCTGCGTCTGCCCGTACACCTGGAGATTACCCATCATGCCCTGCGACATCGTGGCGCCGCCCGGTGAGCAGGCCATGAACTGGTACTGGCCGTTGTTCAGCTGCTGTATTCCGCCCTGGCCCTGCGGAACGGCGGAATCGGCCGCCGCGTTCTGGAACGATATGTTTAGACCGCCCTGAGAGTTGTACGGAATCGAGACGGAGCTGGGCATCCGGTTCCCGCCGAGCGGACTGCCGGGAACCAGATGCGAGGCGCTGGACGGCGGGGAACCAAGCTGCGACGACTGCGGGTGGTAGTTCTTCGACATGGGGGCATCCTGGAACGGGGCAACCCGCTGCTGTTGTTGTTGTTGCTGGGAAGGGCTCTGCTGGATGAGGTACTGCGAGTTCGGGGAGACGAACTTCCCCAAAGCGCCCGGGGCGTTGGGTCGTACGCCCGCCGCGTCCGACGGCGTGTTTGCAATGTTCGTGTGCGTGTAGGAAGAGCTAGACTTGTCCGAACCGGGGCTCGAGTGACTCCACATTCCAGAGCCACCCCCCTGGACGACATTCATCGATTGCCCGGCCATGCGCGGCGACATTCCCTGGTAGCCATACGCCACGGTCTGGTTGGTGTTGCTCGACGCGCCCATGTTGCCCATGTACTGTCCGCCGTAGTGACCCATCATCCGCTGGACGTTCCCGGCGGAGTCGGGCATCTGCTTGCTCGGCGTGCCCCCGTATGGGTTGGGGTAACGGGGCCCCATCTGTAACCCGTGTTGGCCGCTAACGTTCCACATCTGCTGCGACTGGGCTGCCATTCCGGGCAACATCTCCTGCTGGGCTTTCGGCGCCGCTGCTGGGACTTCCTCCGGCCGCGAGAGGTCGGACATGTAGCCCGCGGCACCCGGCTCCAGGACGTTCATCAGACCGCTGCTCCTGTTATCCATTCTAGTCAACTGGAAACATTGAAAGCTATCGGATCATCACGGTCGATTCAGTTACTACAACATCACAAGAACAAAAGGATTTGGCAAACAATTTCTTACACAATAAAACCCATCTGCACAAAACCAGTCGTAAGTCAGAATATTCAGTTTTAAGAAAACGAGCAAAAAATTGATTTGTTTCAACTACTGGGTTATTACAAATTATAATTTTAAAATATATACTTCATACAAAAAGCATAACAGCTGGAGAAAAAGTAACACTGAAGGGTATTATTTGGATGATTTCGTACAAGTTATGATGTTAAAGTTCAAGCAAAAGCACCGTAATGAGGACCTTTTACCAACCTTTTGTCTATTGCACTTTTAGTAACGACAAGTAGTTTTTTAACCATAAATTCAGTTAGGATTGAGATAGAATTATAGCTTTCGTGTCATTGTAAAGAGGACGTGTTTCTCTTTAAAATGGTAAATTATACTCCAAAACTAAAAAATTCGACTTCAGACTGGTTTTTGCAGATGCGTCATATACGTGATACCGCATAAGAAAAGGGATAATAATGCAAGATTTGTTTACTCAGATACAGGCCATTGAACATGGTCACCCATCAAAATATCGAAATTGGGGTTTCACTTGCATTCGCTACAGGACACCTCCCTGCATCAATCTAGCACAGGGGTGGGCAAACTTTTGGCACATTGGGCCACATTACACGCCAAAAAATTTCGGAGGGCCACATACAAAATTTCTAACTTTTAATAACAACTAAAATTTAAAAAGTTTACACAATTAAAATTAATTGTACTTTGGCTATAACTTGTGAGATGTATGCAACTGTGAATATGCATAACAATTTTCCTTTATTCAGAGTGATTGCGCTGGATGCATTCATTAATTCTGGGCACTTATATAGCTCACCTCCAACAAACCTACTCAGGGTGTTCCTAGCCCAGACACGGCGATTGAAAAAAGACTTAAATGATTTATAAAACGCAGTTAGATTGGTCAGAGGTAGCAAACGCAGCTCCTATGGTAGGTTATTCCAGATGGAGGGCCTGCTACAACGTCGGCCACTGGGAGGCAGAGATCACTCCTGGAGGTAAGATAGAGCACAGCCGAGGGTGCTGCGTGAAACCAAAGCAGGAATCCGGTATGAGATCCATTGGGCTGGCAGCAAGACAGTGCAACACATCGCGCATCTAGGCAAAGACGGAGCCGAATTTGGGAATTCGCACAATGAGCCAAGCAGCCGAGCACAGAACCCGATCTAGTCGCCTCAGAACTCCAAGGTGAGGCCAAGGAGAGTCGATGAACAGTGGTCAATTCGACTAGTAACGAAAGCAAGAGCCACTATAGGGCATCATGAGAAAGAGCGAGAAACCAATCGGAGCTGGAGAAGCCGATAATAACGGCTTCGAGAGACTAAGTTCACATTCGTATTATGGAGTTCAAATTTAGATCAGCTAAATGAGATTTTTACTTGGATTTGTTTCTCTTCTAAGTTGAAAATGTTTGTTCACAGATGTAAGTGGATTCGAATAATACAAACCGGAATAGCAAATAAGAATGCAGCATAAGAAATTCTTCTTGCGGTCTGAATTTTTTGAGTTTTTACTTCTCTGAAGAATAATTGTTTGGACCAGATAAAATGTGTTGGCGGGCCGGATAAAAAGCGTTGGCGGGCCGGATCTGGCCCGCGGGCCGTAGTTTGCCCACCCCTGATCTAGCACAATAGTTCCTGAAAATAGACATTTTAAGTATTTTTTTATTTTCAAATGATCACATGTAAAAGGGTCAACACTGCCGCATCACTATTCTTCAGGTATCAATTTGAAAATAAATACTCTCAAAACTGGAGTTATTCATAACCCCATGATGAGCAAAATATTCTGAAAATAATGATGCATAATGTTATACACTGGGAGTAATATGTTGTCTACATTTTGAAAGTGAAAGTGTATGTGTCAAATGTAAGCGATTTGGAACTTAACTTTAAACGAGTTTTACTGAAAATCTCATCTTTCAGGTACAGCATGTTGTAAATTCTACCAAAAACACCATAATATTCCCATTGTATAACATTATACATCGTTATTTTCAGAATTTTTTGCTGATTATGGTGGTATGAATAACTCCAAATCCGCCACCTGGTCCCTTTTCATATATGGCATCACATATATGCATGTATTATTATTATTACAAACATTTTCAATGTGCACAAGCTCACACAGAAATGTGAATCTGAGGCAGCGTTATTCAGTGGCCAGCTGAGAGCTGTTAGTTTCATTTGAAAACCAACGAGAAATAGTGGGTGTTAAGGCATTTCTAACAAGATATTTTGGCAAGCTTATAGTATCGGGGGCTGAAGGATATTGTGTGTAGTTTACTGGCATTGCGAGGGGGTCAGCCCGAATCCCCGAAACCTGAATCCTCGAAAACGCTGAAAACAGACAAAAGCTCGATTTCCCGAAAACAGTTTTCTACAAAGCGGCCGAGCTATTCAAAGTTAAATTGTAAACATGACAAAGACCTAGCGTGGCCTTGATGTATACTATATACTGCCTATTCAAATCTGTATTTGTTAATGATGTTCATTCGGGTCGCAAAAATTAGAAAATCAATTTCGGGGATCCGGCCGAAATGCCTTTCGGGGATTCGGGTTTCGGGGATTCAGCCCGCACCCGTTGCAAGTGTCGGTTATGGTCAGGTTACGCGTCATGACGGTCGATAAGGGTCAGGGTCGTCATTAGAAAACCTGGTACCGTCCAGCGTCTGTGCAGCATGCCCAAAGATACTATTTAATCCTTCAGTCCCCGATACTATAAGTTTGCCGATATTTGGTCAGCATGTAAATATTTTATGAAAATACGAGTTGTTGTGTACCACTGTAATCAGACCAACTAAAAACCCAGCAAGCAAAAACATCAAACTGTTCACACCCCGCGCGGGTACGTAGTGAATCCTTTAATCCCCAAAATTGTATTCAAATCAGATCTCGAAATCTCAGTGAATACAGAGATTTAAGAAGATGACTGAATTGTGTGTGTGGTAAAGTTTCAGAATGTGATTCGGACTTTTCCTTCAGGAAGGTCAATTTCTATAAGACGTTCGGTAAAAAATTTCGGTTAACGGATTTATTTGGTATTCTCGTCACTTTCGGGGAAGCGGTTTTCGGCGAAGCGGGTATACACCTCTTTATGAACCGTTAGACATACTTATTCTGCTTTAATTTAATTCAAATCGCCATTAGATACATTATAAGTGAGAAATAATTGAAGTTATTATAGACGTTACGTGATCAATCCCTACTCAAGCCTATTATCTGAAAAGGCTTCGCGGCCAACACGAGGAACCCGTTAAAATTCAGAGCACCATTTAATGTCTCTCGCACCGAATGACCAAAATATTTAGAAATCCGACATCTAAGTATAATCCGTCTCCGTAAATCAGAAAAACCGAGTAAATAAAAATTAAGAAACTCACCCGCTTGCGCGGTATATACACGGTAAAATTTTGTTACAGTTAGGCTGAAAAGTTGGCGAATTTCGACACCTTTTTATCCTTTTATTTGTCTACCATCTTGCATCGTGTTGCAAGATTGCAGGCTTAGGATGTTACGTCGCTTCTGATTGGTCGGAAATAAAATAACGCTAGTCGTTAAATTCGCAAATTCTACTGCAAAATTGGTACTGATTGGATTTTCAATAAAATTATAAATTGACAACGGTTTTTAATAGTCAGTGTAGTTGGATTTTATTGATTTTTTACTCTTTGCAAACGAAAGATTTGGAATTTTGTCTTTTACTTTGAGAGAAACAGAGGCCAATACGAAATTTTGTTACAACAAAACGTTTGTAACCTACTTACAGCCAATAGAAATTGTCAATTTAACAGCGGGTACTTGGCACCGACCCATTTCTGACCAATGGAAACGCCGCCTGACACTGGATGCCCGGATGGTGTAGGAAAGCCTAATCGCACTTTGTGTCAAAGGTAATGTAAGAATAAGTATAAATGTAAACGTGATAGCATCACAGTAGGCTCAACTGAAACATTAGCTCCGACAACAAGATTTTGTTTACCAAACGACTTTTCCACCATTTTAAAAAGTCGGTAATGCAAAATAGTTTCCCACCAGGTGCGAATGTCCAATCACGTAAAGTGGGTAATAATCGTTAACCCCAGTGGAAATTGTGTGGTCTTTGTTAAGGAGTTGGGTTCTTTTGTTGTCCAAATCTTGAGGTGACTATTCCCGCCATTCAGTGCGGACTGCAAGTTCCAGAATCTGAATAATAGATCGGTACGCTAACCCCCTCTCCTTAACCTCTGAACCTAGCCAACAAACTCCTATTATCTAGGCAGCTCGGGAAACTGCCTAGCGGAAGGCAAATGAACAAGTCTTTGACCGTTCACGGTTCACCTCTGCCTGTTTTCAGTTATGCCGATTTTGTTAGAGAAACATAATTTGCATAATTATGTTAAAAGACGTAGCGTCAGAATTTAGCACATGCCTCACAATGCCGTCAGTAAACAATAATATTATACTGTAGGGCCTAGTTGTAAGCTATAGTTGTAGAAGCCAAATTCCAGGGTCGAAAGTCAAGAACGGAATGCGCGAAGACAGAGAAGCAGTCTACACTACAGCATCGACGCATTATAGTCTGCGTTGATGGCCTACAAAGTCCTGGAAAGTATGCGCTTTTAGTTACCTTCTAAGGCCCGAACAGACTGCAGAGCGAACGTCTGCCGCAAGATACTATGAAGAGTTTAGGGCCGCAACAGAAAAGGTGCGTCTACTGTGAGCCGTCTTGTCCACGGAATATAGCTAGTAGTTGGATTAAGAAGGCCAGGACGGCACGGTGGCCGACTGTGTCACACGATGTCCTGTAACGCGGAGATCACGGGTTCAACCGTCGAGCTCAAAGCAGTTAGCTACTGTAGGCCTACACTGTGAAAGGGGCTTTTAAATGGAAATGTAAATTTAACAATATATCGTCCATGTGGCCTCGACCACGTTCATTTTTCAGTGAATTGATTGGGTCCCATATGGGTGACATTAATTAGACGTGTTGGGTAGACTGCATTCTATTCTATTCTATTTACGGACTTATAAAGCGCCTCTCGCAGTACAACCTAATCAGAGCTAGGCGCTTCCAGTGCGAAGGGCCCCTCGAAAAAAGAAAAGTCTTAAAAAGAGAACGAGCAGAAACAGTGGTGCCCCAGATAACATCACAGCATGAACGCACAGGCCTATTAAAAACAACCGATGCATGCGAAGCAGTAAAGACAGCAATATGAGGGCAACATCACCAAAATTTCAGTTAAGGTTAGGCGAGAGCGTCACTTTAAAAAGTTTAAAGATCAGACTTCCGTCAATGAAGTTTTATTTTACATGGATCAATCAATATTTAATAATTATTGTTAGTATCAGATCTGTGCGCTCATATCATATCTATGCATACACATGATCTCACCCTACCTAGAATTGATGCCTTTGCAAAAAGAAGTTTTATTATGAGAATGTTATATGACTTTGCATAAATGTTTGTATTATTGTTTTATTTCTTCTGTAAGCTACTGTGCGTTTGCTGGTAGTCAATTAAAGAATATTCTTACTTACTTACTTTACAGTATATGAATATTCATACCCATCACCTATACGCGCTGATACACGATCGTCGCTGTAAAAAGGCTGTAGTATGCCAAACAAAAATCTTTGTCGGCGGCAACGGCCAATGTTGTCATAAGCTGCCGTTAAACTGTGGACACACACGTTGCTTCTGCGCATAAGGGCATATTAAGATATAATAATTATTATGCAGATAATATGAATATTCATATCCATCACTTCGCGATCGTTGCTTCTGCGCATAAGTGCATCTACATGCAGATGATATGAATATGAATATTCATGATGTCCATGCATTTGTGAAGTAACTGAAGTTTATATACTGTCTAGGGATCGAGTTGAGCACAATTACGATTTTTCTCACGATCTCGTCATAAAATGGCGTTTAATTCGGAAAGGGGAGAATCGATCGTCACTGAAAGGCGCATGGGAGTTCCTTAATTAAAATAACCGGACAATCACTGTGGTCTGGTCCACCACTGTCAACCGAATGCTTTATTGTTCCCAAGTGTGGTGGGGCTTTGCCAGCAAACAGGAACGTGACTCTCTAAGTGCTGTGGTCCGCAAGCTGGTACGCTTTGGCTTCCTACCAAAATCTTTCCCCACGTTTGAGGAACTCTGTAAAAAGCCGACCATGACCTTTTTAGAAATATCTTAAATAATCCCGGTCATATCCTTCATTACCTACTACCTATATACTATATACTATATACTATATCCTATATACTGGTCATGATTTGCGCCCACGCTCACATAACCGTGTTCTTTCTAGATTTGATTCCCTCACCAGCAGTGGCGGCTCTAGACTTTTGCAACAGGGGGCCCAAGGGGGGCCGGGGACACAGATGGAGGGGCCAGTCTATTTTCGTCGAAAGTGAGAATGGTGACGAGAGACCTCTAACATCTTCGAAAAAGTTGATGACCGGGGGGGGGTAGCAAGTGTTGAAAATTTTTTCCGAGGGGGGTAGTAACGAGAGTTTTACCAGAATTTTTTCCGAGGGGGGGTAGTAACGAGAGTTTTACCAGAAAAATGTCTCCTCCTGAATCATGCCGATCTACCTTCACACCTTTTAATTTTAATTGTAATAACATTTCTAGCATTTCTGGTGGAGGCCCCTATGTAAACAAGTAGTAAGTAACACCTTTGAAAATATCAAAATTAAATTATACCATATTTCATAATATTTTGGACTAAAATTTGGGGGGGCCACTGGGGGGGCCACAGACTCAGTTGGGGGCCCTGGCCCCCCCTGGCCCCCCTGTAGAGCCGCCACTGCTCACCAGGCGTGGTTTCCTGGCTAGGATGTTGTACAGCTAAGCCATAGGCCCTATAGTGTTTTTTTTAGTTACTATTTACTAACTTTTTCGCTACTATTTGATAACTTTGTATAACTTTGTATGTACAGCGCCGTGCGTTTGCCAGCGTTTAATAAAGAACACACTTACTTTTACTTACTTACCTTGAAACGATTATACTATAATTATTCGTTTCAACCTTAATATTCAGCGCATACGACTTGCTCGTATACAGCTGGTTTCGAGTACGGTACCCACATTGTATACTTGCGGGAAGAACGTGGTAATTTAAGCAATAGCGAACATAGGAAAAATATGGCCACTAATATAAGTAAAATAATAAAACAACAGCTTATGAAGACTATTGAGACATTTTATTGATCATGCAAGACCTAGGCCAAGTTTTCACAAATAAAGAATTTTCAACACATAATTTCCAAACTCTTGAAAGGCAAAAATTAGGAAAAGTGCAATAATCTCTTTACTCTTATGACTTTTCTTGAAGAAGTGTCTAATAAACATGCACCTGAAAATTACAAACTCGCTGATGACGTGCCGATCAAGTTTTGTCATAAAACACAATGCATCAATTTATGATAAGTTCTAAGTAATACTGCATTCCAAAATCACAGTCCTTGGGATAGAACCGGTCGATCTAATCTAATCTCGAAAACTTATATAGCACCGTTATCATCTTAACGCACAATGCGTCAATCAATGGTTGCTACCAAGCATGACCGCAGGAAGACAAGCTAGGGACTGATTGCATGGAAAGTATGTTGTTGCTGGTACACATCTCGTCTTTGGCTGGCGTTCAATCACAGTTGCTGGTCCTCCATCTGGAACTCTCTACCTCCTCACATTCGCAACTCTCTCACCGAGAGCCGTGTAAGTCAAACTGGTTACTCATCTACCAGAACCACTTTAAAGTGCCCTCGTGTGGATGGAACATTTACGGACTGAAGCACACGCACTGCAAGAACAATTCTAACAACCGAAACGACCTTCGTACAATTCGTACGGCTCGACAACCGACTGAAACTCGAAGCCCAGAGACTGCAGCACAGGGTGTTACTAGTCATTTCATAACGGACACCGCTCAACCTTTGCAACATCATCGACTGGAAAACGGAGATCGTCGGCTACTGTCCTTGTCCTTGGTACTGCCCTTGTCCTTGGTACTGCCCTTGTCCTTGCTACTGTCCTTATCCTTGGTACTGCCCTTGTCCTTGTCCTTGCTACTGTCCTTGGTACTGCCCTTGTCCTTGTCCTTGCTACTGCCCTTGTCCTTGGTACTGTTCTTATCCTTGCTACTCCCCTTGTCCTTGCTACTGCCCCTGTCCTTGCCACCATCCTTTGTGGTACTGTCCTTGTCCGCCTTCGATCGGCTGTTGCGTGCTCGTAGCTTCCACGAGGCGGAGCTCGGCCTCGCCTTCGACTTTTCCGGTCGATCCGGTGTCGATTCCTTAGCGGGTTCTTGTGTCGGTTCCTGCATCGGGCTCTCGAACGTCATTTGGGGTGTGCCACAGACGGGTGGTGGCCTCGTCGGATCGATGTAGTTCTGATCAATTGGGGTCACGAGGTGAAGGATGGCGAGGTCGCCACACGACTTGATCATCGACACCACTTTGTCGTGTTTCGTCCACTTGATGTCGACTTCGCTGACGGCAACGATGAAGTCGCCGACGAGCATTCCAAATTTCTAACAACAGAAAAATTTCATTCATTCAGCAATCCTGCAAATTTAGCAACTTGCATACAAATCAGTGCCAGAAGCTTGTTTCTCTAATCTTTTGGATTTTGACCTCATCATTTGAGGTATGGGTCTTTTGGTTGAGCATTGATGTCGCACTGTCATGGGCTCTCGTGCATTCCATTTCGCTGCCCCTAAGGACTGGAACTGACTACCAATGTTTGTTCAAAGTTCGAACCCCTTTCTCTTCCTTTAAGAAACACCTCAAACTCACTATTTCTCAATGGCTTTGAAGAATTTATATATCTAACAGCGACTGACTAACCGCGCCTTCAATTCGCAATTGACCTTGTGTGCATTAAATGGTTATAATAATAATAATAATGGCTTATGATTTCTGATTACGATTTCACTCTAATCGACCCATTAATCAATCAATCAATATTCGTTTAATTCAATAAATCCAGCTGTCATGAATGCAACTGGTTACAAGTAACACCGATTAGAGCCGAGCTAGAGTTATCAATTCGTCCATTGACTTAAGTCTTGGACAATATTACTTAGGCGCTATCGAGGTCATCGAATTAGATTAGATTGAATACCTGAGCCAGTGAGCCTTCGTCAACCGTGGCCACGATCACAGGTGAGTCGCCGCGAATGCTGAAGCCAAATTCCTCGCCGTCTTGCTTGCTCAAGGTCACCTTGCGTGGCACTGTCCACAGATGTCGAGCGGAAAATATCGCAATGCAGCCCTTCAGAATGGAAATACAGGAAATCCATCACTAATTAGAAACCGATTATGACTGACCAATATTTTCATTTGAAGCAATCAAACTTTTCACACAGTCCTGTTTGTTTAATGCTAAACAAGCTCAACACAATAATAATATTACATTTATTATTATTATTATTATTATTATTATTACCATTCTACAAACTCAAAATATTAAAATAATAATATTACCGTTATTATTATAATTATAGTTATTATTGCTGTTATTACCATTCAGCAAATTGGAAATTACACTCTTGAACTCAAAATCCTTGGTGCTCAGAGGTAATACAATCAAATTCTTCTGACACCAGACAGCATTCATTAGACACCAGTGCCATAAAAGCTCCCCAAAGAGACACAGCACTATGGACCTACCAGCCGATGAAACAGGTCCTCCACTTTATAGCGCGAAAAGTCTGGAAGGATTGGATACAAGTGAACCCTCGTCTTGGCTGAAACAGACATGCCACATATCACAATTGTAATGTAGGGCTATATTTTGTAATGTAGTACGTATAGTGTAACCAAAGGTTATGTAGCACAGTTTTTGACAGTAAACAATGGGTGACAATAAGCTTAAGTTGTTTATAAGGCACAATTCATCAGGGTTGGATAAACAAGAGGTTCTAGTAAAAAGGTTATAGTGAACAATAGGCTCTAGTAAACAATCAGCTCTAGTAAACAATAGGCTCCGGCTAGCCACAATACTTAAAATCAGTACTTATTCATTAGTCTTGTCATTATTCATCTAAGTATGATTCTCTGTATCTGTCCGTTCTGCCTAATATCTCTCCCTGTATCTGTCCATTCTGCTTAATATCTCTCCCTGTATCTGTCCGTTCTGCTTAATATCTCTCCCTGTATCTCTCCATTCTGATTAACATGTCTCTCCCGCAATTTCAATTACAAATACAGAGAAGACACTGACGTATTATTTCTGGAGCGGTCAGAATTTCCGAGAAGTCATCTTCCTCTTCGACCACAGAGAACTTGACGAGTGACCTGTTAAAAAAGACGTAACAATCGTCAGCTCATTTATTTCAGAATTTATATCTAACTAAAAGCAACTAGATAATGGTATGCGCAATAGCCTACTGGTTAGCATGCTGGACTGTCAATCAAGAGGTCGGACATTCAAATCCCCACCAGGGCAGAATGTTTTTACAGGCTCAACTACAATGAGTACACTGACTGCACACTTTACGGTGGGAAGATGAGACGGTGAGGGAGAGGACTGGCCACCCACCCCATATGGCGAAAATGAAGTTGCTAACACTTCATACCCATGGCTGCTTCTAAAGGATAGCTTAAGGGACTAGTCTTCTAAATGTGAATAGAGATTTACTTAGCACTATCACAGAGCATCTTACCGATCGTGCCCAGTTTTCAGAGTCGGATGGAATGTGGTAAACTTGTGTTGCTTGGCGACGATCCTCAGAGCCTCTTCATAGGCGAGGATCGACTGACGTAGATGAGCTTTCGCTACAAGAAACACCACGGTAAAGGTAACCATGACGATAAAAACTAAGGTAAAGGCAAACATTAAGATAAAGGCAATGATTTACATACAGTGGCAATACAATACCAAAATCAAGTGGTAATACCACACCAAAATCAAGTGGTAATACCATACCAGAATCAAGTGGTAATACCACACGAAAATCAGGTGGCAATACCATAAAAATTCAAGTGGTAATACCACATCAAAATCAAGCGGCAATACCATACCAAAATCAAGTTGTAATATCACACCAAAATATCAAGTGGTAATACCATAACAAATCAAGTGGTAATACCATACCAAGAGTGGTAGCAGAGACATACCAAGGGATTTGCGTCCTTCCTCATCCTCTACCATCTGGTCAGGGCTGTCCGCATCCACCTGGCGACCATCCCCTCGAACGAGCGCTCCGGTGCAGTGGAGCGCATCGGTTGCCGTGGCGATCGTCAGTGCCATGGCAACGTGGTAGTGACCGAGGGCCTTGTGGTAGCGTTGCTTGCAGGTTGCCATGGGCAACCAGAGAGGAGGGAGGAAGTCACGAAGGACACTGCTGGACATCATCGACAACGCTTTGGAATACATTGAGGCAACCTGGTGGAGGGAAATAAAACTCAAGTCATCATAATGTGGTGCCAATATGCCATCAAAAAGTGTCAATATGTCACTGTAAGGTGCCAATATGTCACCA
This sequence comes from Aporrectodea caliginosa, assembly GCA_020284085.1. NCBI lineage: Eukaryota > Metazoa > Annelida > Clitellata > Crassiclitellata > Lumbricidae > Aporrectodea > Aporrectodea caliginosa. The sequence continues at coordinate 297,531 of JACEVL010000499.1, read as the reverse complement.
CCACAACCACCAACATCACCACCGCCACCACAACCACCACCACCACCACCACCAACATCACCTCCACCACCACCATCACCAAGATTACTATTATTATCTTTACTATTATAATACTATTATTCTTAAGATTCAGATTACTATTGTCATTACAAAGATTAAATTTTACTAACCTTGCACTTTTAAGTGCAATAATTAAATATGAATATAAGGAACAAAATAAAATAAAACTTAACTCATACATTAGCACTGAACACAATGCAACAGAATGACTGCATAGCAATCACTGCTCGCAAATAGTCTAACAAGTTGTTCTTCTTACCGTAGCGGCCTCTTGTGCCATGTCCACGTGACACAGTACGTCACTGGGGATGCTGTCATCACCAACCACCTGCTGTTCGAGTCGACACTCAAAGGCCTGAGCGAGCGCGAGCTCAATGAGCAGGGTTATCGAGGCGGTCTGCATATCGATGCTCGGAGCGTGGAGGAAGTTGTCGCCGAGATACTGGAAGGTGCCGGCTGCACGCTGGAAGTCTTCTATCGCCTCGGTTAGATCGGATGTGTCTTTCAATTTCTGCGATATGACAGGAGTGGAAATCAATCAATCAATCAAAAAATCAATCAATCATTGAATAAATCAATCATTGAATAAATCAGTCAGTCAGTCAATCAGCCAGGGAAATCAATCAGGGAAATCAATCAGGGAAATCAATCAGGGAAATCAATCAGGGAAATCAATCAGGGAAATCAATCAGGGAAATCAGTCGGTCGGTCAGTCGGTCAGTCTGTCAGTCAGTCAGTCAGTCAAGTCAGTCAGTCAGGGAAATCAATCAGGGAAATCAGTCAGTCAGTCAATCAGTGACAGTCAGTCAGTCAGTCGGACTTTACATAGCGCCCCTTCAAGATCTTATCTCAGAGGCGCCCCGATCCAGGCCAGGCGGAAGAGAACAGTCTTGAGGAAATGTGCGGATAATTGCTGTTTCCTATTCAGAGCATTGAAGAAATGACAATTCAGTCGGCCAGCCATCCATTAAGACAGTCAATCAGTCAGTTAACCAGTCAGTCTGTCCGCCATCCAACTAGCAATTCAGTCAATCAGTCAGCCCTCAGCCAACTAACCAGCCAATCAGTCATTCAGTCAGTGAGCCAGCCAACTAACCAGCCAATCAATCAACCAGTCAGTGAGCCATTCAAAGAGCCAGTCAGCCAGCCAACCCTGCAGGTACGTTAGTAAGTGAGCTTGCCATTCAGTCAGTCACCTAATAAATGGATAAAAATTTTAATTCTAATTACTCACTGATTTACTACTCACTAATTTGGATGCCTTTTGAGCGTAGAGGACCCCGATGTTAAATAAAATGCAGCCCTTCTCAAAGCCAACGGTCTTCTGAACGTATGGTAGCCCTGTGAACGAATCATACCTACAAACGAAACAAACCCAGTTAGAAGCATACAAATACTTCATACATACATGCACATACATGCATACATACAATAATAACACAATAATACATACTCACTAGTTGTGATTCATACATACATGTACACTTAGCCACACACATATAGACCATATAAATCAATCAATCAATCAATCAATCAATCAATCAATCAATCAACCAACCAATCAATACAGTCAATCAATCAATCAGTCAGTCAGTCAGTCAATACAGTCAATCAATCAATCAATCCTTCAATCAATCAATCAATCAATCAATACAGTCAATCAATCAGTCAGTCAGTCAGTCAGTCAATACAGTCAATCAATTAATCAATCAATCAATACAGTCAATCAATCAATCAATCAATCAATCAATCAATCAATCAATCAATCAATCAATACAGTCAATCAATACAATCAATCAGTCAATCAATCAGTCAATCAATCAACCAATATAAAAGCACCTGAACCCTTTAATGACAAGCATGTACTAAAAGTGACTGGGAAACAAATAGTCTACAGTTAGTCGTTAAAGGAATAAACAATAAATATATACAATGCAATGCAAGAGTATTATTACAAGTCGTAGTATGAACGGATGATCACAAGTTATTGCAGAAGTCGGATTTAACTAAGCGTAGCTCGCTATAGCAGATAACCAATAGCTATCATGTCCAGCTCTTATATAGCACTGGCCGGCAACGTTTAAGAGGTGTCTAAAGAGAACGCTCAAACAAAATAATAGACTAGTAGTTTCAGTTTAACGAACTGAGTTATAACAAAGATCATTAACGTCGCCCTCCTCCTTTATTCAGACTTGGGACTGGCCTTGCCAGAGTACGAGCAGTGGCGGAGTTAACTCTATATGGCACCCATGCGTCTTCTTTTGCTTGTACAGTGATTGTATTGTATTGTATTGTATTCAAACATTTATAAAGCGCCTCTCATAGGGTGAACCATTGAGAGGCGCTCCCAGTGCGCAAGGCCACAAGAGAAGAAAAAGGTTTTGAGAAAAGCAAAGGTGGAAGAGAGGTTACTAGCTAGAATTCGAGATTGAGTAGATGGAGACAGCGCATTCCAAGGAGAGGGACCAACTGGAGTAAAGGACCGGGACTGAGCCATATAGTTGTTCTAGTATGAGGTACTAGAAGCTCAAGTCTGTTTGATGAGCGTAGTGGTCGATGGGAGGAGGCTGAAAGAGACCGGAGTAATACATCAGCTAAATATTTTGGGGCAAGACCCCTTTGTGCCTTTGTATACAATGCAATGCAGAAGAATAAAATCCTACCAGTGAAACGAAACCGGTCCATTCGTATTTGCTGGAAAGAAGCGTCGATCGACGAAGTAGAGCTGGTTATAGTAGGTGAATAAGGTTTCGAGACCTTCCTCTCCGCTCATCGGCCGACAACACGCCTGTTGCACAAAGACAACAATAACAATAATACAACGACAATAAATGATCAAATACAATACAATACAATACAATAATACAATGACAATAATAATAATACAACTGTCTTTGATGTTGCCCGCCTTCTTAAATGTTCAGAAGTCCACACACAAGACCATACACAGAACAGCGATGGCGCTAAGCAATTGTGAGTGAAGGTCTTGCTCAAGGTCCCTACACAGTAACCATCTCAAGGGAGGAGGATCGAACCCATACTCTCCGCTTTACAAGGCGAACACTGCAAAGGACGTATCGTCGTTATTAATTGCCTGTCGTGTCACATCCTTATATAGCATCGGTTGACATCGTTTTAAAGGTGTCTGAATAAACCGTCTTAAGACAGGATGGAAGATTAGTTTTAACTTAAAAAATTTATTTTATAAAGCTGTTTTAAGAGCGGCCATAAAGGAACTGAAAAGCAACAAAGCAGAGGGAATAGACAACATACCAGCAGAGATGCTCAAAAGTCTGGAGGATGGTGCCATGAAAGAACTAATAAGGATATGCCAATAATAATAATAGAATAACCTCTATTCATTTTTCCCTTGCCTCTTCTGTTGTTCTTCTCAGTTTGTTGATTTAAATCAGTTTGTTTTAAGTTGTTTAAAAGCTTCCCGGGTCTTAGTTTAATTTAATGTGGATTGGATGATGACAAACGGCTACAGGAAACTGAAAGAAGAGGCCCAACAACGTGAGAAGTGGCGACGTCGGATATTTGAACCTGCCTAAGAGGCAGAGAACCACAAGAAGAAGAAGAAGACAGGATGAGGATGGAAGCCATACTCCGCATTAGAAGGCGAACAAATCATCTCATTAATCGCTTGTCGTGTCCGATCCTTATATAGCATCGGTTGGTGTCGTTTTAAAGGTGTCTAAATAAACCGTCTCAGGCGACGAGGATCGAACCCGTACTCTCCGAGTTACAAGGCGAACGCTCTAACCAATCAGCTACAGTGCCCCAGGATGGACAAATAAATAACACAGACTAGCATACATACATACAAGCATACATATATACAAGCATACATACATACAAGCATACATACATACATACAAGCATACATACATACAAGCATACATACATACATACAAGCATACATACATACATACATACAAGCATACATACATACAAGCATACATACATACAAGCATACATACATACAAGCATACATGCACACACACAGTGGCGGCGCCAGGGGGCTAGGAGGTGCTTAGCCCCTCCCTAACTGCCGCTCAGCCCCCAAAAAAGGGGGAAATCACTGCAAATCACAACGAGGAGGGGACAAAAGGGAAGGTTTTTTAGCTTTAGCCCCCCCAAATCTGAAATCCTGGTGCCGCCACTGCACACACAAGCATACATAAATCGATGACCATTATACCTTGCGCATGTCTGTCAGGCAGTTCAGATCGTAGCGATAGGTTTCAAAGTCTTCGTGGTAATGACGAGATATGAAATCCTGCAACAAGTACAACATTCAAATTTATTCTGATCGGTCTGTTTATTTATTCAAAATAATTTCTAATCTAATTTTATGGATTAAAACTGTACATAACGTGAAGGTGGTGGGTGCTCAATAGCGTAGTGGTTAGCGCGCTGGGCTGTCAGTCGAGAGGTCGGGGGTTCAAATCTCCGCCAGGGCAGAAATTTGGTTCGAGATTTCTGTTCCACCAGCCAACTCAGCTAAAATGAGTACACTGACCGTACACTGTTGGTGGGGAGTTAAGACGGTGATGGTCAGCTAGAGACCAGCCCTCATATGCCGAGGCTAAGAAAATAAAGTCGCTAACACTTCATACCATGGCTGCCTCAAGTCTAGCTTAAGGGACTGCTCTTCTCTTCTTCTTCTTAACGTATTAGTTCAAACGAATGTGGCTGTATTTGTTTCATCTCACGCACTTCAGAGATGTAACGTCGTGCCTTTTAGTGGTTGGGCCGACCACGTGGAATAATCTTCCTTCAGATCTGCGTGTTCTTATATAGCTAGGGACTCTGAATACACCTTTTACAAGCAACTGAAAACTGTTCTTTATCGAAGGAGTTGGGATGGGAGCACCTCTGAGTTGGTATCTTGGAGGAGCGCTATATAAGTCCACTGAATGGATGAATGAATGAATAATTTATTCATTCATTCATCCATTCAGTGGACTTATATAAATGAATAAATGAATAAGTAAATAAATGAATGAATGCCCTGATCACTGTTAACAAACAGTATACCAGAATAATTATGTTTTTCTAGGTCGAGGGTTCCCTCAAAAATTTTCAGATCATAAGGCTTTTCTAGTAAAAAACGATTGGCAAGCGCTGCGCTTAGATGTGCGCAGTATAAAAGATAATAACAATAACAATTCAAAGACAAAGTGTGAAGACAAAACCTTTAGTTCTAGTTGATAATCGATGTAGTCTGTTTCTTTAAGGCCAAATGGAATCATGGGAGACATGGTTTTCGTTGCCACCCTAAAACACATTCATCAGATCCATGATCTTACGTCAGCATCCAACCAGTACAGTAGAGAATATTCAATTCAATTAAAAACACCTTTCATTGATACCAAGTGTAATTACATGTTGCAAGACGGCACATCGATTAACAAACAAACAAACAAACAAACAATCATTCAATCAATCGATCGATCGATCAATCAATCAATCAACCAATCAATCCATCAATGGATCAATCAATCAATCAATCAATCAATCAATCAATCAATCAATCAATCAATCAATCAATCCATCAATGGATCAATCAATCAATCAATCAATTAATCAATCAATCCATCGATCGATCAATCAACCAACCAACCAATCAATCAATCAATCATTCAAAATGTTCAAGTTGACGTAGACTCAACGTGAATTACACTATAGATAAGAACGGTGATCGGAAAATTCAACGCCAGACAATTCGGCGCGAACTGTCCTAGCACCCTAAGAACAGCTAAACTGAGTGCATCTGATTGTCCACCATTATCGGGCATCGGGACCCACTTAGACCCTCAGGGCGACGAGCAGACACCGAGTCGTTAAACTTCAACTAATGATCCGTACAACCTCTTTGACTGGTGGATGTCCGGAGTGATGGCAGCGGTCGAAATGATGTCCGTCAGTTCGTCTCTCATCGTTTGAAGGTTGGCGTTGGCCACTCTCAGCTCCACCGCGATCTCGCTCTGGATGCGTTTGCTCGAAGCAGCTCTGAAGAAAACGTCGTCATATGCAATTTACGAATTTAATTTTTTTTAAATATTTCTTATTATAACTGCGACTTTACTTAGATATAGAGCGAGCAAACTCATAAACAGACACATTAAATTGAATGTTTTCAGCTAACGGTACATCCTATAAACGTCAAATTTTAGTCATGGGCCTTATCATCATCATCATCATCATCATCATCATCATCATCATCATCATCATCATCATCATCATCATCATCATCATCATCATCATCATCATCATCATCATCACCACCACCACCAACAACAACATCATCATCATCATCACCACCAACAACAACAACGTCGTCGTCATCATCATCATCATCATCATCATCACCACCACCAACAACAACAACATCATCATCATCATCACCACCAACAACAACAACGTCGTCGTCGTCATCATCATCATCATCATCATCATCATCATCACCACCAACAACAACAACGTCGTCGTCATCATCATCATCATCATCATCATCATCATCATCATCATCATCATCAACGACAACAACAACGTCGTCGTCGTCGTCGTCATCATCATCATCAACAACAACATCGTCGTCGTCATCATCAACTCACTTATTTCTAATTCTGAATTGTATGTTGGTTCCTAAAACGTAATAAGTTACACGTTAAGCTTAATTATTTTTCGCCCCACTGACCACTATTCTACGACTGAACAGTTGAGAAATATATAACAATCATTGAACACGTTTTTAAGGTGTCTAAATGGAGCTTTGCTTTTAAAGACTAAACAATTCTTTTTCTTAACTACTTTTGTTTATACTTTTTATTATTATTATTATTATTTTTTTTTTACCCGAGGTATCAAGGATCTCTCAGGTGGCCTAAAAAGTCCGAAGACTGCTGGTAGACTAGGCTTGGAATCTCAAAATGGCACTGTTAGAAGCAAATCATGTAACAATTTGCTAACCGGTGTTTCTAGACTAATTTGACCCTGCTGAAAACGAAAATCGCTGTTAGCAACCTGGATTTTGAGCGGTTGCATGGGAAAACAAGATGGCGGCCAAAATGGTGGCCAATAGCTTCAAATTGCTATAAGTGAAGTTTTGTAAGTGATGGAAACATGATTTTAGAGTCTAAATTAACATTTTCAGGGTCAAGGAATGTGATGAAACTAAAAACACACACGTAGCTCTGCCAGAAAACCAAAATGGCGGACAAAATGGCGGTCATTATCTTCAAATGGCTATAAGTGAAGTATTATATGTGATGAAAACCTGATTTTAGAGTCTAAATTAACATTTTCAGGGTCAAAGAATGCGATGGAACTAAAGACAAATATGTAGCACTGCCAGAAAACCAATATGGCGGACAAAATGGCGGACAAAATGGCGGCCAGAATCTTCAGATGACTATAATTGAAGTCATGTATGTGATGGAAACCTGATTTTAGAGTCTAAATTAACATTGTCGGGGTCAAGGAATGCGATGGAACTAAAAACACATATGTAGTAGTGTCAGGAAACCAAAATGGCGGACAAAATGGCGGCCATTATCTTCAAACATAGGCCATAAGCGAAACATTGTATGTGATGGAAACATAATTTTAGAGTCTAAATTAACATTTTTAGGGTTAAGGAATACGATGGAACTAAATACACATTATGTAGCCCTTCCATAAAACCAAAATGGCGGACAAAATGGCGGCCATTATCTTCAAATTGCTATAAGTGAGGTATTGTATATGATGGAAACCTGATTTTAGAGTCTAAATTAACATTGTCGGGGTCAAGGAATGCGATGGAACTAAAAACACATATGTAGTAGTGTCAGGAAACCAAAATGGCGGACAAAATGGCGGCCATTATCTTCAAACATAGGCCATAAGCAAAACATTGTATGTGATGGAAACATAATTTTAGAGTCTAAATTAACATTTTTAGGGTTAAGGAATATGACGGAACTAAAGACACATATGTAGCCCTTCCAGGAAACCAAAATGGCGGACAAAATGGCCGCCAGTCTGATTTTAGAGTGTGAAGTAACGTTTTGACGACAGAATTTTGCTTTTATTGTAATGTTTTTATTAGTGACGATAGAGAGAGCAATTCGTTTGTCTAATTATTAATCTGCATAATGTTTTTCAACCATAATAATAATTAAATCACCAGATACGATCGTTCGAATTATCGCAAGTGTCTCACCATCTGCATGGCGGAGATGCACTTGTTGCCAGAAGAAATTGAGGATGCATTCCGTGACGGCGATTTCATTGTTTAGAACAGCTATAGAAGGTTCAATAAGGTTGATGCAGACCATGCAAGAATGGCTAGTTGGCACCGGTAAGAAGGCTGGTGGAATAACTGGCCTAGCAAACGACAATAATATACTTCATCAATGGGCACTGTCATTCCATGTGCGTTCTGATATCCAGAGGAAACCATAGACTTGTTTGACGTACTGCATCTTGATGAAACTTACAAAGAAATGACTCTCTCGACAGAAATGGGACGAAAATTATGAAGAATCACTGCTTTGTCTGTTCAAAAAAACGATAGCATTGCATAAAAAACACTACTTCGGAATGCAGTAACAAAAGACGTTGCAACATCGGCAATGCTTGATTCGCTTCTTAATGCAAAGATAACCTGATAAAGTTACAAATGTGTTAATGATAGACTTTGTGGCAATGACACTGGAACTGTGCATGTGAAATTCAATGATCCCTTGAAGAAGAGCAATGCTCCTACATTTCACGACTTGTACAAGAAGAGTTCTTCAACCAAAAAAGGAACACCGATAAAATTGTAAAGGGAGGTCGCGATTTCATGCAGCGACTCGTCACAGCATATGCAGACGATCGTGTAGGCCTATCTTGCAACAGTACTGTGCCATGAACTTCTCTCAAAACCAATGGCTTTGGTGTATGCTGAAGGCAATATGAGAACTTTTGACAAGGCCTCGATGTTGCAGACACTCTCTGAAAAAGTAGCATGTCCGGGTCAGCATTTCCCTTACAGATGCAACACATTTAATTATTGATGAACAAGCAATGGCACAAGCAAAGCAATAGTGAAACCTCCGAAAGCAAAGACATTTGGTGACCTGGCAGAAACAATGGTTACACATGTGAAGAAACTTTCGATTGGCTACTGCCGGGTCTTATGTGTCTACCTCGACAGCAACACACGAAGAAGCTGATACCAGAATAATTGTGCATGCTTTCCAGACATGTACCCGAAAGCCTTAGTCGCTTGTGCATGGGATACCGACGTGATTCTGCTGTTGCTGCATCACCATCAACGCTTCAAATGTGATGAGGTGTGGGTGATGGCAGGAACATCAGCAAAGCGGAAGTTCATTCCAATTCACACAATTGCTCTAAGTATGGAGGATCAAATAAGGAAAAATATATTGGCTTTTCATGCCATAACTGGATGTTGTCCATTTAGAATGTTACAGTCTGTTATAATAGTAATGGTAACAGTTTTCATCGGCGCGGTCGCAAACGTGTATACCGTGTATGCAAAAATAAGATAAACATCATGGCCGCCCCAGATTGCGATAAAATAAAATAGAATCTAGACATATAGAGTGCAACGAATTCTCATAGCTAAAGTGCTGAACTGTTTAAGTAACTAAGTCAGTGTAACGAACATATGCTGTGAGAATTGGCCACACCAATTTTTTACGACAGACCAACGACACACCATGTTTACGGGACACACTGCCGGTCGATTCGCGGCACACTAGTGTGTCGCGAAACTCCTGTTAAGAACCTCTGATGTAGAAAATGACGGTTTCACTGCAATAACCTAAGTGTACATATAGAATGTTACTTTTTGGTATTGTTTCACCAAGAAAACAACTCCAGACTGGCCGCCATTTTGTCCGCCATTTTGGTTTTCTGGTAGTACTACATTATGTGTCTTTAGTTCCATCGCATTCCTTGACCCCGAAAATGTTAATTTAGACTCTAAAATCAGGTTTCCATCATATACAATACCTCACTTATAGCAATTTGAAGATAATGGCCGCCATTTTGTCCGCCATTTTGGTTTTATGGAAGGGCTACATAATGTGTATTTAGTTCCATCGTATTCCTTAACCCTAAAAATGTTAATTTAGACTCTAAAATTATGTTTCCATCACATACAATGTTTCGCTTATGGCCTATGTTTGAAGATAATGGCCGCCATTTTGTCCGCCATTTTGGTTTCCTGACACTACTACATATGTGTTTTTAGTTCCATCGCATTCCTTGACCCCGACAATGTTAATTTAGACTCTAAAATCAGGTTTCCATCACATACATGACTTCAATTATAGTCATCTGAAGATTCTGGCCGCCATTTTGTCCGCCATTTTGTCCGCCATATTGGTTTTCTGGCAGTGCTACATATTTGTCTTTAGTTCCATCGCATTCTTTGACCCTGAAAATGTTAATTTAGACTCTAAAATCAGGTTTTCATCACATATAATACTTCACTTATAGCCATTTGAAGATAATGACCGCCATTTTGTCCGCCATTTTGGTTTTCTGGCAGAGCTACGTGTGTGTTTTTAGTTTCATCACATTCCTTGACCCTGAAAATGTTAATTTAGACTCTAAAATCATGTTTCCATCACTTACAAAACTTCACTTATAGCAATTTGAAGCTATTGGCCACCATTTTGGCCGCCATCTTGTTTTCCCATGCAACCGCTCAAAATCCAGGTTGCTAACAGCGATTTTCGTTTTCAGCAGGGTCAAATTAGTCTAGAAACACCGGTTAGCAAATTGTTACATGATTTGCTTCTAACAGTGATTTCTAGAGCCCTTTTGAAATTCCAAGCCTAGACTATGGAGAAGAATTAGGACGTTTCCACCTGTTGCACTATTCAGTCGTTCGCACTGGCCCACTAACTCTGCGTGTGTGTGTGTGCATGCGTGCGTGTGTGTGTATTATTATTATTATTATTATTATTATTATTATTATTATTATTATTATTATTATTATTATTATTATTAATCATCATCATCATCATCATCATCATAATTTTTAATGATTATTATTAGTATTACGCAATTTATTAAGCGCCACTATCTAATGACGAAGCATCAATCGTTGGCGCTGAGCAATTGTGAGCGAAGGCCTTGCTTGAGGTCCCTACACAGTAGTAACCGTCTCATAAAAGGATCCGAGTGCCTGGGAAGGTTATCAGCAACAGAGTCACCGAAGATAACGATAGCACAACATAAAACGTCCAGATCAGCTCTCATTTAGATTCTGCGCTCTCCTCGATTAGTCAGACTTGCCTGAGGGTAGGTGGCAAGCTCTGCACGGAGAGGAGGGCCTGGAGGAACGTCTTTGATAGACAGCAGATAGGTAGCGGCAAAGATAAGATAGGTTACGGAGAATGTATATATAGGTCCATTTACCTGGACTTATGTTGCTTGACACACACACACACACACACACACACACACACACACACACACACACACACACACACACACACACACACACACACACACACACACACACACACACACACACACACACACACACACACACACACACACACACACACACACACACACACACACACACACAAATAGAGTATAGTGCTTAGGAGGCTGTGGGCCAGTCCGAATGACTGAATATTGCAACAGGTGGAAACGGAAATAGCTGCCGACAAAGATCTCTGTCTGTCCATCTGTCTGTCTCTGTCTGTCTGTTTGTCTCTGTCTCTGAGTCTCTCTGTCTCTCTATGTGCGTCTGTCTGTGTGTGTGTGTGTGTGTCTCTCTCTCTCTCTCTCTCTCTCTCTCTCTCTCTCTCTCTCTCTCTCTCTCTCTCTCTCTCTCTCTCTCTCTCTCTCTCTCTCTCTCTCTCTCTCTCTCTCTCTCTCTCTCTCTCTCTCTCTCTCTCTCCACTTAAGAAGACCGATCCGTTGCCGATCCGTTGGTTAGTTGCTATTTAACGACACTGTGTCATAGCATTGATGATTACCGTTGCCCTCCTCCTCTCTCCAGGCTTGGGACTGGCACTACCAAAGGAAGGGTTTAAAGTGGCGCAGTTTCTAAACGATAGATTAGCTGATGTTTAAAGACATAGACAATTAGCGTCGCCTCCTTCCATTAGACTTATCCAATCATTTGGTTGTTTATTGTTTAGTCTTCGTCTCAGTTCAATGTCAGGCTAATCCGCGCATCCATCGATTGTGTGTGTCCACAGTTTAACGGCAGCTTATGACAACATAGGCCGTTGCCGCCGACAAAGATTAGTTTTGGCATATTACAGCTCAAGTCCATCGATTAAACGCGGTCGATGGTTATTATATCGTCGGTTCCAATCCTTTTAAAGGTGTGTAAAGAGCGCATTGTTTTAATCACCGACGCTACAGTTTAACTTCATACGACATCGAAGAATATTGACGTCAACAGAAAAAAATTGTTATAGTTTGTTTACTGACATCTTGCGACCTAATAGCTAAGGAGACATTTCCTTAGATCGACCGAATAAACTCGGTAGATGGTTATTTTATATATATCGTCGGTTGCACGCGTTTTAACGGTGTCTAAAAAGCGCATTGCTTAAAGGCCAAGGTTTTAGGTTTGGCGGTTTCCCTCGTAGAATGAAGTGACCAACGACTGTAGGCGGTTCAAGTAAGCATCTGTCGGCCAATGGGCGTTGATTTCATTTTGGTTGACACATCTTACAAGCATAGGCTGCTGAATTTAATTGTATGCATAGCCTAGGCAACATCGTCCGCTTTGTGGAATGGAGACGAGGCGCAGGGACGGTCGGTCGATCGGTGGTAGCCCCCACCCTAGGCCCTTCACCCTCCCTCTGGCCCTCTAGCGGTCGGACGGATGGATGGAGATGCATCGCTAGGGCAGACTAGACCCGACAGGGCATACCCCGTACAGGCCCTACCTCGATCAATTGACCACTTGTATATATATAACCGAGCTGTGGGTCGAATAATTTGTGTATACGAAAGCCAGCTAAGCTGGCTAGAGGTCATACCTGTACTTCTAGAATGTATACAAGTTGTTCCAATTATCCAAATTTACCCCCCATCCACTCATATTACTATGGAGTTCATTGCTATGAAGATACTTACAGGGTTGAGAAACAAGTCTGTAGTTTCTATATGCGATTAGATTGCCATGAACAAATACGAACTTACTATTGTGGTAGATGGCGATCAAGAGGAAGCCATACGGGCATTTTTTGCTCACAACAACTGGAATTTTGAAAAAATTGGTAATTATGAAGACGATGCGTATATATATATATATATATATATATATATATATATACTGAAATTGTATAAATTGTTTTGTGTGGTGAACCCTATACAAGTAGGCCCTATTGTTCTTCAGGTAGCGCTATACGTGCGCAAATAAGATTGAAATAAGATTTATAAATATTAAATTAAATTGCATTTATTATCCTTGCAAATATTTAGCTCAAACCATGGTATAGAAATACATAGTAATAATAACATCAGCAATGTTAGTATAATGACAACTGATGTGAACAGCAGTAACAGCAGTAATGATAATAAATGGCCAATTAAAAATGTAATTATTAAAATTACCATGATTATTATTATTACGATATGTAATAAGACAATAAACATATGCATAACCCAGCTAAGCTGTCGTTCAAGTCAAGTCGAAAGAGCTAATTGTATGTTGATGACATTATAAATATATCTCCAACCAATCGAAACTGCCTTTGTTCCAAAATCAAACATATCAGTGCTACATAACCATCAACCGTCATTACACATAACCACCTTAGTATTCTGCTGTCTACTCTGCTTGACCTCCCCGGATTTTGGCCTGGCATAGGACAGAGAGATGTGTGGCAGAGCTGATGTGTGGCAGAGCTGACTGCTATCACACGCGTCCACAGGTGGCGGATAGTGGAACGACCTCTAGAAATAGAGGTCAACTGCGAAATAAGCAGGGTTATATCTGACGAATAAGCAGTCGCGGACCAACAGCGGCAAGGCTAGTAGGGCACACTGTAGAAAAAGAGTGGCATTTTGCTTGACAACTAAAAGCTGCAAATATCCAATAACAGCATTGTGACATGGGAGCACATGACCCAATTTAAATAAGCCTGATGACCCTCTGCCTAGCGGGCATGTGTTCATCACCAAGACTAGGTCCACAGCGGAAAACTGTGGTTGATGCCACGAAGGGCATCCGATCTGTAACAAGATGCTCCAATCTGTATCAAAATGAATCTGTGGCTTACCCCCCCTCAACGAGGTCCTAATCCAAGCAAGAAAAAAAGAAGATTGAACGGACAAGGGACTGTGGCCATTGCAAAATTGATTTGACATAGCACTTATGAAAAACCTAGTCTCCGTAACGTGGTTTTCGTGTGGCGCCGAGCAATTGAGGGCAATTCAGGTTTAAATCCACCTCTGAGTAGGAATCTTGAAGAGGCGCTATATAAATTTAAAATGGGGGAATGTTATGTTACATTGAATCATAGCTGTTGTGAACTTGTGGATAAGCTTAGGTCTAATAATAACTACCAATGCTATTACCAAAGCTATGACAGGTGTACATAAGCAGCTCACAATCGATAAAATTCTTAGCTGGCTTTCGTATACACAAATTATTCGACCCACAGCTCGGTTATATATATACAAGTGGTCAATTGATCGAGGTAGGGCCTGTACGGGGTATGCCCTGTCGGGTCTAGTCTGCCCTAGCGATGCATCTCCATCCATCCGTCCGACCGCTAGAGGGCCAGAGGGAGGGTGAAGGGCCTAGGGTGGGGGCTACCACCGATCGACCGACCGTCCCTGCGCCTCGTCTCCATTCCACAAAGCGGACGATGTTGCCTAGGCTATGCATACAATTAAATTCAGCAGCCTATGCTTGTAAGATGTGTCAACCAAAATGAAATCAACGCCCATTGGCCGACAGATGCTTACTTGAACCGCCTACAGTCGTTGGTCACTTCATTCTACGAGGGAAACCGCCAAACCTAAAACCTTGGCCTTTAATCACCGATTCAACAGTTTAAGGACGTCGTATGATATCAACAGAATATTTTTATGGTATTTAGTCGCAAACGTTTTAAAGTCTGCAACGAGATCAGATGTTATTATTTTACTAACATCTTGCGGCCGTTAAGGAGTAAGGACCGTCGACATTGACCTAATCGAGATGGCAAAACCGTGCTGTATTCTAACGAATAAACGCGGTCGGTGATTATATATACCGTCGATTGCAGGCGTTTTAAAGGTGTGTAAAGAACTCGCCGCTTTAATCACCGATGAAACAGTTTAAAGACGTTGTATGACATCAAAGGCTGTTGACATCAATAGAATTTAGTGTGTGTAATAGAGTGTGACCGATTCTTGAATCATAAATCGGTTTGCTCCGAATTTTGACCTAGACCGATTAATCGGAATCGGCGCATCCCAGGACTACCGATCCAAATACCAAAAGAAGCGATATTTTTGACCAAAAGCAATTCCTTGTTTCATTAATACAAAAATGGTAACCTGTTTTGGCGTATACGGTAATATTTTAAGCTTTATTATTAAAAGTTCGTGTAAAATAATATAATTGTGAGTCGACGCATCAACAAAATGGCGGACAGTCAGGCTTTTGAGTAACAAACAGAGCCTGAAACTAAATAAAAATGAATATTGCCGATTAATCGGATCCGGAATCGGCGAAAAATCAGGCCAAATAATCGGAATCGGAGATCGGTAAAATGCCAATTGGTCACACCCTAATCATGTGTAACCATATTAGGCTAAATAATATAATTTGCTCACTGACTTCTTACGGTCGCCAAGGAACGTTCACGTCAACCTAGCCGCCAAAGAGTTATGGCGATTAATATTAATAATCCAACGATTAAACACGGTCGATAGTTTTTATATCGACGGTTGCAAGCGTTTTAAGGGTGTCTAGTATTAAGTAGTTTCCAGTCTTTGATACCATCCTATTGCGATACGAGGGTCGTTGACGTCGCCCTCCTCCATGTTGTTGCGCCTAGTGTTTAACGACATCTTGCGGCTGCCAGAGCGTCGCCCTCCTCCTTTAACCAGGCTTTGGACTGGCATTACCGGAGTACAGGAAGCGGGGGAGTTGACTTGCGAAGATAATTAAACTGTCGCTTTGAAACATCACAGATTCAACAAACCGTCCATAACAATTGAATTTTCACTTTACTTATCCAATGGATTAAGGGGAGTGTGATCGATTGTGTAGTGGTTACCGTTCTGGACTGTCAGTCGATAGGTTGGGGAATTGAATCCAGGCCAGGGAAGAAATTTGGTTTGATGTTTCTGCACCACTCGCCAACTGAGCTACAATGAGTACACTGACCGTACACTGTCGGTGGGAAGATGAGACGGCGAGGAAGAGGACTGGCCACGCGCTATCATATGCCGAGGCTAAGGAAGTGAAGTCGCTAACATTTCATACCACGGCTGCTTCAGGGCTAGCTCAAGGGACGGAGTAGTAGTTTCAGTTTAACGACACTGTGTGATAACAAATATTAATAGCGTCGCCCTCCTCCATTCTCCACGTGTGGGACTGGCACTGCCAGAGTACGAGCAGTCCCATTGATTGGATGGATGGATGATGGGTGCAGATCTTAGTGACTTTTTATGGCAACAAAGGCCGTTGACGACGGCAGAAAATTTTTTGAACAGTTCTCAGCCGTTCTTATTACGATGATGCGACTATACTCGAATTAAATTAAACGTGGTAGACGGATATAATTATAGCAACAAGACGCCGCGTTTTAAAGGTGTCTACGGCGTGCGCTGTTGTTCCAGTGTTTAACGATATCTCATAGACTTATACCTACCGGGGTCGTCTTCCTTTCTCCAGTCGCCAACGCTGGGATGCTACCATCTGCCTCGCCGAATCCGCTGGGGGGGGGGGTGAACCAGCGCATATTTTAACTGTATAACTACTGGGACAAATGTCCCAGTAGTCTTAGGATTTGCCCCAGTAGTTTTTGTCATAATTATGTCCCAGGTAATTTACTTTCATGTTAGTTTCCAATGACATTAAAAGTAGAGTAGTAGACTTTGTCCCAGTAGTCCAAATACGTTAAAATATGCACAACTAGGGGTAACTGTTGCTCTTCGCCTCTTGACTCGCTTAATACCGTCCACAGTACACGATGTGGAATGGGATAGAGGCTATGCTATGCATTCTCTCTCTCTCTCTCTCTCTCTCTCTCTCTCTCTCTCTCTCTCTCTCTCTCTCTCTCTCTCTCTCTCTCTCTCTCTGTGTGTGTGTGTGTGTGTGTGTGTGTGTGTCTGTCTCTGTGTGTCTGTCTGTCTCTCTCTCTCTGTCTCTCTCTCTCTCTCTCTCTCTCTCTCTCTCTCTCTCACACACACACACACACACACAAACACACACAGATATATAAACACAGATACATACACGTACACGCAAGCAGACACACACATAGATATACACAAATACATAAACAAACACCCTCCCTCCTGCACGCCAAACAACCGACCGGCAGCCTCTGCCTCTGCCTCCCTCGGGGTCAGAGGTCACACTCGGGGTAACAACTGCCTACATCATTTGGTATGATGTACGACAGCGCATGCTCCACCCTCCCCAGCCACCCCCCTCCAGTTCCCTCCACCAACCCCTCTCTCCCTCCGAGAGATACGACCCCCTCCCTACCCAAGGGCGGATCGACATCAACATCTAGCCCTTCCCTCGTAGCATGCGCATGTGGAGTCCATGTGGAAATCATCTTGCCAAATGGACCTTGAAGACCCCGTAGGCATGGACCATTCGATAGGGTTCCGATCAATCGTTAATGGGGGGGGGGGGTCTTGCCTTACCCAAGGGCTCCTATATTATATGCTGTTATTATCCAGAGGTCGGTGCCCTGCCCCACATACATGCCCCAGTACCACAGCCTCTGCCTCAAACACGCGGGGCAAACCTCTTATGGCGAATGTGGCCAGAGCAGTGATGTCTGGTAGTGAAATCAACGCTGTATTTCTTCCAGCTGACTTCAGACATTACGTTTCTGAGCGTAAGAATACAATGAGAACGAGGGAGAGAGCGAGAGAGAGAGCGCGCGAGAGAGAGAGACAGACAGACAGACAGCGACAGACAGACAGAAACAGAGAGACAGACAGACAGACAAACAAACAGACAGACAGAGACAGACAGACAGACAGAAAGAGAGACAGAGACAGACAGCGACAGAGAGACAGAGACAGAAAGACAGACAGAGACAGAGACAGACAGACAGAAAGAGAGACAGAGACAGAAAGTTAGAGACAGACAGACCACTACACAGTAAGCTATAAAGTAAGTTATTATACAGAGGCCTTGCTCAGATCCAGCCGCCAATTACACACTAATTAATGATAACATCCCACTCCCTCTCTTCCTACCAACCTCCACCTCACGACTATCATCATCATCATCATCATCATCATCATCATCATCATCATCATCATCATCATCATCATCATCATCATCATCATCATCATCATCATCATCATGACCGCTACGTCGTTTTCATCACCATTATCATCAGCATCATTTTAATCATGATCATAATCGGCATCGTAATCATCATCTTCTTCCTCTTCTGCTTAATCATCACCTTAGTCATCCGAATCATCTTAATCATTAGCATCATAATCACCATTCCCACCATAATCATTACCATCATCACACTCCTCAGCAGTAGTAGTAGTGGGTGGTGTACCTGAGGAGTTTCTCTGCTCCTGCTCGGAGCTTCTGCTCGCGCTCGATCTGTTCGGTCAACCATAGCGTTCTGTTGTAGACTTTCGATCCCTTCGACTGACTCACTGGATCGGAACCCTAGGCACACAGACAAAACAAACATTATACAATACAATATATATATATATATATAAATATAATATATATATATATATATATATATGTATATATATATATATATATATATATATCGAGAAACAAAAAATGACGCTTCGTATAGGGCCGTCGCTAAAACACCCCTTTTTATTTACACATTCACCGTATAAATATATAAATACACATATTCAAACTGTGTATGACGAAACGAATGCCCTCTGATTTCAGAATACGACAATAGGCAATTTCATAACTGTATGGCTGCCTGTTAGGCGTCGATCCGTCCTAATGCTACTCGTTTTACCATCGCCCCTAGGGAGTGGAAGACTGAGTCAACGTTATGGGGCTAGCGGGCATCGAACCCGCGCCCTTTTGTTCTTCGTGCCTGTGTATTATCATTCGGCTATCACTTCGCCCCATCGTCCATTCCTAGGATCGACGACGCTTGAAGACATGAAAAGACAAAGTCAACGGTATTTATTAATGGTATCAGTGTTTAAAGACATCTTGTGCCTGCCATATTGATTAACCTATGCAGCTTTGGATTCACAGTTTAACGGCAGCTTATGACAACATAGGCCGTTTCCGCCGACAAAGATTAGTTTTTGGCATATTACAGCTCTCTTCCACATGTACTCATAGAGCCAGTTTAAAGCTTAAAAGAGGTGTCTTCATAGAGTCACTTCACAACTTAAAAGAGGTGTCTTAAGATACTGCAACAGTTTCCAGTGTTTAACATCTCGTGGCTGGCACTGTCAGGACCTTACATACACCTCTACCCTGTAACATTCCACAAATTCTTATCTTGGCTACTACGCCGCATGTACGCCTACTCATAGAACAAGTTCACAACTTAAAAGAGGTGTCTTAAGAAACTGCAACAGTTTCCCGTGTTTAACGACATCTTGTGGTTGTTTTGATGTCGCCATCACCCTACCTAGACAGGTTTGGTTTGTTAATCTTTATGGACGCTGTGTCGTAAGACGATTGGCGTCACCCTCCTCTTTTATACATGCTCGAGACCGGTACCAATCGAGTACGGTAGTCGCCATAGAGATGTATAATATATAAATATATCACTAGAGGGCTGATCTGCTGTTATTTTTGAGGCCGCCGATTCAAAAGGCCTTGACCCTTGAGGTATACAAAATGGCGACACGATCGAAAGTTAAATTGTGTAGTGTGTGGATGTAGCAACTTATTAAAGCCCGAAAACGAGGCCGCTGGAATATTATTTAATCGATAAGTTGTTATTTTGTGTCTGTTGTACTTTTTGCAAGGCGTAAGCTTCGAAAAGAAATTAAACAGTCTCGCTTAAGCTTGACTGCGTCCATGAATTTCAACCAATCAAAACGCGTCATTTCAATTTAAATTAACTGCGGAGCTCTCGATAAGGTGTTATTATATCTATGGTTGTGGCTTCAAAAATTAGCGAAGGGAATATACTACGTTGCCTCTAGCGATGATAATAATATCTCATTGGTAGTCGCAATATACGACCGATCTAATGAAAAAACATAACTGACGATGAACTGGAACTGACAAATATATAGTGCTTGTCGCGACCGTTTTAAGGGTGTCGAAACAGAGTTAAGATTTTCCGGTATTTAGCGACATCTTGTGTCGACCTCTGCCGTTGACGTTGCTTCAAAATGATCGTGCCTGTGTATTACTATTCAACCATCACCCCGCCCCCGATGCAGTGGCGTAGCAATAGGTTGTGCAGGTTGTGCAAAGCACAAGGGCCCCCAGCGGCACAGGGGCCCCCAGCGACCGTCAGAGGGTCTTTCAGAAATCAACTTAACCAAGCCCAGTTAGCTACATCAGTAAGAGCATAGGCTGCGTCTAATGCCCCTGTGTGCAAGAGATATGCGGATCGCGGTTCGCTTCCCGAAGGTTGCATAGGCCTATTTCAGAGATCTAAAAATCTGGGGCTAGAACGGTCCGTGAACGGGGACCTTAAATGGCATTTCACCTATTCAAAACGAGCAAGTGCTTATGAATCGTTGCTTCGAGTCATCGACTGGCTATGATATACTATTTATTATTTAAATCTACATGAACCGCGTACGCACTCAATAGTGGACAAATCAAACAGTGATTTCTCAGCCTTAGTTTGTTTGCTACAATGTTCAGCGCTCTGTTGCCTTCATATTCAACACTGTTGAATGCCTCTGACGACGAACTGTGTGCAGCGGATGAACGGTTAGCTAATCATGATACCAACATTTCGCTTGCTTTCCAGCTCAGCTATTATCATTTTTGCTCAAGCTTTCGTTCGAAGTTGTTAACTAGGTCAACAATTTTTGAACTTGCATAACTGTTACTCGTAGACTATTTTGTTCTGTCATCGACATTCAGTGATGTAGGCCTACGTCCGCATTGCCTAGGCTACATGTTGCGGCTGACCTTGCCTGTGACCTTTGCGACATATTATGAACGATCATTTTCAAAACTGAAGCTCATAAAAAAACTATCTACGAAGTACCATGTCAGAGAAACGGCTGAGCAAAATGCGCTGTTTCTTGCACCATTAATAAGGTCAGAATCCTAAAAAAAAAGATTCAATGTTGTCAATAGAAAATGAACATGTCAAAAAACTTGACACTTCAAAAGTGGTGGATATTTTTGCCCAAGAGAAAGCACGCAAACGAATGTTTTAATTTGTATGATTCTTCTTCTTAGACTACCTTAGACTTGACACTCGCGACTTGTTCAATTTGATTACCTGACCTTATTTATGGTGCAAGAAACAGCGCATTTTGCACAGCGTTTTTTTTTAAATCGAAGGGGTTCAAGGGGAGGGCCCACCACCGAAGCTCTGCACAAGGGCCCCCAAAAACCTTGCTACGCCACTGCCCCGATGGGTACGAATAAATTACCTCCATTGTATGCTCTCATTTGTAAAGTACATTGCTCCCGTTAGTGTTAGTCCAAGTGATGTTATGTCCTCATTTATGTTGTCTATCCAGCGTATCTCGTTAAACTCACTCCCCAGCTTTCATTTACCCTCTAGCCAGGGCAGGTATTTGTTCTGAGATTTAGGCTTCACCTGCCACCCCCACTCCCAGCTGGTACTCTGAGGGAGACATGTGTTAGCCACTTCATTTTCTTAGCCTCGGCATACGAGAGGTGGTACGGGTCTACGATTTTGAGGGGCCTATAGACTCTCCCTGATACAGAGTCTAAGGGTAAAGGGGATCATTCGGCATAAATATTAATGCAGATAAAATATAGATAAATCATAAATGAATCAATTATAACTGTATTATTATTATAATTATACAGAAATCATTTCATCAAATGTAGTTAGCACTGGCTGATTACCAAAATACATAATTACAGTTTGAAATCAATGGGCCTACATTTCCCATCTGGCCTTGGCCTATTATAACCAGCTCTGCACGGGCCTGCCCTCACCGTCTCATCTTCCCACCGACAGTGTACGGTCAATGTACTCATTACTTGGCCCAGAGACTCTGAACATCCAAGCCATCTTCAGCTGTCGACGGGAATCCGTTGTTTGGTTCCTCGTGTGTGCGTGGGCCCGCCACTGGTGACTCCATCAGCTTACTGTGCATTGTTTCGCTAACTGATTTAATAATTATATTCGTTCGTAATGACATTTAACATCACATAGGCTAGCCCAGAGAGCGCCTCTGAGTAGATATCTTGAAGGGGCGCTATATAAATCTTCAATTACATTACATTACATTATAGCTGAGCCAGCTAGAGGCTGCCAAGTACAGCAGAATTCTCGATATACAATTCTTCCTGGGTGTTGATCTGAACCCCGGATATCTCGATTCACAGGCCACCAAGTTAGCCAATACACTATCGCACACACACCCAGTTCTTGTAAATGAGGTTAAACGCGTTAACCCTTTGATAAGCTGCGTAGAAAATGCATTAATCTGAAGGTTTGAGTCATTAAGTCAGAGGTTACGTAAAATCCAGCCGGGTCTAATCTGTTAAAATTCCACGTCAGATTAAGGCCATAAAAACCCTAATACCCCATTGAGCCTTAGACTTAATGTCCGATAAGAGCAACACCAAAGTTATCAGAGATGAATGACCTGTCTAGTAATATCCGACAGTAAAAGGCCCTACCCAACACCACGGAACACACACACACACACACACACACACACACACACACACACACACACACACACACACACACACACACACACACACACACACACATGCACACAAACACACACAAACACACACCATACATACCTATATATACATAGATACATACACAAATTACACATACTGTGGCATACATACATTCACACACTTACACATGGAGCACGAGCGCCTCTGAGTAGATATCTTGAAGGGTCGCTATATCAAGTTTCATTGATTGATTGATTGATTGATTAATTGAAACGTATATAGAAACAAAAACAGACAAAAACACAACATACATACATACTAAAATACATACATACATACACACACACACATACATTATACAAACAGACACATACACATGCACATGCAAACACATGTCATTCATACACATACATGCACAAGCACACACACACAAACACATACATATACACACATACAGGGATACATGGAGTAGTACTAACCGTATCTGACTCCAATTCTCCACAGTCACCAATAATATCCCGCTCAACTCTCGCAACATCCTCCTCTCTTACAGTCACTTCACCACGCTCACCCCCACCATCCCCCTCCTCCTCTTCCTCCTCATCACTGCCACAGGATGCAACAACAAGGCGCTCAGCATCCAGCTCCAGTTCCACTTCAGAGACTGGACCAGACAGCATCTGTTCCGCTTCAGAGCTTTCCAGATGTTCTTCATTCTGCAACTCCTGGTACTGGAATTCGCATTCTGAAGATGCGGTGGCTTCCAGGCAGCGGGTGTTCGTCACCCACTTTAGCATCGTGGAACGCTCTACCCCAACCCCGTAGGAATCCACAGACAATGGGGTGTTCGAGAGAGGGTCGTTGCAGTCGTTGGGTTACACAGTATCGATTGTGTAATGTAATGTATTCCACTGTAACTGTAATCGATGGTCTCGAAACGCAGTGTTGTATTGTTTCATCTCGTATCATGTGGTCAGAGCGATATGTTTTGACACCTTTAAAACGTTTTCGACCGATTCTATATAAGGATGGGAAACGGTAGCCACTTGGCTCTAGCAATATCTTTAGACACCTTTAAAACGGTGTCGAACGATTCTATATAAAATTTGGATACGTTTGGGGTTATTAATTGAATTTGACACTTAGCATCGTTTGCTTGTTTACTGTTTAACGACTACTGTGTGGTAACAAAGATCATTAGCGTCGCCCTCCTCCTTTATCAAGTCTTGGGATTGGCACTGTCAGAAAGAGAACAGTGGCGGAGTTCCTTGACTCTCAGAAGAATGGTTTATTGTACACACCTTTAAAACGGTGTCGACCGATTCTATATAAAAATGGGACGCGGTAGGCGATTTAATTAAACGTGACTTGCCGAAGAATGGGTAATTGTACACACCTTTAAAACGGTGTCGACGGATTCTATATAAATATGGGACACAAAAGACGATTAATAACTTATTTATTTGGTGCATATATAACTTAAGTTACTGTAGTGGGACACTATACGATTGGTTTGAGCGGTCGCCTTGTAACGCGGAGAATACGGGTTCGATTCTCCTCCAATCGCGTAGAAGTTCTGTAGAGGGTGTATCAGGTGGAATTGAAGACGACTCGTCACAGCCACACGCTCAACTACGCCACTGCCCGTACTCCGGTGATGCCCGTCCCAAGCCTGGATACAGGAGGAGGGCGACGTCAACGGCCCTGGCAGCCATACGATATCGTTAAAGATTGGACACTACTACTTCCACGAACTCGACCGCAATGAAACACTGAAGAACAAATAAACCAACTGGGATTTTTTGAATAACTGGCTATATGGTCAGTCCGTTATCTGGCTTTCTGACTAGTTGGCTGTCTTTCTAACTAGTTGGCTGTCTTTCTGACTAGTTGGCTGTCTTTCTGACTAGTTGGCTGTCTTTTTGGCTAGTTGGCTAACTGTCTTTCTGGATAGTTGTCCAACTGACTTTTCACACAGTTGGTTAGGCCTATCTGGATTTCTGAATAGTTGGCTAACTGTCTTCTCTTTAGTTGGCTAACTGGCTTTCCGACTAGTTTGCCAACTGGTTTTTCGACTACTTGGTTACCTGGCTTTCTGACTAGTTAGCTGTCTTTCGGATTAGTGGGCTAACTGGCTCTCTGGATAGTTGGCAACCTGGCTTTTCGATTAGTTGGCCAACAGTCTTTCTCAGTAGCTGGCCAACTTGCTGCCTGCAAATGTAGTGCGAACACTATCTTGTTTTACTACCCAGAAGCGGTGGTGCCTTTGATTGAAACGATGAAAGGAAAGCCGCGCGTACTGATCCTACCCACAGGTGTCTGTGGTCGATTGGAAACACCTGTTGTACTACCACCTGTCCATTTAGCTCTAACCACGCTGTCTAAATGTCCCGTGGCAATCCATCAGAAGCTAAACGTTCTTGTTTTCCATGAGTTGCAGCACCGAATGGAAATACTCCAACTGGAAAACAGTTTCCTATATCATGTTCAACTCGTCACATAAACAACTGAATCAGGCAAGATCGGAAACAAAGAGGTATAGATTCCACACACAGGTGTGCTTAGAAGCTACCTGAGGTACTTAGAGTCTTACATAGGCTCCACTGCTTTTTAGACTCAATTCAGAACTCAAAGCACATCTGCTAAAAGTTACACCTCTTCAGAATTCCAGATACACCTTTCCAGATACACCTTTCCAGATACACCCCTTCAGAATTCCAGATACACCCCTTCAGAATTCCAGATACACTTTTCCTTTTCTTCAGAATTCCAGATAGCCTCTTCAGAACTCCCAAATAAAAGTGCTCGGAAGTACATACAAGTGCAACTCATTTGAACAGCAGCTACAACGCCATAGAATATGAAGCAAAACTCTTTAGAATTCCATATATAATTCTTCAGAATAGTTCCTGAAAAATTCTGCACGTACTACTCTTCTCAAATTCGACGTATACAGCTCCTTAGAGTTTTAGGCATACAAGTCTTCAGAATTTGATGTACAGCTTCTCATAACTTGAAGAAACAACTCGTCAGAATTCATGGCACAAATTGTCAGAATTCAAAGCACAACTCATCAGAATTCAAGGCACAACTCGTTAGAATTCAAGGCACAATTCCACAGAACTCACGGCACAGTTCCTCAGAATTCAAAGCACAACTTCTCATTAATCCAAGAACAGCTCCTCCGATAAACAACTTAACTAACTCTGCACGTACTACTCTCTCAAATTCCACCAACAGCTCCTTGGAGTTTGAGGCATAAAGCTAACTCTTCAGAATTTTACGTACAGCTTCTCATAACTTGAAGAAACAACTATTTAGAATTCCAAGGCACAGTTCCTCAGATAAACAACTTAACAAACTCTTTCGATTACAACATCTCACGTCTTCCGATCGCAATCACATCTTCGTCACATTCCGAAGCACAGGCCAGCATCAACCATCATCGGCCGCCAGACACGCCAGCCTCAGCAGCAGGCCGTGCAGACCTCAGGCCAGGCGACGACAGACACACGACCGACCGACCGGCAGAGGTAGGCGACAGGACGCCCGAGGGAAACCCCAACGACACATACACACCCAACCCCCTCGGGGTCGTAAGGTCAAATCGAATGCCAGGCATCATGCCAACCCACATACTACCCATTCATACACATAAGCATATATATATACACCTAGATACATATATCATATTGTATACAAAACACATATATATATACATAAATTTATATATATATATATATAATTATATATTATAATACCAATTGTTCTTTCTATTTGTGTTGATACAAAAATATCGGTGTATGTTACACCGATATTTTTAATAACGTATTAAACACTCTCAAATTAGCTTAGAAATTCCACACGCAAAAAAACAGTGAGCTAGAAATCCAGTCAACAAGAACGCCAATTAGCCAACTAGCCAGAAAGCCAGTCAGTCGACTAGTCATAGAGCCATTTAGTAAAAAAATGTAATTTGGCCAACGCGCCAAAGAACAGTTATTATCCGACTGGTTAGATGTCCAACTAGCAAGAAACCCAGCCAAATGGAAAACCAGTCTGAAATTCGGCCAGCCAAGACAGACTGGTCAACCAGAAAATGCGCACCTGAAACTGGATGGCAGCCAAAGACCAACTCATCTGGCTGTGTGGCATACAAGAGCCAACATATCGCTTAATATGAATCAGTTACGGAATTAAGTTATCAACTTATACCCCTTTAGCCCAGGGACCTTCATTACTGTTATTGAAAGAGTAATTGAAAAAGAGTTATTGAAAGAGTTATTGAAAAGGGTTATTGAAAAAGAGTTATTGAAAAGGGTTATTGAAAGAGTTATTGAAAAGAGGTTATTGAAAAGAGTTATTGAAAAGAGTTATTGAAAGAGTTATTGAAAGGGTTATTGAAAAGGTTTGATTGAAAGGGTTATTGAAAAGAGTTATTGAAAGGGTTATTGAAAAGAGTTATTGAAAGAGTTATTGAAAGAGTTAAGAAAAGGTTTATTGAAAAGAGTTATTGAAAAAGTTATTATTGAAAAGAGTTATTGAAAGAGTTATTGAAAAGAGTTATTGAAAAGAGTTATTGAAAAGGGTTATTGAAAAGAGTTATTGAAAAGAGTTATTGAAAAGAGTTATTGAAAAGAGTTATTGAAAAGAGTTATTGAAAGAGTTATTGAAAAGAGTTATTGAAAAGAGTTATTGAAAAGAGTTATTGTTAAGGGTTATTGAAAAGAGTTATTGAAAAGAGTTATTGAAAAGAGTTATTGAAAGAGTTATTGAAAAGAGTTATTGAAAAGAGTTATTGAAAGAGTTATTGAAAGAGTTATTGAAAAGAGTTATTGAATGAAAGGGTTATTGAAAGAGTTATTGAAAAGGGTTATTGAAAGAGTTATTGAAAAGAGTTATTGAAAAGAGTTATTGAAAAGAGTTATTGAAAAGGGTTATTGAATTGAAAGAGTTATTGAAAAGGGTTATTGAAAAGAGTTATTGAAAAGAGTTATTGAAAAGAGGTTATTGAAAAGAGTTATTGAAAAGAGTTATTGAAAAGAGTTATTGAAAAGAGTTATTGAAAGAGTTATTGAAAAGAGTTATTGAAAGGGTTATTGAAAAGAGTTATTGAAAAGGGTTATTGAAAAGAGTTATTGAAAGAAAGGGTTTATTGAAAAAGAGTTATTGAAAAGAGTTATTGAAAAGGGTTATTGAAAAGAGTTATTGAAAAGAGTTATTGAAAAGAGTTATTGAAAAGAGTTATTGAAAGAGTTATTGAAAAGAGTTATTGAAAAGAGTTATTGAAAAGGTTATTGAAAGAGTTATTGAAAAGAGTTATTGAAAAGAGTTATTGAAAAGAGTTATTGAAAAGGGTTATTGAAAGGGTTATTGAAAAGAGTTATTGAAAAGAGTTATTGAAAAGAGTTATTGAAAAGGGTTATTGAAAAGAGTTATTGAAAAGAGTTATTGAAAAGAGTTATTGAAAAGAGTTATTGAAAAGAGTTATTGAAAAGGGTTATTGAAAGAGTTATTGAAAAGAGTTATTGAAAAGAGTTATTGAAAAGAGTTATTGAAAGAGTTATTGAAAAGAGTTATTGAAAGAGTTATTGAAAAGGTGAAAAGAGTTATTGAAAAGAAAAAAGAGTTATTGAAAAGAAAGAGTTATTGAAAAGAGTTATTGAAAAGGTTAAAAGAAAAGTTATTGAAAGGGTTATTGAAAAGAGTTATTGAAAAGGGTTATTGAAAAGAGTTATTGAAAAGGGTTATTGAAAAGAGTTATTGAAAAGGTTATTGAAAAGAGTTATTGAAAAGGGTTATTGAAAAGAGTTATTGAAAAGGTTATTGAAAAGAGGGTTATTGAAAAGGGTTATTGAAAAGAGTTATTGAAAGAGTTATTGAAAGGGTTAGTCCCACCACTGAATAAGACACAGAAAAGTAATGCAATGACCTGAATGCAATTGTGTAGCACTGTAAGGATTCTTCATAGAGTTAACAAATGTAATGTAACTAGACATTTCTATAGCACCACTTAAGAGTCTCACAGAAGCGCTCAACACGTGGCCATAAACCAGCTGAAAAAGTGCGTCTTTAAGAGTCTAAAGAAATCCATATAGCCACATGCAGCATTAGTGGTACGAACAGAGGGTGGAAGAGGATTCAAGGCGCTGCAATCGAGAAGTCATGATGAGCACGAGAGTTGGTTCTAAAGCAGGACACAATCAATGACATTGATAAGCAAGAATACAGACATATTCTATACTGGTAAACAGTCCGCATTGCAAAAACCACTTTTTCAATAGCAGACGAGGACATGATGTAACGTGATAAGGTTTTATGAGTAAATGCTGAAGAGGCGTGGACTAACAACACAGAAAGGAAATAACAGCAGGGGAGTCTTGGTCAAAGGCTAACAAAATATTCATTGTAAACAAAACAGTAGCACTGGAAAGATTCTTTGAGCAGTCACTCAATAAGGCAACCACGGAGGTCATAGAAACAAACTGTTTAAAAACAAGCGATCTTATTAAGGCAAAAATTCATCAATTCAACAATTGTCAGGAGACCTGTGGAAGAGTTTGGATGATAACAAAGACAAAATACACAAGCTCATTGCTTACAATAGCTGTGCTTGTAATTCATTCACTTTCACACCAAAACCGTACTAATACAAGTGATACCTACATACAGTACATACATATATACATACATACATAAATACATACATAAAAGATGTTAAGTAAACAGTGCTATGGTTTTAACACAGATGAAAACTCTTCTAACTGCTTAAAATTCACATCATATGACAGCCATCAGGATGCAGAATAATCAATCTGAAAATACTCCTACACTGGAAGCATCGTTTGCCAAGGACCAATACCAGTTATTTGCTCTTTACTTCCTCTTCCTATTCAGTTTGGCCCAGAGACCTAGTCTAAAGGTTGCTCCATTCATAGCATTCGTTCACAGAGAGAACAGAATCTGGCTCACATATTAAATCTTTTCAAATGCTTTCACAAATTCACTGATACAAAGAATTCATAAATCACTTTCAATGCCACTGTATTTGGACATTGCCCGTTTTCAAAAGTTCAAATTAATTTGATTTCACTTATAGCGGAAATACCAAAAGACACTATGTAAACAGAAAACTCATAAGATAACTTAAAATCATTGAAAGCATTTTGACATAGTACCTTATTCTGCTTTACAAGCAAAAAAGCAACAGCAATATATTTTACCTTTTAGCATCGTGAACAATGACCTGTTCATCATTTCCTAAAATAACACAATATGCAGAACATACAGATGAAAATATGAATAAATACAAAAGGTAGAGCATACAGGCATAAGAATCAAAACGTGAGCAAGTATAATATATGTGCAAAACAAAATCAAAACAAATTTTTTTATAAGAAAAACAAACCATATACTTCCAAAGGATTTTTAAAATTAATTTTCAAGTAGCATCAGTGGCGTAGCCAGTTATTTTTTCATGGGGGCAGTGGGGTGGCAGCTTAAAATTATGGGGTGGCTACCGACGCCTACCGTTGGCAATAAAAGCGCGCATCGGAATCACGAGCCGTACGCACGATAATTGAGCAATTGAACAATTGAACAAAATACTGAAAGTAGTCAGGAGTGTCATGACATCATTGACATGACAGCAATCACATCATTGACATGTCTTAACGTGTCTTAACTCAGTAACTTAAGAACGAAGTAAAAGTCACAATCCGAAAATAGTAGTCGTAAGTGAATTTACAAATATATTTTCTTAATTTGTGTAAGTTGTCTTAAACCGAAGCTACAAATATCAGAATGCGAAAAGAAGTTGTTGTCTAATGATCAAATGTCTAAATAATAATTGGCACTACAAATTTCAAGGTTTTGTGCACTTTCAAACTGCAGAAAGCTCTCCTTTATTTCTCCTTTCTAGAAATAACGTACAACAAGAGACATCTGCTCCGATTTGCGTATATCCTTAGTCTCATCAACCATTATGGCAAATTCACCGCTAGTTTTAACCTCCTTGATAATTTTCTGTCTGACCATATCTGCTAGTGTCTTTATCATTTCATTCTGAAGCTGTGGACTGTAGTACTGTAACGATTCCCTTAGTATTATAACAAACATTCGTATCTATTCATATATACGTATATAGATTTTAATAGGTACAGTAGAAGATTGTATCGTTAATGATTAATTATAGCATTCTTTGTGTTAAACTTTAATTAATCAACCATCGTAGATAACTGGCGCATAAGGCCATTATTAGTCTTTATTGTCTGAATGCCATGGATACATAACTACGATGAAACCATGCCATTGGACAAATTCAAACGATGTCACGGTTGAGCAACAGACATTGACTGCGCAGGCGCATCACAAGAGGAAGACGGTGTGCAAAGAACCGTTAAGGAGTTCTTCACCTGTACGATGGGAAGAATGGCGTTTGCGTGGCGTCTCTAAGTGCAACTTGAGGCATTAGAGCGTCGAAAGTGTCCCTTATTCGTAAAGGTTATAGTTACGATAAGAACTATACTCAAGGAGTATAAGTACAGTATTGCGGAAATAAGATTCAGTCAAAAGGAATCTTATAATCGAACTGAACTACACGTCGGTCGATTTCAGTAAGAAGTTTAAATCCACGTACGCGGTTAAGTTCGTCGGAACTTCATGTACTGGACTGCTGTGCTGGATTAAAGTCGATAGCGAGTCGAATATAAGAGCGAAAGGATTCATACAAATCTTTTCATATTCTACTTTACTACAAGAAGATGCGATGCTACGTGAGTTCTACATTTTCACAGAAGAGATTCACTCGTCAATCCATCGAAGAACATGATCGTCGTGTCGTCATCATCATTCACAGTGAGATCTACGCTTGTTTGAAGTGAAAGTCCGTTGGGGTTATAAAGAAGTGACTTCAAGAATATCAACGTGGGAGGTAGTTAATTTCCCTTAGGCTTAATACCATATAGAATGCGCTGGTTTAAGTAATGATAGTTTATAGAATTAAAACAATCTTAATAGATTACCCTAGACAATAGAACGAGACCATATGTAAATGATATTTCATTAGTTTAACAATTTCATGTTAATTAATATTCAAACTTGAATTGCGTTGGATTGATTTGATTGGTTGAACTATATAACTTGACATACATTCAACCAATTGCAATGGATATAGACAATACTAGTAACAAGTGCATACGATCAATGCATACCCGAAAATAGATAGAAATCTATTATTAGGGAAACGTTACAAATCCTTTGCATTTCCTGGGAGATCCGTTAACTTCGCTGCAATTACAGGATTATATCGAGCTAATAGATGCAGTGTCTCAAGAAAGTTTCCTCTGTTGTGGCTTCCTTTTTCTTCACAATGTCCACGCTGTGCTATGTCCTGTATGGCGGTCAGGAGTAAAACTTCGCCAAGACATTTTATGTACAAGCGGTTTTCGGCGACCTGTCTCACGTAGGCTTCAATGACCATTTGAGCTACAGATGTTCCCTTCTTAGCCATAGTTTTATAATCTGCCCAGGATGTCATTGCAATAACGTGGATATCAGATTTCACATGTGATATAAAACCGCCATCGCTGTAAGTAGCTTTCTTCCAGTTGTATCAAAAATAAAATAAGTCAGAAATTATATAACATTCTTTATCACTCGTGCAGGGATTGGGGGGGCAGCTGGGGTGGCAGCCCTTTCTTTTGGGGGCAGCTGCCCCCCCCGTAGTTACGCCCCTGAGTAGCATAGTTCTTTTGATATGGTTTGCTTTCTCAAAATTTTACAAAGAATTCTAAAAGAGCATATTAAGGCAACTTGCATAATAATATGTTCTTTTAGTATTCTTTGGAGCATGATAAGAAAGCAAACCATATCAGAAGAACTCTTTTATTCACCTACTGTTACCTACAAAATAGGGTTAGTTGTCACTTGACAGTCTTTACATTTATGCAGTGCCTTTAAAAGGTTCTAAACATGTGTGACATAAACAGCCAGACAATAAATTATAGTCGAAATATAATAATTTAAACTTCAAAATTTACTCAGTAAACACTAAGCCTTGTATCATTATATTATGGGCACGAGTTGTAATGTACTGGTAAACCTGATGATTCTGTTTGATTGGTTGCAAAATAAACATTTTGATTGACTGAGTGACTGGACTGATTGATTGATAAGCGGGTCTAATCAACTTCTTCTCCACATTGAATAATTCCCTACAGTAGATTCATTGATTGATGATCAAGCTGGAGATGTTGGGACATCACCATGCAATATAATTTTTTTTCTCTCTTGATTTAATTTTGGGAATGTCCAATACTCATGTTCGACTAATTATGTGTGTAACTCACTATGCTCATACATTCATGTTGTTTAAAGTTTGCAATTCAGAATAAATAAACTCAAACTTATTTCACCTCCAGAGAAGATCTTGTCGTTGTTATTATCGAATGCCAGACAGAAGATGTTACTGTTATGTTGACCTTTCATCACAGCAGGCGATCCTTTACCATCCAACGCTCTTTCCACATTCCATAGCAGGACTCTTCGATCATCTCCACCTGGAAAAATCAACTCAGGATTAGACCTGTAGACTTCTAGAATGAATTCTCACAATGCTTTCCTTTTAACGTCAACATCATCAACAGGAAACAGCAATGTGAAAAAGCTGTGTTTGCTAGCCTACATCGTCTTCTTCGATGCTATTCAATTAAAAACATGTTTTTATTTAACACTTTAACAACGAGAGTGTACAAAAAGTGACTGGGAAACCAATGCAGCATGTCATTAGAGTGTTAAGCAAATAATATAGAATAGAATAGTATAGAATATTCTTTAATTAGCCATATGCAAACCGAATTTTGGTTTACATGAAACAATGCTTGTAGATAACAATAGAAATTATTGTCCATAAAGCATCCTGATAATGCTCAGATAACTGGACAAGTCACCAAATGTGGGTTCTTGCACACATATAGATGCCAACCAACAGAGTCCCATTCACAAGTGATAGTTGACACTAAGTTTACAAGTTATGGCCCTTGTTGCATTAAGGATGAGGAATGACAACAGCAGAAAGAAGTCTGCAGTGCTCACGTTTATGCTCACCAACCCGAACTTGCTCACAGACGGTATAGGACTCTATCCAGATATACACCGCAGGTTGCAAGGTCTGTGCACAACATGCATTAGTCACCAACGGCAAGTTCTGGTCAACTGGTCACATAATTTCGGTGTCACGACAACTCGTCGAACGACATTTCGTCTACGACACTTCGTCGAGCGACATTTCGTCGAGCGACATTTAGGTCTACTAAGTTATTTGATGTTGTCACTTTAAAATGGAAGCTGGATTGATGAACAAAACTGTTTCACGAAATAGAAGTGGGATTGATGAAAACATTCCTGTGTTGAAATAGAAGCTGGATTGATCGAAATAATTTTTCCCGTAAAAAGAAGCTGGAAATCAACCTGGATTCATGGATGAAAATAGGTTTCCATTCAATAGAAGCTGGATTGGATGAAAATAATCTTGTCAGTAATTAGAAACTGGATTCCTGAGAATATAGCACGTTTTAGCGAAATTATAAGAAAGCGGCCTCTGTTGATTAGCCGTAATGGATACAGATACACTGGTAGACGAAATGTCGTTAGACGAATTGTCGTCGACGAAGTGTCGTTATACGAAATGTCGTTCGACGAGTTGTCGCGGAACCCATAATTTCTTTCCATGATATGGACAATTGAATGCCACTTCTACCTTGCCATTGCATCACCAAATACAAGTCTGGGGCTCAAAAATGTCCAAATGGGAACCCAGTCTACCAGCTACAACTCAACCAATTCAAAATTGTGGCTGGTCTTCAGTGATATGCGATCAAATGGTTACAAAAAGCTCAAAATTCTAAGCAGATTTAAGAATAAAAACTCCTAAATGCAGCCTCAGCAGCAGAAACAGGATCAGTCATGATCATGACATATATTGTGATCTATTCATAATTTTTTTTTGTTTAAGGGGGGGGAAAAAATTTTTAAAAATTTTGAATTTTTTTTAAAAAAAAAAAATTTCCTTAAAAAAGGGCCCCAAAAAAACCCAAAAAAAAAAGTTTCCTTAAAAAAAAATTTTTTTAAAAATTTTTTTAAAAAAAATTTTTTGGAAAAAAAAAAAAAAATTTTTTTTTTTTTTTTTTAAAATTTTAAAAAAAAGGAAATTTTTTAAAACTGGTAGACGAAATGTCGTTAGACGAATTGTCGTCGACGAAGTGTCGTTATACGAAATGTCGTTCGACGAGTTGTCGCGGAACCCATAATTTCTTTCCATGATATGGACAATTGAATGCCACTTCTACCTTGCCATTGCATCACCAAATACAAGTCTGGGGCTCAAAAATGTCCAAATGGGAACCCAGTCTACCAGCTACAACTCAACCAATTCAAAATTGTGGCTGGTCTTCAGTGATATGCGATCAAATGGTTACAAAAAGCTCAAAATTCTAAGCAGATTTAAGAATAAAAACTCCTAAATGCAGCCTCAGCAGCAGAAACAGGATCAGTCATGATCATGACATATATTGTGATCTATTCATATTGTACTGTTTATATGATGGAAGGGTAATTACATGATTATTGAGTAAATTATGAATGTGATGATCCAATCCGCCTAAACGAATAAGAACAATCAAACAATGGCCATCGACATATGGTCTGCGCACATACACAGGGGTCTAAGCTAAATGTTCACATATACAGATATACATTGCTGTATAATTCTTCTTTTTATTCTAAAAGCATTATTTGAAGGAACTTTTTGCTTTTACTTAAGTAAAATTGTTGATGAATACCTATGTTTAAGTACTTAAAAGGTACGTTTACGTTAGGCCTACTTAGACCCCATATTTAGAACAACATTGATGACAAATCACTGATGACAAACCACTCAAGTTTTTTTACTTTTGCCGTGGCTGGGCTGGGAGCGCCTCTGAGTAGATTTCTTGAAGGGGCGCTATATAAATTTCCAGAATGAATGAATGAATGAATGAACATAATATCGGCATGATTTCGTCCCAAATTGTCCATTTCATTTGTCTGGTGAATAATGTAAAATATTTGGCGATGTGATCAGAACCAGAGAGAGAGAATACAAAGGGCTTCACCATTTGTAGTAAAGATCGCACTTGTTTCTAATCTTAACAATGACCAGTTCCCTATTAATTAAATAACAGCTGAAGTTATTTAAACGTCGGTAGTACCAGAAACTATCCAGTGGCCGCCGTTGTTTGAGAATTCAATGGCATTGATGCAGCCGAAGTGGCCCTTCAGGTCCTTTCTGTACAGTCTTCGACTCCTTTCCAGCAGGCCATCACCCATCTGATGCTTGAACATCTCGCCATGGCCGTCGTCGTTTCGGGATCTTCTGCCGTCGATCCACTGAGGAACTGCCACTCGTTTTCGCCAATTCTGGCGTCTGAAAGACATTTTTCGGAACTGCGCTTTACGAGCGAAACTGGGAGAGACAAGGACGAAGTTAACGCGAATTTCCCTTTAAATCACTTCGTGCAAAATAATCAAAACACAGAATTTGTCGATACCATTCGCTAGATGTCGCGAATATTCAACCCAGACGCCAACCACGTGCAGTCTCGCCATCGTAATCGTAATCTCCTAAATTATTTTTTACAGCGCTAATATAGCCTAATCGTAATCGTAAACTCGAAACTTCTACAGCGCCCACAAAGCGAAGTCGCGGGAACCAGCTTATTCACAGGCGCACAATCAAAAACAAAATCGATAGGCAGAGGGTCAAAATCCAGAGACCGGCGAGATGAGTCCTATGGGACTTCACCGGTAGCCCATAAACCACTCTCGGTTTGTAAAATTTTGTGTATTGTCATTTTGCTTTTATTTTGTGGTGAATAAACTACTTACTTACTTACTTACTTACTTACTCAGACAGGCAGACTGTACAGGCAGGCGGCTAATTAAGATGGTGCTTGGTTTT
This sequence comes from Aporrectodea caliginosa, assembly GCA_020284085.1. Lineage (NCBI taxonomy): Eukaryota > Metazoa > Annelida > Clitellata > Crassiclitellata > Lumbricidae > Aporrectodea > Aporrectodea caliginosa. The sequence goes on along the minus strand of JACEVL010000499.1, from coordinate 260,473 downwards.
GAGACGACGAGGTAGATCTATAGGCCTACATGTAAAACGTTTTTAGGTCAAGCTCCACGCTACCTCTGTGATCTTATGAGACGGCCTATCTCAGCTACTTCTGGACGTCCTCTCCGTTCTTTTGACCATCATGACCTTTTAGTTCCTCGGTCTCGGACTGCCACAGCACAGCATCGTGCCTATGCCTCTGTTGGACCTTTGCTATGGAATAACCTCCCTGCTTTAACTCGTGCTGTTATGTTATCTGGGGAGCACCACTGTTTCTGCTCGTTCTCTTAAAACTTTTCTTTTTTCGAGGGCCCTTCGCACTGGAAGCGCCTCTGATTAGGTTGTACTGCGAGAGGCGCTTTATAAATCCGTAAATAGAATAGAATAGAATACAGGGTGAAGTGTTGGATTCAGGATAGGATTTGTCAAAAAGCAATGCTTTCAGTTTCGAGTGAAAGACCTATAGTCTGTAGAGCGATAGCGAGAGGTGGAGTTTTGGTGACTTCGTATTAAGCTAAGCGCAGGGCACTGCAGCCAGTACCGGCCGGCCTTAATACCATTGTGCGAACAGTGCAATTGCACAGGGCCCGCAAATTTGGGGTCCCGAAAATGTCATAAAATTAACATGAACAAGACAACCTAATAATAATAGGCCTATCATAGTTTCAACTAAATCTTCTCTTTTATCAAAAAATAAAAATAAAATGGTAGGCTACAAACTTAATTTTCTGCGACATTTTATGTGACTTTTCGGGGCCCCTAGTGAAGATCTCGAGGCCCGAAAATCTCACAGTAAACCTGTGATATTTTTGGGCCCCTTATTGTGGGGCCCGAGAAAGTGTCACAGACAAATAGGCTAACATGAACAAGACACCTAATAATAATGTTATGGTTTCAATTTAATATTCTCTTTCGTCAAAAAGTCAAATGGTACCAAGTTGAAACCATTTTACTTTTATTTTGACATAATAATTATTACATGCTGTCGCAAAAGATAACATTGGGTGCAGAAATGATTACCTCATTTTTTAGGGTTTATTATTTAGCATATATATATATATATATATATATATATACATATATAATTATTAGCAACGAAAAGCAATTTGACTTGTGTCGTGGGGCCCCGTAGGTCTACAGTTCATTCTGCACAGGGCCCGCAATACACTAGGGCCGGTATCACGAAATAGAGTATCCGTCCTAGGACTATCCGGGGATGTATGAATTTATCCCCCCGATGGAATAAACCGGTTCAGAGTATCCGGTGGGATGAACCATTCTATCCCCTCGTGATACGCGTCACGATAGCCTCGACGAATTTCCAGTCAAAATCACAAAAACGAAGTAAATTAATTTCAGGTCGATGTACAAACTAAAGATACGCAATTTAAAAATGTTATGTATACAATAAATCCAAACAGTACCACTGAATACACTTAGAAACCGCCAAAAATGTAAATTAAAGTAAATATTCCATTTCGCTATGGGGGATACTCGTGTATGGGGGATACTCTATTTCGTGACACCGGCACTGCTGCAGCTTATTCACGAGCGCTTCGTCAAGTCAAAGAGGCTGTAAATTAAGAGATGGTCAAGGGAAGCTCCGAGTCGATTTGAGGAAGGCTAGAGAACTAAGAGAAGGGATCGAGGCGTCCAGAGGAGCTGCTAATTAAGGCTGGGGTTTCGTTGAGAACCATAGCGCGTTTGGAAGGCGAATGTTGGATGGGTTAGCCTAGCTGTTAGCGTAAGAACTTGCGAAAGTCGGCTATAATATGACTCCAAAATTTACACCATGTAGGCCAGAGGTGGGCAAACTACGGCCCGCGGGCCACATCCGGCCCGCCAACACTTTTTATCCGGCCCGCCAACACATTTTATCCGTTACACACAATACTTCAGAAAAGTAAAAAGTCTTAAAATTCAGACCGCAAGAAGAGTTCCACATGCTGCTTTTTAACTTGCTATTTCGTTTTGTATTAGTCGCATCCACTTAAATCTACATTATGTGAACAAGCATTTTCAACTAACGAAGATAAACAATTAAATCCAAGTAGGCTACAGATCTCAGTTAGCTGATAAAAAAACTCGATAATATGACCTCAGTCTCTCGAAGCCGTTTTTATCGGCTTCGCCAGCTCCGAGTAGTTTCTCGCTGTTTTTCTCATGACGCTCTACTGGTTCTTGTGCATGCTTTCGTTACTAGTCGGATTGATCACTGTTGCCCGATCCTCGTTGGCTTCCCGCTTCCCCCTTGGAATTCTGGGGCGGCTAGATCGATGTTCTGCGCTCGGCTGCTCTGCTCATTGGGCGAATCCCCAAAGTTTTCTCTGCCTCTGCCTACATGCGCGATGTGTTGCACTGGCTGCCTGTGACCCAACGAATCTGATACCGTATTGCTGCTTTGGTTTCACGCTGCGTCCTTGGCTGTTCTCTATCTTACCGGAGCGACCTCTGCCGCCCAGTGTCCGACTTTGTAGCTTGTCGGACGCTTCGCTCCGCGACAACGGGGCAACTCTTAGTTCCACCGGCTCGCTTGGCTGTTATGTAGTGCCGAGCTTTCTCGGTTGCAGGCCTCTCCTTCTGGAATGAACTACCATCGGAGCTGCATCTACTACCTCTGACCAATCTAACTGGGTTTCGTAAATCACTCAAGGCTTTTTTTTCTTTAGCCGTGGCTGGGTTGGGAACGCCCTGAGTAGGTTTGTTGGAGGGGAGCTATATAATTGCCCAGACTGAATGAATGCAACCAGTGCAATCAATTCTGGATTAGAGGAAATTGTTATGCATGTTCACAGTTGCATACATCTCACAAGTTACAGCCAAAGTATAATTAAATTTAATTCAGTAAACTTTTTTATTTTAGTGGTTATTAAAAGTTTACATGTACATGTAAAATGTTACCTGGCCCTCCGAATGTTTTTGACGTTTAATGTGGCCCAATGTGCAAAAAGTTTGCCCACCTCTGATGTAGGCTAATTAATGTTCTTTTATAAATACTAGCGTGCGTTGGCTATGGGATCAAAAGTGCAATTGTAGACATTTAGAGTTTATAGGGGCCTATAGCTCCTCCCGAGGGACGTTTATTAGAAGTACTCGAGATCTTGACCTGACAACACTAAACCACTATCAATCAATAGTCTTAGCGGCTGGAAAATAACAGGGTTGCCAGGCCGTCGCGAAATGCGCGAGTTGCGCTACTTTTCAATGCGCTCGCGACCGAAAATTTCGTCCTCGCGACCTCGCGATATATGGGCTATAGCCTACTTTTGAATTGTACCTCGGTCGCTACGGCGACATTATGAATTCTCGTAAATTGGCCGAGCTTTTTCTGTGGTAGGCCCAACGATCTGAAATATCCTTCGTCTAGATCGAGCTGCGTCTACACCATGGGAGTCTGCCTGAAACTATCCTTACTAAACTCAAAACTGTTCTTTTTGGGCGCGTTGGAGTCGGGAGCGCTAGCTCTGAGTAGTTTCCTTGAGGTGGCGCTATATAAATTCCCGAATGAATGAATGAATGCTGTACAATGTATACGGACTAGTCTTAGTAGTCTACGACTCTACGGTGAGCACTATGCAGTCTGTCATTTAAGTTTTCACGCCACTGATTGCATCGATCACGCGTCTTGTGACGTGACTGACGAAGCCAGTATAGTATAGTATAGTATAGTATAGTATAGTATAGTATAGTATAGTATAGTATAGTATAGTATATATATATATATATATATATATATATATGTACCTAGGAAAAATTATTAATGTCTTCATTTAACTGTTCATCTCTCGACTTTTGGGCTACTTTTGACGTGATTTAGCGACCAAGCTCTTCCGAAATTTGGCAACCCTGGCGAATAGAACATGTCTATGGAATAGAAGCAGAACTGATAGGCAAAGACGTTTGTGTCGCACAGGTCTACTACCGTCTAGTCTAGGCTTATATTTCGACAATATTACGCAAACGATGTCTAGCCCTACAACACCAAATAATGGATCTTGTATAGCCACAGTAATAATGTACAGTAAATTCAGTAATGCGGTCTTGTGTAAATTGTAATTATATGTAGCGAATCTAGCGATTGTACATAATCATATCAGATTCATATGCATGACAATATGTCTGCTGTAATGTAGGCCTATACATGCAGCGATTGTACAAATCTTATTAGCCTATTCTACGAAGCAGACTGTGAAATAAAAATGTGTGCCAACTTGTATGCTGTAGCTATAATGTAGCGATTGTATTCACACAGTCACCATAGTATTAAAATGCGTCATTTTATGTATAGATTCATGACGTCATGGCGTCTGTAGATCCGTCTGCTGTTGTTGTTGATAGGATTATGTTCGAGGTTTAGACCATGGATACATTATGTTGTCATGGATACGCGTGCAGTTCTGCAGAGTCACACTTAAGATCGGAAACAGTTTGTGGCAGAGCCGTTTTAAGAAGTTTGGGGGCCCTAGGCACAAACCATAACCTTAAACGTAACCCGGTTTCCGCCTCAATCTCTCAGTCATGGATACAGTGTATTGCATTAATGCATTGCATTTGCATATGTGTCATTTTGTCAAATTTATTAATATAGGCCTAGTAGGCTCACCTTGTCACCTTGTGCTGTCAGTTCCTTGAACTCTAGCGACGGTCATGATCAAACCTCTCCATTTCCTTCTGTCCGCCGTCGCATCTCTTAGTTCTGCCAAATTCATTCCAGTTGTTTCATGTATCTCATCCATCCACTTTTTCCTTGATCGTTCTTGTTTTCTCCTTCCCTCTCCATATGCTGACATTATTTCCTTTACCAATCCGTCTGATCGCAAGACATGTCCAAAGAACCTCAACTTTGCTCTTAGCACTGTTTGTTGTAGTGTCTCTTCCTTCTCAATTCCGATATCCATGCGAACCCAGTCGTTAGTCCTTTTCTCCATCCATGATATTCTTTGCATCTTCCCCCATATCCACATTTTCACATGCGTTAATCTTTTTTTCATTTTCTTGGTCATTGTCCATGTCTCACTGCCGTATGTTACTGTTGGTATGATCAGAGCCTTCACCAATCTCTTTTTCGTGTCTATACTCACATGTTTGTCCTTCCATATTTTTTCTAGACCATGCATTGCAGCTTTTCCGATCGCCACTCTACGATTTATTTCCATATCACACTTTCCCTCTTTTTCTATTACTGATCCCAAAAACGCGAAGCTAGTTACCGTTTCTATTGCCTCTCCGTCTATTTCAAACCTGTCCTCCTCCTCTGTTGACATGATCTTTGTCTTCTTTATATTGAAGTAAAGTCCAGCTTTCTCACTTTCACTCTTAAGCCTTCTTATCAGTTCTACCAAATCGGTTTTTTTACCCGCCAATAGTGTTGTATCATCAGCGTATCTCAGATTGTTCATTATTCTTCCCGCTATCTTTATTCCTTCCTCAGCCTCATCCATTCCCGTTTGCCTCATTATCCTTTCAGCGTACAAGTTGAATAAGAAGTCTAGTAGGCTACTAAACTGTTAACACGACTAGCACAGCTTTCTTTGTACTAGGCTACAAGTGTAGAATGAAAGTTTAGTTTAACATACGTTAAAGTTCTTAATGCGAATTTTTAATACAAATTGAAAGTGAGATTGTAAGGAATAAATGTTTGCTATATAGGCCTAGATGTATTGGCAGGACATTTCATACAAACATCGCTTTCGTGTTTTACTCTTAGCAGTCTCTTATATAATCAAATTCAAAGACTCCAACAAATCGTTCTTGCATCATACGGCTGCGAAGCTCATTCTTGATTAGGCCTAATTAAAGTTTTGAAAAAGAACATTCACTTTACAGTTGTCACCATCATTGACAGAAATATTCTTATTGCAATTTCAACGTTTGGAAACGTTGATTCCAGATTGTCATTCCTTATCATGACATAGAGTATTGACATAGATGGCACTGATGTTTTTGCAAATGACACTGACGTATTATAGCATTTCAGGTGTTCACATTCAGAAAATAGTTCTTGTAGTCAAGATCTTCAGGACAGAACTTTTGGCGATTTTGTTATAATTTAAAATATAAAACAATTTAGAAAATGACTAGATTATAGGACTGAGAGAGATTTGATATTAAAAATTAATATTAGCCTAGGCCTACCAAGACATAAAAATTCTTTGACAGCGTTGTAAATATAAACGAACGAATGAAAACAAACAAAATATACAGAAGCTGTGCGGACAGCGTGCGCCATGCTTTAAAATTATCGATTTTTCAGTCTAACTTCTATAGCGTTCTGCGCAGACTGCTCTTTTTAACAATAATTATATTTAACTAAAAATGCATAAGTTGTTTAAAAATGTGATAATGTTCTTACTTTGCAGAATTGTTAGAACTAATAATATTGCTCAGTAATATTATATTATCGTATTGTTATTACATGGTCGCGATGTAGTTTTTGGTTGGGGGGCCGCGGGGCCCCTTGTTGCGCGGGGCCCTAGGCACGTGCCTCGCGTGCCTAGGCCTTAAAACGGCACTGGTTTGTGGCTATATGACGTGGCAATAATGGTTGCCATGACGACCTGTTTCAGGTCGTCATGGCAACCATTATTGCGATGAGATGCATAATATTATAAATATATCACTAGAGAGAGTATCTGCTATCTGTGTTGATTCCGCCGATCAAAATGGCCTTGACCCTAATGTCACTCAAAATGGCGAAACGATCGAAGTTAACTTGTGTAGCGTGTGGATGTAGCAACTTATTAACGCCCAAAAACCTGGCCGCTGGAATATTATTTTATCGATGAGTATTAAGTTGTTATTTTGTGTACTAGATGTTTGCCCGTCCTAAGACGGTTAAAAACAATTTGAAAATGTCAAGAGATGCGTCTTCTCGTGTTATGATTGACATAAGTCTTCTCCCTCTCCTCTCCCCTCCCTACCTCCGTCCGACCGTCCGTCCATCCTGCTCTGCTTCAGCGGCTGAGTCGTTATATCCAATTTGTGCATCGTCGTAACGGCGCAATATAATATATTAGATTAGTTATATAGCTGTTGCCTGTTGGTGCTGATTGTCGAGACAGGAAATTAATCAGGTTAGAAATAAGATTAGTAAAGACAGAGAGCCAACTGGGTAAACCTGTGTTAAAGTCGCTTAAGGTGCCCGCGAGTTTGAAGATGTTCCGTCTATTGGAAGAGCAGGCAGCCCCTTTGTGGTTAACTATACTACTACATGTAGCTAGTAACACCACATACAATGACATCCTCGGTTGGCAGCATCTAAATGCTGTGGGAAATCGCTGCCTTTAAGCCTTCTGTGGCTCAATTAGCTCTTAGCCGATAGACATATCGAAATTCTTTTAAGAGTCATGCGTTTAAAAATGACATATAGAATAATTTTGAATGCGTATGTCCTCACAGACAAAGTTAAGCGCATATGGGCTTGACTCACCTACAGTATGCGCCACTCCGCCTGCTCCGCACACAAAGTAAGTTATTGTTAAGAGAATTATTTTTGAATTTTTGACAGTTTCGGGCTGGCTGAATTTAAACATTTCAAGTCGTAGTTTAGCCTTTCTGATAGGGTAAAGCATCGCAGCCCTTAATGTTATGCCAAACAATAGCAGGCACGTTATACCGTCGGACCATTAATTTTTGTTTGGCAATAAAGCACGTGTTAAAGCACGTTATTGACTTACTTTAGCTTATTTTATTTGCTCAAAATGACCCGTAGCAACAAAATGACGGCAACTTCATTAGGCCTAGTTCAGAGAGTGCACGAAACGATTATCGTTTTGCCGTATTGTGACGTCATGTATATGCGATTATCAGATACGAATTAAGATGGCGATTTTGACCATAATAATTATTGTTTATAGCGTCCGGCCATGATCACGCTGACAATATAGTTCCCATAGCCACAAAATGTCGTGAATTTATGACGTCATGTATTTGCGATTGCCAGATACGAATGAAGACTACTCACTTACTTATTTTAAGATTGTATGACAAGAAGCATAATACCACAGCATTGTCACTTGGGATAATAAACCTACTTCCGGACGTTCCGGTGCTTTATTTTAGTGTGTCAGAGAAAAGATGACATAGTAGCCTAATCTATAGCTATTATAGGGGTTCGGGGCCGCTATTCCGGGGTCCGCTATTCCGGGGTCCGCTATTCCGGGGGGCCGTTATTCCGAAGTCCGCTATTCCGGGGGCCGCTATTCCGGGGTCCGCTATTCCGGGTCCGCTATTCCGGACTAATGAAGACAAATATATATGTATATAATTATGTACAATTGTACATTATATGTATATATATGCATGTATATGTATCGATTTATATATATATATATATATATGTTTGAATATGTATACATATGTTTGTATATATGTATATAGATCTATATACATGCACAAATGTTATATATGTATATACATCTGGATATATATGAAATGGGAACAGGTCGATAGTCCGAAGGTTCGATAATCCGAAGGTTCGATAGTCCGAAGGTTCGATAGTCCGAAGATTTCATGGTAAAACATATCATATGCATATGTACATATAGTCATATATGTATATGTACAGTATATGTATATATATGCATGTATATGCATGTACATGTATATATGTTTGTATATGTATATATGTTTGTATATATGTATTTATATCTATACATGTACATATATGTATATATATATGGATATATATACGTAGGCTATGTATATATATTATATGTATATATATGGATATATATACGTATATATATTTATATATATACGTAATTACTATGTACATATGTATATATATATATATAAGTTTGTGTATATATGTATGATATTTATATATATATATGTACATATGTATATATAATATATCTATATATTATATACATATATGTGTGTGCATAATTGCATATGTATATATACATATATATGCATATATATGTATATACATAAATATAAATTCACAATGTATATATGAACATATAAATGTATATATGTGTACTGTATATATTTATGTATGGATATATGTAAGAATATGTATATAAATTATATAATATATAATTAAATGAATATAATTAAATTATATTAATATAAATAATATATATATATTATAATTCAATTTATAATTAATAATATATATATTATAGTAATATAATCAAATTAATTATTATATATGATTAATATTAATATAATTAATAATATTAGTGTTAATATTAATTATATAATTATAATTATATATATTATATACATAAATATATATTCAAATACATATAATAAAAATAATATACAATATATATCTATATGTGTATATATTATTTTTATATATAATTTAATAATTATGTATTATATAATTATGTAATTATAATAATATTAATTATTTAATATTATATATTAATAATTAATAAATAATATATATTAATAATATTAATATATTATATTAATTAATATAATATTTTGATATTATATATTATAATTATAATAAATAACTAATTAATATATTTATTAATGATATTAATTATTATTATATATTATTTTATTAATTATATAATTATAATAAATAATTAATTAATATTATGATAATTAATTAATATTTTAATTATAATTATAATTATATATTAATAACTATAATTAATCTATTATTTTATATTTTATTATAATAATAATTATTTTAAAATAAAATAATAAAATACATAAAATATATATACAATATACATATATATAATTACATATATATATAATTAAATATAATTAATTAAATGTATATATAATTATGTAAATACACACATGCATATATGTAAATACATATATACATGCATTGCATGTGTATATATAAAATATGTATATAAATACATATATATATAATTATATATACAAACTTATATTCATATATATATATATATATATACATATGCACATATATATAAATACGTATATATATACAAATATATATAGACATATACAAACATATATATACATATACACGCATGCATGTATACATATACTCTCCATATACATATACATGTACATATGCAAATATGTTTTACCATGAAATCTTCGGACTATCGAACCTTCGGACTATCGAACCTTCGGATTATCGAACCTTCGGACTATCGTACCTTCGGACTATCGATACGTAACCATATGAAATATATATATATATATATATATATATATATCTGTGTGAATATATATATATGTATATACATATATGTAAGTATCTATATTTGTATATGTATGTATGTATGTATGTATGTATGTATGTATATATGTATATAGATGTATGTGTATATGTACATGTATATGTATATACGTATATATATGTACTTAGGTAAATACATATGTGTGTGCATGTATACATGTTTGTGTACATATATATGTATTTGTGTCTATGTGTTTGTATAGTTATATGTAAGCATATATGTATTATGTATGTACATGTATGTTTGTAGTTATACATATGTACATACATAAATATATATATATACTTACATGTAAGTATATGTATATTCATGTATATATACAGGTATGTAGGTATTTAAACACATATTCATGCTTAAATATTTATTTACTTACACATACATATACATACATATATACACATATATATGTATATCTACATATATATATACACACATATATATATTTACATAAGTACATTTATATACGTATTTACATATATATATATACATGTACATATACACACATACATCTATATACATATAGTATATACATACATATATACATATAGATAGGCTTCATACATATGTATATATTACATATATAAACATATATGTACATATACACATATATATAGGTATGTATACATATGCACACATATATATATCTATATATATATACACTAATATCCAAATATATAAAATGTACATGCATATAGTTACAAATACAGTTATATATATAAACATATATACATATACAAACATATATATATACATGCATATATATACATATAATGTACAATTGTACATAATTATATACATATATATTTGTCTTCATTAGTCCGGAATAGCGGACCCCCGGAATAGTGGACCCGGAATAGCGGCCCCCGGAATAGCGGACCCCGGAATAGCGGCCCCCGGAATAGCGGGCCGGTACCATTATAGGCAACAAGATAGTTTCTAAGTAAGTCCGTGTCAATCCAACGTAGGCCCTGCCGTAGGCATTGCTTATGCTTTAATAATATATAATACAGTAATCGTCATGGTTAGGAAGACTTTTAAACATGTTTCGGCATTTTTTCATGCGCATCATCATCATCATCAGGATCCATGGGCCGAAAGCCCGTAGGTGTCCAATGCAAATTTCGTCATCTGTTTCCACAATCCTCTGTCTTGCGCCAATATATTCAAGCTACATGTGTAGGTCTTGTTTACACCAATCCCTGATGTCATCAGTCCATTCTCTGTTAGGTCTAATTCCTCTTCGTCCCCTTCCAACCATCATTCCCATCACGACAGTTTTATTTTTCTATTATTTTCCATTCTGCATATATGCCCAAACAGACCCATGCAATTTCCTTCTCATTTCTGACCGTACAAATTATCCAAATACCGGACTGTCCGGTTCATTACCGGACACCTGGCAACCCTAGCTATGCCAGATTAACGCCGTGCTATATAAACCAAAGACTAACCTCTAAACAGCATAATAGTGTGTGTTTGTACTTGGTCTTAGGGGCCGTCCATAAATGACGTCACGCACCTAGGGGGGGGTTCGGAAATTTGTGACGATGTGTGACGTGGGGAGGGGTCTGAGAAATGTGACGTCACACCAGGTCTATGTTATTAAATTTAACAAATTAACAACAATTCAATTTTAATAATAACTGCACAAATTTTGAGGATTAAATTTTTATTATTTTTTTAATTATTTTAATGTATACGGGCACCATTATTAATAATTTTCTAATTATTTCAATATTTGGTCACCGTTAGATTTTAAAATATTCATGCTTTCCCTAGGCTATTTGTTCCATGAAGGAGCATTTTGCTTCGCCATGGAAATTTGGTTTTAGGGGGTTAGAGCTTTGTGACGTCATTTTCAGAGGGGGTGTTACTTTTGTGACGAAGTGTGACGAGGGGAGGGGGTTAAAAATCAGCCAAAATTGCGTGACGTCATTTATGGACGGCCCCTTACATGAACACAAAAGCGAATTAATAGTAATCCAAGAGAGAACTTTACATCGTTGAACTACTTATTGTTTCCTAGAAAATTACGACCCGACAAGACTGGGTCAAAATTAGAACTCGCGGCATGTTACGCTAATAATAGCGCTATAAAATTGAGTTATAGATTATCATCTGCAGAAAGTAGGGAAACAGCGTAGACGGGTCCTTGGCCTTGACTTTGGTGTGGTGGACATTTTGTTCGTTGTTGAGGGCGATTTTGTCGAACAAGATGTGGTACGAAGTGTTACCTAGTGTTGCCCTTGTCTACGCCTGTCTCGTTATTCCACCCCATGCCCAGTGGGCGATTAACTGGCTGTGTTTTAATGGGAAGGTGAGAAAATCAGTGAAACAACTAATTAAATAGCACGACCTCTACCTATCTTCGCCACTGATCGTACTCTGGCAGTGCCAGTCCCTAGCCTGGATAAAGGAGGAGGGCGACGCTAATGATCTTTGTTATCACACAGCACTAGTCGTTAAACTGAAACTACTACTACGAGTCTACGACCTCTACCTCATTGACTGGACAGTAGATGTGCAGTAATTTCTGGATGGCCTAAAACCGTCTTCCACACTGACCTTATTTATTTACACAGTACTTTAGGGAAAAGTACGCATTTTAATATGCAATAAATCAAAGATTGTCAATAAAACCTAACTCTTAGCGTGCATGTTTGTGCAACAGATTTCATGACAGAGGGTTGAAGATCAACTTGCGAGGAACGCAGTCCCAACATCTATGTAGGGTCTACAGTCCCCCCCATATATGCGGGTGCGGGCCGAATACCCGAATCCCCGAAAGGCATTTCGGCCGGATCCCCGAAATTAATTTTCTAAGTCCAACTCGAAAGAATATAATTAACAAATAAACATTTGAATAGGCAGCATATCAATATACATCAAGGCCATGTCATGTTTACAATTTAACTCTGAATAGTTCGGCCGCTTTCTAGAAAACTGTTTTCGGGAAATCGGGTTTTGTCTGTTTTCAGCGTTTTCGGGGATTTGGGTTTCGGGGATTCGGGCTGACCCCATATATGCTTACGGACTATTTTGGTTTACAGGAAGGCACTGGCTACGGTACCGTCCGACCGGTACCGTTATTTCTTTTCTACGGTACCGTCCGCAAATAATCTATGGGCGATTGCACATATCTATGGCGTGAAAGCCTAACCACCAATAGCGCAGTAGTTAAGAGATGAACGAAACTAACCCTAACCCTGACCCTAACCGACCCTCACGACGCCTAATTTGACACTAAACGACCACACGAATACTAACCTGGCCCTAACCGAGCCTCAAGTTGTCGGCCATAGAAAAATTCGACGCGAAGACAACAACTGAACGTGACAGGCTTTTCCCAATATTTATTTCAACCGGATGTACACGCCATAGATATGTGCAATCGCCCATAGATTATTTGCGGACGGTACCGTAGAAAAGAAATAACGGTACCGGTCGGACGGTACCGTAGCCAGTTCGTTACAGGAACTGTGAATTAAGAAATCGAAACTTTGATGTGATTGGAAGGGAAACAGTAGGCATTATAGAATTTTTATGAATCCCAAGTGCAAACACCATCCCAATGACTCCATGAGGAATGAAAGTTCCCATGTTCTTCCTATAAATTGCATTACGGATGATGCATCTGTTGCGTTCAGAATGTTTTATTTCTATCAGAATGAAAGGCTCTTTTGGTAAAAAACTTGCTAAGCACTGTGAACCACGAGTAGGTCATAATAATTTTTGGGATACTTAGTCTTTTTAAAACTTGCATTGCACCAATCAGAATAAAAGGCTCTTTTGGTAATAGATTTGTTCACTAGGCACTGTGTACCATGAGTCAGGCATAATAATTTTTGGGATGCTGGGTCTTTTTAAAACAAGTGGTGTACAACTTTGTTCCTAAGGTACTTAAGAGTCAATTTCTGTTGATTTGTATTAATATGAGAGCCTCTTCAGGATAAGAAGCCTTCAAAGTAGGCTAAGTTTTCTGCAATTCTAGATATTTCATGCATTTACTAAATTGCATACATTTAAAAACTGATGCAATTGTTCTTGTGCAGAAACTATAAGTTTCGTTGCCAGATACTTTATTTTAGGCAAAACACTGCAACATTTATTCTTGAGAAGGACTTGTACACATATTTATGTAGCAGTACATAGCCAGTAGTCTAAGATCATAAGATGGGTTTGTTACTAGCCATCAGTAATATAATTAACAGTAGTTTCATGTTTTGCTTCTTGATTAGCTTTCATTTTACTGATTCTAGTCTGATGCTGCATATTGGGTCTCGCTCCTGCCTATCTTCGCGAACTCTGCTGCCCTGTCCTTAGTGCTAGGGGCTCTTGATCCCTCCGCTCATCTGAACAGGATCTCCTACTTGTCCCTTTTGCCAGAACATCCTCTATGCAGAACCATGCTTTCTTGGTGGTGGGTCCCTCGACCTGGAATGACCTCCCTTTGGAGCTTCGCCTCTTTCCTAGGACCTTCTCTCCTATGTTCTTTTCTCACCTTAAAACTGTTCTTTTTGGCCGTGCTGGAGTCGGGAGCGCCTCTGAGTAGTTTTCTTGAAGGGGCGCTATATAAATGTTCGAAATGAATGAATGAATTTTATGGTGTTGATTTTTGGTTATTAGACTGTAGCCAGAAGATGGGAAGAACATCCACAGGACTTCCATGTCTATTTGAGGGACAGACGGATTACAGGCAGTGAATATAAACCAAGGGTAGGAAAACGCAGAATTTGGCTCTGTGCCATACTTTAAATTATTGATGCAGTTTTGTTTATAAAATAAATAATTTGGCTGCATGCCCGGATATTGATATTACTGTCATTTTGTTAGTTTTATTGAATTTAGTTGCAAATATTGGCAATTGTTTAAATTGTTATTTATGATTTTTAAGGCTTTTAACACTTTAACAATGAGCTGCTTTGGTTTCCCAGTCAATTTTAGTACATGCTCGTTTTTGAAGTGTTAAGATAAAAATCTGATATTAGAAGATTTCCAGTGGTATATCTGTGTCACAGTAGCTGAAGAATATGGTCACATCTATAAATACTTCATTTAATGAACAGGAATGAATGTTGAATTACTTACGATTAAATTTTGTTTGTCTTACAGAGATTTAGTTTACGAATTTAATGGATAGATATTTTAAGAGAATCTATGCGAATGCCATGAATCCATGAATGAATTCAATGAATCAGAGATGAGCACAATTAGTTAAATTGCTAATTGATTAGAATTAGAATTTGCTTCTGAAATTTGCTAATCGATTAAAATTAGAAGTGACAAAATCTTGTAGCTAATCGATTAGAATTAGAATTAACCAAACTTAGACAAACCGCTGATCGATTAGCTAATCAATCAGTTAAATTGCTAATCGATTAGAATTAGAATTAGCTTGTGAAATTTGCTAATTGATTACAATTAGATTAGTAAAATCTTGTATCTAATCGATTAGTATTAGAATTAGCTGTTTGTCTAATCGATTAGCTAATCGATTAGAATCTAATCGATTAGGTACCCATCTCTGGAATGAATGAATGAATGAATGAAGACCAGGTACAGGCAATATGTCAAATAACTTAGATGACTGTTTCTGTTTGACAGGGCCTCGAAGCAATTTCAGATGCCAAGTAGAGAGATGCGTGATCGTCTCTGACATTTACATCTGGTTGCAACTTTTATCTCGTAGCAAGTTTTCGATTTCTACTAAAAATCAGTCATCTGATGAAAGAAAAATGGAGTTTCCAGGACGTGGAACGCGTTGTTTTGGAATTCGATAGTTTGTTGTATTTGAGTGTAGAACAGTAGTTAGGCAAGAGAGAATGTGAAACAAAACACGGGTTACGTGCTTAATGTATGTCTGAAGTACATTAAGAACTGTGTTGATGCAAGTCTAAAAGCTTCAAGAATTTAAATGGAGTTGTTTTTGTTGGATGGTGATTGTGAAGCAGAACCTTTGTTGTACATCCAATCTAGGACCTGTCTCTTTCTGTAGGCATGTTCTCTTGTTCTTAGACTGACCCTAGGGAAATGATGAGGTTTACAAATGGGCTTGCATTTTAACCCTTTAACGACGAGCTGCTTATAGTTTCCCATACATTTTAGTACACACTCGTCGTTAAAGGGTTAAACCACACACAGCTGGTTCTGCACATTGAGTCATTGTGTTCCTAACCCGACTTTAAAAAAGGAGCATTTAGGAAGGTGCTAGATTGTTCCTACCCAGTTGCCATGCGATATAATAATCTTCGTTTAATAGTTTCATACTGACAAGTACCCAGTATGATCACAATTCATAGTATGAACGGACGATCAAAAATTATTACAAGGCTCGAATTTAACTGTTGGCAGCCATGCAAGGGGAGCCATTTACATGCCCCGGGTCCCAAGACCGCAGAGAAGAGGCGTGAGTCAGCAGTGTGGCATAATAATCTATAATAATCTTTGTTTAATAGTTTCAAACTGACAAGTACGCAGTATGATTACAATTCATAGTATGAACGGATGTTCACAAATTATTACAAGACTTGAATTTAACTGTTGTCAGCCATGCAAGGATCCCATTACATCCTACTACTCATTACTTTCAACGCCATCTGGCGAATGAAAAGGCGTAGTCGACCCTTAGTGAGGGTACCTGGAAGCGATCCCGTGTCCGTTGCCTCTTCCTGCCAGAATGTTACCATTACCCTAAACCCCATCCTCTGGCACCTGGGTAGGACTTGTCTGTCACTCTCTGCATGACATACAGACAGAAAGAGACAGAGAGATAGAGAGAGCTGCTAAAGTGGGTTTCGTTTAGGTGAGAAGACATTGCTCAACTGGCAGATATTTAGTCCTCATTTATTAAGCTTTCGATTGATCAAGTATCAATCGATGGCACTGAGCAATTGTGAGTAAAGGACTTGCTCAAGGTCCCTACACAGTAACCGTCTCGGGGGAGATTCGAACTTGTACTGTTCACGTTACAAGGCAAGCGTTCTAACCAGAGTAAGATAAGTAAGAATATTCTTTATTTGACTGCCAGCAAACGCACAGTAGCTTACAGAAGAAATAAATAATAATAGAAACATTTATGCAGTTATATAACATTATCAAAATAAAACATTCTAGGTAGGGTGAGATCATGTGGCCTGGGTCGCGTATTGTAGGCCTATGGAGTGACCATATGGGGAGGGAGGAGGTCGTGAAGGATGTGAAAAGGGTTTGAGAGAATTAATCAGAAAAAGAGTAGAATCAGCTCTAGAACAGTGTTTATCAAAACTAGGAAAATCGTCAGGGAGAAAGCCTGAAAGGATCAATTTTCTCAGAATTTTTTGGGGAATAACAGAATGTTAACCCATCCGTTCACAGGTTCCTTAGGATTACGCAAGCCAAACACCCGCCTTCATCGTGTGTAAGTCAAACCCTAAGACCTCGTCCAATATGTACATTTTCATTTATTTGAAGCTCGATATACATTGACCAGAAGCATTGGATGGTTCAATCCATGACACGTCTAACGCGTTGGGTGACTTGGGTCATGGATCTTGTCGAGCCAAACGCTGCCTCTCCAAGTAAAGGCGTACGCATTTCAGGACAAGATCTGTAGCTCTTTCGAGAGTGTCTGACATAGCAACATCCACACAGTCTGAGCCTGTCTCGTAATTCGCTGTTCACCTGCATATGCCGTACGCCAAGCTGTACAGACCGTGATCGGCACAGCGCTCTGCACACGGCAGCAAAGTCCCTGCAGCAGACGCGACCAGCCGCATCATTGCTCGCAGCCAGTGTGACCACTCCTTGGGATTTTTCCCAAGATCTTGGGAGTTTGGAGGGTCAACTTGGGATCTGGGGATTTTACATAGCAATCTTCGGATTTTTCTAAGGTTAATGGACTAGTTCAACCGTACTTTTCAACAGTGGCAGCGAATCAGATTAGAAAAAAAGCATATTGAGTACAGGGTAGCTCACTCATTGGGCCTGTCTTAAAGACTTTTATAATAATTGTAACTGGTTAACATTGTAATTTGCGAATTCAATGTTATGCTCCGGTTTTTTCTTTGCGAGTTCTTAGCTAGGCATTTTTGTGAATAATTGTGATTATTAAAACGCATTTCATATATTTTCATGACAACTCTTTCGTTTTCATTAACTTGGGATTTTCTGGTACACTTTTGCCCAATCTTGGGATTTTTCTGGGAAGAGCTTGATATTTCAGAAAATGCAGAGTGGTCGCACTGCTCGCAGCCAGCCTGCAGTCAGCGGTGCTACACTGCAGCTGCTGCTGCTGCTGCACGGCTGCCATGGTGAAAACACGGCCTGCGTTATCACGGAGGCAGAGCACGCGTGGCAGCCAAAGACTGTCATCAATAATGCGAAAGGCGGCGGCCGCGTTTTAGACAGGTCAAAACGCGGTCGTGTCTTTTCCACGACCGAATTATTGCGTACACGCGATCCGTAAGAAACGGGGTCGGATTGGAGTCTTCGTCGCAGAGAATTGTCGCCTGATCGGTCGAGAAACAGACAGACAATAGGGTTCAGCGTTAATGTCAAAGGTCGCCTGACATTTTCAGGGATAACAGAAAAAACAGACGTCCGCGATCTGGTATAGCCTACCTCACGAGATCGGGCGTTTGGTCTGCGACGCAGATAAACCGTTGTCTGTCTCCTGACTATACCGCTCTGCGAGGACCACGTACGTAGGGCTATTGAGTACAACGATTCGGATCCAGACGCCATCAAGTCGCGTATAGGCCTAGTGCACGGTAACCTGCCTAAGAGCAGTGCTGCGCGGGTTCTCTGTGACTCTTGAACCCAGGTTTCTGGAACAAGGACAGCCGAGCAGATGTTTAATCGGTGGTCGCTGCAGAGAGCGTCAGTCAACGAAAGGCGGCCGTCGGCGAAAGAAGGGGTTAAGATGTGGCGTGTGCTTCTGACGGCTGCTATCCTCGTCACGTGCTTATCCAACCGTGCAGTTGCTGATGAGGAATACTCAGGTGGGCTTCTATTGGCATCTCTGCTGAAATTGGGTCAGCCGAAATTTATCGACCCTGTTAGCGGAACTTATTGTTCCTTTGGGTCTTCTTATTGTCACTGGATTGTCATGCCTGTCTTATTGGTGAATGTGAATTGTTTAAATTGGTGAACAATAAAGTATTGATTGATTGATTGATCCTGCTGTAGGCAAACCGTTGCTAGGCTATCATCCCAAATGTATTGATCATGTTAGTTTTGGCATTGGAGTTGTAGTAAGCAGCAAAGCTTACAAGCTGAAATGAACTTTTTCAGCTGTTTGATGGCTACACGTTCAGCGCTTCTGAGAGACTCTAAGTGGCGCTTTACAAATGTCTTGTTATATTAAATTACATTAACTGCATTATAACATACTAATCTTAGCATTGGAAATATTAGAAAGCAAACTGTATCACCGTATCAGTTTAATCCAAAATGTATTAGTTAATCGACCTCATGTTCATTTTATCATTCAAAATACAGTAAGCATAAGTGTTAACACTTGCAATGACAGTTGATATTTTAAAGCACTGTAGAAGTAGCTTGCTACTGATGATAGCCTACTATATAAATTGTCATAATGCAATTACTGTCTCATAAATCCAAATGTAATTGCTGCTTTTTTGGACAATTAACATGTAATGAACACTTTACTTGGTTTGCAATTCACTACCGCAGAGTGCACGATGTTTAGATGTAATGGAAGGCTGGTTTCCAGTTGGGCCTGCTATAATTAGGCTCTTGTGTTTCTGTATTAGTTTGGTAATGGTACTAAAGTGCTGTGCACTAGTGACTTTTGAACTGTTGTAAATTGTACTTTACTTGTTGTTCTTGGGAAAGGTTTTCAAGGGAGATGCCCTTGTTTTCTCTTGCCATTTTTTTCATTTTTGTTTAGCAGAGAACTCATGAGCCACAAAGTAGACATGACATCTCAGTTCAGTTTTTGGTTCTGCAAAATTCACAATACTTGAAATTAATTAGTTTACTATGCTCTAAGCCAAACTTATATATACAGTCTTAGTCAATAATTGCATTTAAGTTTTGGCCGAGTTTATGGGCGGAGTGTATAGCCATGGTATTCTGAGAATTGTTGCCAACTTTAAAAATGTTGATGATAGCAAATCAACAAATAATTTAATGTTCCTGGCTTTTTATTTTTATTTCTATGGAACTGAAATTTGTTCTTTTATCTAAAGTTGGTAATTATAACTAAAATAGCCAGAATGTGATCTAAGTTGGAAGGGAAACATCCTTCATACTGGTCCAGACGTCACCAGGATGCATCTTCCCAACTCACTAACTATACTGCTGCCAAAAGTATTCCTTCCATTGCATCCAACCATAAATTTTACCATGGAAATAAATGGATAAAGGATAACTGAAACCAAAAATGAGATTACTTATGTAGTAAATAAGATCCCTTCAGTGATTGTGATGAAACGACTTTGGCGGTCTTGAATGTACAGGTTACCAGTTACTAAAGGCTTTGTGTCACATGAGATGTTCATGGTCTCAAGGTTTACTGATTAAAGTAGGGACCCTGGGCAAGTCCTTCACTCGCAATTGCTCATGCGCTTCGGCGTGAAACTCCGATTCAGTGTTTGCGCTGTAGTCGGGAGCGCCTCTGAGCAGTGGCATAGCCAGACTTAAATTCAAGAGGAGGCAACTTCACAGACCAGTGCATATTTTTCCCAATGACCTTTTTTTAGACACTTCAATTCAAGAGGAGGCATATGGCCAAAATCCTGGTCATTTGCATCGTTGATCAATTGAAACTCCACTATATGGAAAAACCAAGAGGAGGCAATTGCCTCCTCCTGCCTTCATGTAGCTATGCCTATGCCTCTGAGTAGAAATCTTGAAGGGGCACTATAACAAGTGCTCATACATACATACATACATACATACATAATACTTAACTTTCAAATAATTTTAAGATTTTTAGCTTTTTGTTTTGATTTCTGTGGAACTGAAATTTGTTCTTTTTAATCTAAAGTTAGTACATTTTTGAAGACTGTAAGTGTATCGTCTTACTTGTGTATTTTCATTGTATTGTCTTCTTTGGCAGAGTATGTGCCACGACATCATGTTGAACGCAGAGATGTTGCATCAAAGGTTAACAACAGGGAGCTGAGAATAGTCACTATTCCGGTAAGTTCGATAATGTCCGAATATCAGTAATGTACCACAGTTATTTGGGGAATGATTATGTGGCGAAGAAGGGGAGACTGCCCCATTGGTTTGTGTATTACTGTCTTCTATGAAATATATTTATCCCGTATATCCTACATCGGCTAGAAGGCTTTTTCTTTCTGACAGCAAACTGTGATTGATGTGACTTGCTGTTATTATTATTGCAACAATCGTTCTATTATTATTTATTACTATTTGAAGTGCTACTTATTATTAGAGTAGTTAAGAAATAGATGTCATAAGGTCCTGTTGATTGGAAAAATGGATCAAGTCTTGTATAAGCTTGCAGGTTGTTTACCTGACTTCTGTTGCGCTATTCTTGCGAGTTATAAATGCTGTGATAATGTAATGTAGACCTCTGAAATTTCTCAGCACCGCACAAAATTACATCGGGGAGACCAGCATATTCACCAGCACTATATCAAATCAAGTCCACAATATTTAGCCAGGCTGTTTGGTCCATTTTGGAGCCAGGGCAAGCCAAGGAGACTGTATACTAAATGTACAATTGCAGGTAGAGTAAACAAACAAATTTGCATAGATTTGAAAGAAAGAAATGAGCAGTGTACTGTCCTATTTTGGGATATCTAAAATGTACCTCTTCTGGTACATAGCACCGTTAAATTTCAAGTATGCTGTATTGCCATATAGGATACATTTTATCAGAAAATTAACAGAAGGAAAATGCTAATAGATCAAAAAAGATAGAGGTCGTTTGGGTTAAACACTTGTTACATGATTCTATAAAAATTGGTTCCTCGGTAGAGCAAATCCAGGGTTGTGGGACATTTACACCAATCCAACAAGTGGGCCTGTTTTTGTTTATTTAAATTAAGTGTGTTTCAAAGGCATTCTCAATGGAAAAACCCTGTAAATTATAAATAACTGTGAAATTGGGTCGTGCCACTTAACGTGTCAGCTCGTTGCACACAAAAAAATGCCCTGTGCATTTAAACCTCATGTAATGAACGTTGTGGGGATAAGTGTATTACGTTAAGGTCAAAGTGGAAGTGTTTTTTACATTTTAAATCTAAATACACTCAAGCAGCTTTAGTGTGGAGAGTAAATTTTTCGGCTCAAAGCAGGCATACCGGATGCTGATAATGCCTTTTAACGAGCCATAAAATTAAACGTCCATAATATAGTGAAAATCCCTTTTTGTGTAGTACTTTGCGACAATTGGAGTAATTATCATTACTACTGTTGTTGGCATACTATATATACTATATAAATGTCCATATACATACATACATACATACTTATCGAAGTTGTATAAACTGGAAGTTAAAGGGCAAGTTTTATGCCTTTGGGGCGCTTAAGGGCACTATATAAATGTTTGTTGCAATGTTTGCATTACATTATATCTGGAGGTTAAAGGGCAAGTTTTTTTGCTTTTGGGATGTGTGAAGGGTCTGAAGGCACTATGTAGATGTTTTTACACATTACATTTTATGGTGCACTCCTATACATGCAGAATTTTTGCTGCATTGGATCTGAGAAAAAGAATTTACTGATTCTCAACCAGAAAGTTTTTGAAGAATTTACTTTACTGGAATCACTTTAACTTTAAATGTCGCTTTTTCCAAGAATAACCATATGTAGCAATTGTCTTCCTGCAACTATTCAGGAAGCCAAATGCTTTTCTCTTAAAAAAAACATTTAAAACTGTACTTGCTACGTAATCCAGAGCATTAGAATTTGCACTGACAGCATACAGTTCTGTTAAGCATCCTAGAAGTAGCTTGCTACCGGCGATGCTATATAAATCATCATATTTACAATTACAATTATTATTCTTTTTACACAAGTTTTAACTGCACTTTATTATCTATGATGGTAATTTTTTACAGATTTATATTGCACATGTTTTGCAGCTGTAAGATTACCTAATTTATCAGAAACTACAGAAAACAGTCATCTTAATGTGTTTGTTCTCGTTTTCTGCAGCATGAGCCGTACACAATGGTTACGACTGATGAGACTGGCAACATCCTGTATTCTGGTTTCATTCCTGAACTTATATTTCAATTATCGCGCCGCTTAAATTTTAAATACAGATTCTATCAGAGCACTTCTTATGGAATGTTTGACAATGCTACTCAACAGTGGACCGGAATGATTGGTGAAGTTATAAAGTTTGATGTGAGTAGAAATAAATTAGTATCTGGTAATGGAAACTTATTCCTAATGTTAAGTAATTATGCATTTTATCTTTAAACAATGAATTATGACCAGTAGCCTATGTTCATTTTTAAGCTTCTTTGCATATCTTAAATAGCACTGCCTCGATGGGATGCTGTCTCATTCCGTACTAGGTTCTTATCATTCTTTTGGGTGTGGCTGTTTGTTTTGCATTCATGTGACGTTGAATGAAGTCTCTTATCTCGCAATTCACATACTGCTTTTATTAAGGCTTTTATATTTTAGGAATTGAATTCTTTAATGAGAAATTTCATTCATTCATCTCATTTTGGAGCTGTAGGTTTCTACTTATGTTTAATTTCATGGCTGCCAGTAACTTAACTTGGCATTGTATGCCAGTCTGTTGTCGACCTGCATCAGTCATTAAAAGTTTTTCCAGTGGATATAATTTACGGCAGTTTGCAGCTTGTCACTGCCTCTTGCCAGTAATTCATTCATTCATTCATTCATTCATTCATTCATTCATTCATTCATTCATTCATTCATTCATTCATTCATTCATTCATTCATTCATTCATTCATTCATTCATTCATTCATTCATTCATTCATTCATTCATTCATTCATGCCATGTTCTAATACTGATTTGCAGAAAGATCAGACTCAAGGAGCAGATATTGCTGCAGCGGCCATCACTATTACATCGGGCCGAGAGAAATATGTTAACTTTTTGAAGCCATTCCAGAATCTGGGCTTTAGTGTTGTGATAAAGAGACCGGATCCTCAGGTTGACGTGAATTACACGTTCAGCATTTTCCAACCATTTGATCCAGCTCTTTGGGGACTGATATCCCTTTCAGTCATCGTGGTAAGTGTAATTTAACCCTTTGACTTGCCCTATTTTTCCCGATAAAAGGTAAATGTGTATGTGTGCTTTAAAGCGCGGTTGCCAGTCAAAGGGTTAAACTAATCACTTATCGTTATCATTAGACATAAATATTATGTGTGTTTATAATAATAATATTCTTTATTGAAACAATCCGGTTGACAAACCGCAACCGGTTACAGTGTACAGTTATGCAATTGAAACAATTCACAAGAACACAAATGACAGAAGACATAAGTCTTAACTACTAACAGAACAGACAGCCTGCAATACACGGCGCTAATAGCAACCTACAAAGCATGTCCGCCTACGGGTTCGATCTCGGTACCTCTCGCTCTTTATGCCAGTGTATTATCCAATGCGCTATCGGGCCCCTAATGCCTTTAAAAAAGCCTTAGAAGATGCTCTGCATATATCCACACATGTATGTTCCACTAAACAGATCACCATCACCCTGAATAGTTTATTTAGGTTACTGGTATGCATCAGAAATATGCACAGAAGTTTTGATATTGTTGGCCCTGGATCCTGGAGTACCGGTAGACTTCCTTTTAAAATCAGAAGTGAGCTAACCAGTCTGTTACCTTCCCTGTTCAGTAAATGCCTGAAGTCTGCTCTGTTTGATTGTGGATTCTCCATGCTTGATCAGGAGTGCAGCTGATGAGTTTTTTAAAGTTGAGCTTTACAAGTTTTCACTTCTGTTATATTATGTTATGCATCATCTATACAGCATGTGAAAATTATTACATCTTCTTTGTTTATAATGCTATAATCCTTAATATAATCCTTTATAATCCTTACCTCTGCAAAAGGCTGTTCTCTACGGTCAGTAATCTGATATGTTGTCCTTTGTACACATCTTGACATTGTTTGTTTGACCAGCCTTTCTTCACACTAGTTGATCCCACCATTTTGGAATTTGCTGCCTCTTTTCTGTAACCCTGTTACTGAGCTTGTCCTTTGCTAAGTGCTTGAAACTTCATAGGTTCCTCTATGCATATAATTATAGTTGCATTGGTTCATAATGATTTTTTGGATAACCAGGGGTCAATGTGCACATCTGAAACTGTTGTAAAGAGGCCATTATAAGAGATGAATGGATTTGTGTATGACCTCACTTTCAAAATTTGTGAGCATAACTGCATAGATATTAGAAACAGAGAAGAAGAGCTTAAGCTAGCCCTGAGGTAGCCATGGGTATGAAGTGTAAGTACCTTCATTTTCTTAGCCTCAGACTCAGTATATGAGGATGGGTGACCAGTCCTCTCCCTTGCTGTCTCATCTTCCCCCGACAGTGTACTGTCAGTGTACTCATTATAACTGAGTTGGCAGGGGGTGCAGATGGAGTAGAAATCTCAAACCAAATTTCTGCCCACTTCCTTGTAATGGTTATAAGAACAAATTATAACCTGAACAAAAGACAATGATTTAAACCAGTCCACAGCTGTTAGGTGCTCACTGTAATCAATATAACGTAAACATTGAGCTAAGGTAAACATTTGGCTTTGTTGGCATTGATGGGACGTGAACGTATACAGCATGTTAAAGCAGATGTCTATTTAAGTGAGCTGCTAAAGTCTTTAGACTTTGAAAGTCGAGATATTCAGCTCTGTGTGTGTGTTGTTTATTGTCTAAACCGGACTCCGTGACTTTTAAAAACTATGCCAAGGCTACAAGCATAGTCTTGTCTTACGAGTAAACCAAGCTATCGCAGGAGGTCAAGAGAAGAGTCACAGAAACAGAGGAAGACAGTCAAAGACAGAGAATGGAACTGAGAGAGGAAGAGACATATAGTGTGACAGAAAGAGGAATGGAGGGAGGCTGAGAGGGAAGCACAGATGAATAACGCAAGAGAAAAGGAGGGACGCAAAAGCTGAGGAAACTAGTTTCTTAATAATAATAATAATAATAATAATAATAATAATAATAATAATAATAATAATAATAATAATAATAATAATATTTATTCTTTAATGAAGCATTCAAAGCACTGACACATGCACTGCGCTGTGCATGTACATGTTATGACGATTAAACACAATTCACAAGAACACAAATTACAGAAGACATAAATCAACAAAGTTGCAACCATGCAAGGCGCAAGCTCATTGTACTTTTGCTGCCACCTAGGGAAGAAAGGCATGAGCTAAACCCAGGTGCCTTATGGGAATCGAACAGGGTCTGTGAAACTTCAGGCAAGAGTGTTATCCTTTATACTATCCCCCTCCCCATTAATATAGCAGCTAGTTTTTATTTCTGGAGTGTCCAGGTCCAGATGTGCATGGTTAACTGTGACCTTGGGTTATTTTTTTTATTAGGTCGGACTGTTTCTGTGGCTGATGAACATGTACAATCCATACGAGTGGGCCGGTCGTTATGGCCTTGGTCTTGCCGATAAGCAGCAGTCAGAGTTCTTCAACCTGGCTGGTTCCATGTGGTTTGTCTTCACTTCTCTGCAATGGCAAGGTCAGAGTCAACTGCCTCTTCTATCTATATATTATGAAATTTATATAGCACCCCTTCAAGATAACTACTCAGAGGCGCTCCCGACCCAAGCCCAGTGAAAAAGGAAATTCTTAAGTAGCTTATAAAAAGAGCCAGAGAAGTCTCGCTGGAGAGAATGCAGGTCAGAGGAGAGGCTATTCCAAAGAGAAGGACCCACGATTGAGAAACCCCGACGCGGTCTAGTGACAGAGTGAGCATGCGGAACCATGATTAAGATAAAGCTCAAGATTTGGCATAATATCAGGTGAAGGTTGAGGTTAATGTAACTAGCTTTTTATACATGTTATTTGTTAATAATGATGCTTGTATATATCACTTAGTTAGATCATGCCCAAATAGAAGCTGCTCAAGAGAATGGTCTTCAGATTGAAAGTTCTTTGGCAGAGAGAGAAACAAGACCAAGTCAGTTGACCTTTTAACCTCGATGCAACCAACAGAAGAAGACAGTGATGTTGACAGATTATTACTATCTTTATTATTATTATTTTTTTTTTTTTTTTTTTGCTCCAAGGTACCTCAGATCCCTCAGGATTTTAAAAATATCAGGAGAATACAAAATCCATTCTGAGTCAACCTTATGGGGCTGGTGGGTATCGAACCCACGTCCTGTTCTCCATGTCTGTGTATTACCATTCAACTATCACTCCACCCCAAGAACTGAGGAGGAAGATTTGGGTTCTGCTGTTCAAGCGAGTCTCCTAGATGATTGATGTTGTAGGGAGTAAGAGAGGGAAACCAGAATGGATTAAGAGATTAAACCAGAATGGATTAAGAGATTAAACCAGAATGGATTAAGAGATTAAACCAGAATGGATTAAGAGATTAAACCAGAATGGATTAGAATTAAACCAGAATGGATTAAGAGATTAAACCAGAATGGATTAAGAGATTAAACCAGAATGGATTAAGAGATTAAACCAGAATGGATTGAGAGATTAAACCAGAGTGGATTAAGAGATTAAACCAGAGTGGATTAAGAGATTAAACCAGAATGGATTAAGAGATTAAACCAGAATGGATTAACAGATTAAACCAGAATGGATTAAGTGATTACACCAGAATGGATTAAGAGATTAAACCAGAATGGATTAAGAGATTAAACCAGAATGGATTAAGAGATTAAACCAGAATGGATTAAGAGATTAAACCAGAATGGATTAAGAGATTAAACCAGAATGGATTAAGTGATTACACCAGAATGGATTAAGAGATTAAGCCAGAATGGATTAAGAGATTAAACCAGAATGGATTAAGAGATTAAACCAGAATGGATTAGAAGATTAAACCAGAATGGATTAGGAGATTAAACCAGAAAATAATTATTGAACCAGTTTGCATCTGGTTATTGACTTTTTCTTTCTGTAGGTTTTGAGAAGGCACCACGTTCGATTGCGTCAAAGTTCCTCGGCTGTGTCTGGTTTGCCTTTGTCTCCATTGTTCTCGTGACCTACACAGCTGGCATTGTCAATCATCTTTTCTGGGCCAGCATGGTTCACAAGAGCGCTTCGACCCGAACACCTTTCGTCGACCTTGCTCACCTGATTACCAACAAAGAGTACAAGTATGGAGTTCTGGCAGGTGGGCAGACACACAAGTATCTGTTGGAAGTCGCACCTGGTGAGGAATTCGACGTGATTCGCCGTTATTTGAAGTCGCCCGAGGGACAGGCACAGCTCGTCAAAAACACATCCGCAGGGATGGAAAAAGTACGAAAGGAGAAGTATGCCTTCATCATAGAAAGCATGATGGCCAAGCACGAGTTGAATAAGCGGCCGTGTGATCTTACAACCGTTGGAGAACAGTTCGGCAACCGCGCCTACGGTCTGGCACTTCCACTTAATTCAACCATATTTTCTGAACTAAACGTCGGGGTTCTGGAGATGATAGAGGAGGGAGACCTGCAGGAACTGGAAAGGAAGTGGTTCGTCGATCGGAACGAGTGCTGGAACGTGACAGTAATGGACCGAATTGTGGCCGACGTTACGTCGATCATGTACGTAAACAAACCGAAAAGCATCGATCTGAACATGTTCTGGGGACCGCTGGTCCTCGTGATCGTCGGTGTCGTTGTCAGCTTGATCATAGCGTTTGCCGAGATGATGTACTACCGTCAATGGGGAAGGGTAAGAGTCTCTTACCTCTCATCTAATCTAAAACTTCTGTAGCAATGTTATATCTAATTATTTAATTGTTTGTGAGGCGCCCTTGTAATGGTATGGCCACATTACGGTGCCATATAAATTGTCGTTATTATTATTATTATTATTATTATCATTTATTATTATTATTATCATTTATTATTATCATTTATTATTATTATTATTATTATTATTATTATTATTATTATTATTATTATTATCTAATGCACAGTGCATCAGTCGATGGTTGATTTAGGTGAAACCGTAGTTTAAGAGCTTAATCAGTTGGAGGAGCCTGGTTGAAATCTGTTGGATCAGGCAGAAACCAGAAGTCAAACCATGATGGGTAAGGTAGGTAGAAGAGATGAGTCTTAAGGTCAGGCTTGAGTGACATTGTAAATGGCAAAAAAGATTAAATGTAGATCTTGTGCTAGAATTGAAGCTGCAGTCTGACTAGAAGACCATAGTAGAGTTGTTCAGACTTCATACATCAGCACTGGTGTCTATTTTCTGTTATCACTTTATATTAGTGAGTTAATGTAGCAAGATATCTCAGTTAAAAAAAGCAAACATCAATGTATGGAGTGTATTAACTTGTGCAACTGTTCAATGATGTTCACTTATCTGCTCTTGGCTATACCTTCATCTTGAGCTGTCTTCTATAAACTGAGCTTCTGAACGCTTTGGCTGCTTCACCTTATGAACTTTATTTTGCCACAGCTGGGGGAGCAGCACAAAATTATAATGTGATATGCATACAGAGAAGAAAAAACATTAAATATACACATTCAAAAAACAGAAATATACATATACGAAAAAGCAGATCAGTAACTGCAGCAGTAACTGCCTTGGCTAAACATTTGCACCAAGGTCACTAATGTTACTTTGATGTTGAGTGATACACTTACTGGTCCAGTTAGCTACAATGATTAGAGGGTAGACTGCATCCCATGTGCCTCTGTGTTAGGTAGCAGGGTCGAAACCATACAGTCGCTATATAAAAACGTGTACTTTTACTGCTACACTATCACACAAACTGATAAAGAATGTTTCTTATTGCTGTTGTAGTACAAGTCAAGCAACCAGCCACAAGGACAACAACTAAAGATGGATCCAGACGAAGGAAATATCTGAGCTCGTTATAATCTCATTGTTATCTGGCCATGACACACGGCACGACAACTTACCCTCTTTGTTTTCTGTTAGCTTGGCACAAGACTGGTACCAAACTTTTGGGGCTAAGTAGGTGATGTGTATACGTAGGTGATGTGTACTGTCGCCAATGACATACAGGTTGCATGTATCGGTGTTTATTTTATGTACTTTAGAGTAACAGAAGGTTAGATTATCCATATTTGTTTAGTTTTACAGCTTTTCTCTGCCATATGCTTGTACTTGTAAGCCGCTTCAGTTTGATGTTTATTTTATGAACGCTGTGACAGTAGTTGTTTTTGTTTGGAAACACTTTCTAAATGCCTAAAACAAAGTTCTTTTTGTTAACAGTCAGCTGTTTCGCTTCACTTAAGAATTTTCTGATTCTGCAATTTGTTTTACAGAAGACTATTTGCTAACTACAAAATTGTTTCTCTCTCAGTGAGTATCTTATAAGTACATAATATCTTGTTTTTTTCTAATCATTAAGTATACATGCTACACAAAATTTTAACTCCGCGATAAAAACCTTCAGCTGGTAAATATTAATGAGATTCCAGTTTGATGGGGAAAATGGATTCAGTAATTTGTGACTTTTTAGCTGTTATTGTTATTGACCATTTTATCAGACTGTACTCCAGTCTACCATAGCCTTAAATCATTTCATATTGAGGTGATTGATTCCAAGTGTAATTGTTGCAATTTGTCAGTTGGTAGTAATTGTGCAGTTAGCATGTCACACAATTCCAGTATGAATCATTCTCACATACATTAGCTCAAGTCTCCAAGTGCAGTGCTTTGCCATGTACTAGTTATGTTATTTGTAGATGGGTTGTTGTTCAGAATCAGAGAAAGTTTATTACTGGTATACTGGATTGTTAGGGACTTAGGGTGGGGATTGTTGATCAAAATGAACTGCTTTTTCGGAATACAGTTTTTGGATCTGTTTTGGAAGCTGCGTGGCCTGATATTTGGCAATTAAATGTAGCCATGATTTGGTCCTTTTATTGGATCATTAAATGTAGCTATGATTTCTTGACTACCTTTAAGTACTTGAATGTCTTAATTTTAGTGAATCTGTATGCATAATGATTTATTTAAAGTTGTCGCTTATTTATGCATCTCAGCTTTTGAAGTGTAGTTTAAGAAGCTCTCAAAAGCAGTGAACATTGCTATCCAAGGGATATAAACAGATGCGCCTAACATATGAAAACGGCGTAAATCAATAGGTTAAGCCGTATTGACCGAATCTGAAGCAGCTGATACAGGCATGAGACGCACACGGAGTTCACGTGGTCAGTCATAAACAATTCACCGTCAATGTGCCTGCACTTCGAGATCACGCGTCTGGGAGACCAGTTCGGCAATGGCGAAATGTCTGGCTCGTGACTCCGACTTTAAGCTAAATCCAATTAAGCACATACAACTGGCTGGCAGTCTGGCACACGTACAGTGGCGTACGGAGCTGAAATGCCGCCCGGGGCGACGGTCCAAAATGCCGCCCTTGGCCACTTAATTTTGGTATGTTATTTTCTCTAACGGATTTCAGTTTTCATGATGATCGTCGATCTCATTACTTATATGCCTACAATTTTATTTTATGAAGTTGACAGCTTCTCTGGATTTATCACTTTTCACTGCATTTTTTAATTACCCGTTTTAGCTAAGCATTAATTATGTCAACAAAATAGGGTGGGGTGGAAAAGTTTCACAATTGTTGACAAGGGGGGAAGGGGTACGGTACAATTTGACGTCAACAAATTTTTTCCAATGCATCAACACAGACCCTTCAAAATGGTAGCTTAAACATTAAGTAATGCTAAAAATGTATAAAGTGCTTAATGGTTAATACTACTAAAAAGCTGGTAATAAACTAAACTCATATATTTTGAAATTCGAGATTGAATTTTTTGGTGCAAAAAATCTAAAATATTATTCTACTTGTATTGGGCCATTGTGCTTCTTTTTTGTAGGGGGATGGTTCTGGGATTGTTGACAATTTTTTAGGGGGTCCTTCAATGTTTGACAGTTGTTGACAAGGGGAGGGGTCAACAACTGCCTAAAATTTGTTGACATAATTAATGGACGACCCCTATAGTCTACATTTTCAACTTACTGAAACCTATATTATTAGATAATAAAACATTTTATTGCATGAGTTGCGGAGGTAGAAGAAAAAATATCGGCGTGTATAGCTGCGGCACCACCGACTAGGCCTATTGTTTTTTTATATTTTCTCTGCGCTTCAGCCCCGAATTTTTAATGTTTTTTTCAAAATCCAGCCCCATTATTTTGATTATGGATAATAATATAATAATTATGCTCATATTTAGTTAACACTAAAAAACTGCTACCTTTTTCTACAATTATGTTTAGTGTTTAACATAGACCTCTCAGAGTGATGCCGTCCCTAACGGAGGCTTGGAGCGGCATCGAAAGCCAAGCCGACTTCACCAAAGTGACGGTTTCTTTCTTTCATTTCTTCTTTTTCTTCCTTTTTTTTCTCTCTCCTACATTTTCATTTTTTATCCAACATTCAATCCTTTTTAATTTTTCTTCAATCCTATTTTGCCGCCCCTGCACAAGTGCCGCCCGGGGCGACTCGCCCCCCCTGCCCCCGTACGGTACGCCACTGCACACGTATAGGCCTACGGAACGACAAGCAGACAAAGTCTGGCACAAAGTCTGGCACACGTATACGGAACGACAAGCAGACAAAGAACACGTAGGCTGCGTATATCATAGACTCGGCGAATGGACTTTCAGTCGAAAGAAACGGTACAGATTGAACCCGATGTCGGAAATGAGGGCAAGAGGCAGACATGCTACTCAGATCAGATCGATGGACAAGATCTGTGCAGAGAGGCCTAGGCCTGCACGAAGACAGACGAAGGGAGAGATGGCTAACAGCCAGCCAGTGAAAGTGGTGGAATGGTGTGAGTCCCCGTTTTACCATTTTTAAAAGTAGGCCTAAACAAATGTTATTATATGCTTTATAGGCTATTTGAGACAAGGCTGAGCTTAGAGTAGGCCTATAACCATTAACCACGGGCCCGGGAGCCATTGCGACAGTGGTGGCGCTACAGCAGGGCAAGCCAAGGCAAATGCTCTGGCAAAAAGCCTTTTGCCCAGATCGTTGCCCTGCCAGAATTATTTGTCCTGCCGAGGATTTATGTGGGGGCACAAATTGCCACCTGCACTGGTTACTTGTATGACTGTCCTGGTTTAAAAAAAAAGTCTGGTGCAGCCAGTGGCGTAACGAATGGGGGGCAGAGGGGGCAACCGCCCCCGGACGCAGCACAAGGGGGCGCAAAATTAGCTTTCAGTGGTACACAGTACTATGACAAGAATGAAAATTAAAAAGGGGCGCAGTCATCAACTCTTGCTGAAACCATTAATTCGTTACGTCACTGGGTGCAGCCTCTTCTTCTTCTTCTTCTTCTTTGTTTCTCCTCCGTCAGGCCAAGGCCAACGATGAGTCCTCAACTTGTCGTCTCCAGAATTCTCTATCCTTGATTTGTTCCTTTGCTTCTGCAATGTTCATCTTCATTCTCTCCAGATCCTCTCGTATATTATCCATCCATGTCTTTTGTTGTCTTCCTCTACTCCTAGTTCCCTCCACATATCCGTGTAAAGCCATCGATGGTAATCTGTCATTGCCCATTCTCATCACATGTCCCAGCCACTTTAGCCTTTTCTTCCTTATTCTATCGACAATTGTATCCGTCTGTCCCAGCTCTCTTCTAGTCACCTCATTTCTAATCCTATCTCTTTTGCTCCTGCCCTTTATTCTTCTCAGCCAGCTCATTTCGGTCGTCAAGAGTCTCCTCTCATCCTCCCTCCTCAGGCACCAGCATTCCGAGCCATATAGTAGTACCGGTATGACAAAGGTTTCGTATAACTTCATCTTGGTTCTCGTTGATATGCTTTTATCTTTCCAGATCTTATTTAGTTTACCGAACATTGCACACGCTAGAGTACTTCTCCGTTTGATGTCTTTTGTGCATCTGGCATCTTCTGTAATAAGCCCTCCTAGATATGCAAACTCGGTTACTTGCTCCAGCTCCTCTCCTCCCAATCTGATGTCCAGTGCCTCCTGTCCTTTCCCCACTGTCATTGTTTTAGTCTTTTGGGCGTTGATCCTGAGCCCTAGTCTTTTGCTACTGGAGTCCACTTTGTTGGTCAGCTCCTGTAGCTGTACTTTGCTTTCCGCCACAAGGTCTATATCATCCGCGAATCTAAGATTATTGAGTCTTCTGCCTCCTATAAGTATTCCTTCTTCAGCATTATTCAACGCCAAATTCATTACTGCTTCCAGTATCAGATTGAAGAGATCTGGTGACAATCCGCATCCCTGTCTTACCCCCACAGCCGTTCTAAACCATTCTGTTAGCTCTCCGTCCACTCTCACTGCGCTGATCGATTTGCTATACAGGTCCTCCAATAATCTCACCAGTTTCTCAGGCACTCCAAAGTGCCTCAACACCTGCCATAGCCCCTCCTACCAAACGCTGTCAAAAGCTTGTCTGAAGTCTATGAAGTTGTTATATAGTATCTTGTTTTTTTTCAAAGTATTTTTCAGATATCTGCCTTATCACGAACAGCTGATCTATCGTACCTCTTCCACTTCTGAAACCTGCTTGTTCTTCTGCTATCACCTCCTCTACCAGTTTTCTCAGCCTTTGTTGCAGCACCTTGGTATACACCTTCCCTGGACAACTCAGCAGGCTGATACCTCTATAGTTTCCGCAATCCAACCTGTCTCCTTTCTTGTGTATCGGTATTATGATCGCCTTTCCCCAATCTGTTGGGCAGCTCCCTTCATGGTAAATTTGGTTGCATATTGTATGTAGCATTTCTACCGAGCACCCTTCGTTGGCCTGTATCATCTCCGCCGTGATATTATCTTCTCCCGGGCTTTTCTTCTTCTTTAATCCTCTTATTGCCCATGTCACCTCCTCCTTGAGTATATCATCCATCTCTGCACTTCCATTGCACGCCGGTATTTCCAATAGTACCGTCTCATCCACCGGGTTTTGTTTGTTGTACAAGTCTTCATAGTATTGCTTCCATCGCTTCTTAATTTCTTCCGTATATCTTCCAGAATTTGTCCTTCACCGTCTCTCACTGCCATAGTCCTTGTCCTGGGTGTACCGCATATTTCTTTCACTGCCTGGAAGAGTTTATCCGTTCGTCGTGTTTTTGCGTTCATCTCTAGATCATTACATTTTTCCTCCATCCACTTCTCTTTGCACTCTTTAGCCTTCCTTTTGATTTCTTTGGTGATCTTGTTGTATATTTTCTTGTTTTCTTCGCTAATTGTTCTTGTTGGTCTCATGTCTCTTCGTTTTTCGCTCAATTCTAAAACTTCTCTGGAGATCCACGGTTTCCTTGGTTGGCTTCTTTTGTATCCTATTGTCTTTTCTGCTGTTTCTGTATAGATCGCTCTGATTTCTTTCCAGGTGCTCTCTACCGATTGCAGCTTTTCTACCTTCGTTTGTCTCCATTTGTTGTCCAGCATGTAGCTGTATTCTTGTCTCACTTCTTCCACTTTCAGTCTTTCAGTGTCAAATCTCCTGTTTGTCATTTCCTTCTGTACTGTCTTCAGTCTAATTCTGAAGCCAGCCAAAACTAGTTTATGGTCCGAGTTGACATCTGGTCTGGAGAAAGTTCTACACATTGTCACTCCATTTTTCCACCTATTTCCCACAAGTACGAAGTCGATCATGTTCTTTGTGCGTCCATCTGGTGATTCCCATGTCCACTTTCTATTCCCTTTTCTTTGCTGGAATACTGTGTTCATTACCTTTAACCTGTTGTTTAGGCAGAAGTTTAATAATCTTTCGCCTCTTTCATTTTCCTCTCCATATCCAAACTTGCCTATTACTCCTTCCCATTCTCTCCAATCTCTTCCTACTTTTGCGTTGAAGTCACCCATAACTATTGTCAGGTCTCTGTCCGGTATGTTCTGCATCACCTCTTGTAGTTCGGTATAGAATTCCTCAATGTCCTCCTCCGTCGAGTCCGATGCAGCCTCTGCATTGCGCCAAAGGCGACTATGCTCACACAAGTGAGACGCCGAGGCACCGCACACACATAATTTTGGTTGGCACTTTGTATCTGATGCTTGCTAAAGTAGTTATTGACTTATTAGGCTAGAGGGCCTAGACGCTTTTCATTTAGGCCTAATCAATATTTAGGCCTAGTAGCCTATAATTAAATTTTTTCAGTGGTTGTAAAAATGACAAAAAATATTCTTTTACTAGGCCATAATAGATTATTTCGGATAATGTCCACCTTATGGCCTGACTCTCCGGATCTTGAACCCCTGCCTATCGATTTTGTTTTGATAAAGCGCCTGTGAATAAGCTGGTTTCCGCGACTTCGCTTTTGTGGGCGCTGTAGAAATCTCGAGTTTTTACGATTACGATTACGATGGCTGTAGGCTATACGTGGCTGAGTGAGGTTGGCTCACAGCCTCACGCAACTGTTAAGCACTTCTCGGGCCATAGGAGTACACTAAGGCGTTTTCTTTATGGGCGTATTTAGGGGGTGGTTTTACGGGTTCAAACCCCCAAAATAAGTTTCCGAAATTTTTTTATATGCTTTTACATGCAAAATACAAAAAACCTGGACTTTTGCGACGATTTTCAATGGAACCCCTCCCCGAAATCTTAAACCCCCTCCGAAATTTTTTCTGGCTACGCCCATGGATTTCTCGAGATCTGTTTTAGGCTATTTCTCAGTTTCATCAGATTAAATTTTATGTTTACCAACAACAGCAGAGTTTTTATTATTGTCAAAGAGATTTCGGGGATTTACATTTAGCCTACATTGCTAAGCATTTGCAATACTTCGTTACTGATCGAGCGCATGTAGATTTAATTCGTTTGATAAATGGACCGCTCTTAATTGCTAGCAGCTGGTACAGACACATTATGTACATATGATTATACACGCATCTGATGTGAAAAAGATGTGGACACAATCACGTAGACCTATATCGAGCTCGATCGTTGACAAAATATATTATAATCGTCATCACACGACGCGATCGGCTGTTGCTCCATACTGAGGAAAAGATGACATTGAGAGACAACGTCTGTGACAGTCTATACTCTATAGGCCTTTGCGTTGTTTGCGAAATTGACGCAACTGCAAATATTCTTCATTAATTTTGTGGTATCTTAATTCTTGCACTATTTAAAGTTTCTCGCGTTGTATTCTGGCCCTATAGTTTGGGGCTTCGGGCCTTCCATTCCAATAGTGTAGGCGACAAGGTTATGCTCTCGGACCCAGAAATCCACCCACGCATGCTAACAAACGAACTGATTTTAACGCTACCGTTTCTGTGGTCCGGGGTTTCTGGCCTTTTACTTTTCTCTAAGACGTCCAGTCAGCTGACTCCAGCCATTTCCTTCTAGATACTGTCAGTATCTATAGAAGGCAATGGTCCACCTAATATATATATATATAGGGCCTACGTCGATGGCAGCTGATGGGCTCGATCCACGTTGTTGAGAATGGGCGCCGCATTGCATGGTGACTTTCCGATTTTTGTGTGCATTGTTTTGCTTATGGACGAAATATCTAAGCCATAGCTATTCTTAGTTATACATTTAACATCATGTGGAATAGCCGCTGTACGTAGTGACATATGCACAAGCATACAATGCAGAGGAAAAAGATAGAGAGAGAGAGAGAGAGAGAGAGAGAGAGAGAGAGAGAGACAGAGACAGACAGACAGACAGACAGACAGACAGACAGACAGACAGACAGACACAGACAGACAGACAGACAGAGAGAGACAGAGAGAGAGACAGAGACAGACAGAGAGAGACAGAGACAGACAGAGACAGACAGAGAGGGACGGAGGGAGGGAGGGAGGGAGGGGAGGGAGGAGGGAGGGAGGGGAGGGGATACCTATGCCCAAGTGGGCATGTTTGCTGGCCTACATGGAACATCGACGTATATTAATATACGTTGATGACATGGAGATAAGAAAAGGCCTATATGCAGGACAATAGATTGTTTCGTCGTCTAGGCCTATATATAAGAAGGTGAAAAAAAGCGCTGAATTCGATCAGCGCATGCAGCTCTTTTGTGAGTGAACTTAAAGGCGCTAGAGCAAGTATCCAATTACATTACATCACAGTAGCCTATATTGAACTTTGTAAATGAATCTATTGATCTAATGCCAGAACCTAAGTTGGCATTTTGGCAATTTTGCGAAACTGTATAGAACTCGAGACAAATAGCAACCTGGGCTCGTCTGAAGTTCTGGTACAAGGGCTTGATGGCCAGCTATACATATTATATAATGTATATATAGGCCTACATATATATATAATATACATTATATAATATGTATATATATAATAATAAATCATACATATATATATGATTTACATTTTTTATATTTATTTATAATATCACAGTGACCGTACAGCAAGCTTTGAGCATGACTGCAACGTGGCCTGTTGGACCTGTCCCCTATATAGGACAAGTAGATGAAGACATAACCTCTTGTCCGCCATGTAGGCCTTTTCTTATCTTCATGTTAGCCTATAAACATGCCATCTCTGGTATTACCTCTCTGTCTCTCTCTGTCTCTCTGTGTCTCTCTATCTATCTATCTCTGTCTCTCTCACTCTGTCTCTCTCTGTCTGTCTCTGTATGTCTGTATGCCTGTCTGTCTCTGTATGTCTGTCTCTCTGTCTGTCTGTCTCTCTGTTTGACTGTCTGTCTCTCTCATCACTCACTCACTCTCTCACTCTCCCTCGATCTTCCCTCCCTCCCTCGCTCTCTGTCTGTCTGTCTCTGACTTTGCCTCTGTCTGTCTGTCTCTATGTTTTCAGTTCTGTATACTGCCCTGTACTGCCCTGTACTGATCAGAAGACTACTGATCATCCATAAGATTAATTATGCTGATAGCTTAGGCCTACTTAATCTATGGACTACATCTACCTACTTGTACCTCGCCCTTTCATAGTTTAGAGGTGGACCTTTAAATAGCGTGCCTTTGGTGCATAATTCAGTCATTTGGAGTTGGCAATATCGGCAGCAGTGCCTGCTATATTGTCACCCTGTTTACGCATCTGTGTCAGAGAGTAGCCAAGGGCATCATCACCTTTACCCACGATTTGCACTTGTCGTTCGTATAAATCCAGCGGGATTCGTCAATGAGCTCCTCGGGAAAAGACTGTTTCTTTACAGATAATTTGTCAGTCGAGAAAGAAAGGTAAACGACATGATTGTGTTTCATGTAAAATCTGTATTGTTCTTGAACGATTACATCTTACAGGTTAGGCTACTTACAGCATCATCGGTAATTCATAGCCTACCTTGTGCATTAATTTGGCACCATAGAAGTTGCTAATTAATAATGTCATAGGGGCCTACTCTTCATTTACGTTCGTGGACAGGGGCGTAGCCAGAAAAAATTTCGGAGGGGGTTTTAAGTTTTCGGCGGGGGGAGGCGGGGTTGGTTTCCATTGAAAATCGTCAAAAAAGTTCGGGTTTTATGGTATTTCGCATATAAATGCATAGAATAAAACATTTTACAACTTATTTCTGGGGTTTGAACCCCTAACCTCCCCCTAAATACGCCCAACTTCATGGATGCACTGTATCTTGACATCTTCCACTAGTAGGCCTAAGGGACTGCTCGTCGGCAGCGTCATCGTGTTTGCGAACGCTGTCACCTGTCGTCGCTCTATACTCCATAGATTTGACTTGGCCCAGAGACTCTGAACATCCATGCCATCTTCAGCTTTCGACGGGAATCCGTTGGTTGGTTGGTTCTACGTCCGTGCGCGGGCCCGCCACTGGTGACTTTCAGCTTACTGTGCATTGTTTTACTAACTGATGTAACAATTATATTCGTTCGTAATGACATTTAACAATATATAGCCTATATAGGCTAGCGCAGAGAGCGCCTCTGAGTAGATATCTTGAAGATCGCTATAAATGTTCAATTACATTACATTACATTTATTCAGCACTTAAGAAGCACTGAAGCGTGACTAGGCCTATCTCGCAGATCACTCGAGTATCATTACTATTAGCACCTTTGTTAAATTCTTTAAAGGCACTACCTAAATAGCCTTGTACACGCATGTTATTTGGTCATAACGGTACTAATAGGGCCTACTCGAATTTCAGCTACATTACATTTTAACACTCAAATGTACTCTGTAAGTAATTTGTAGAGTTACACATATAAAAGTCTGTAAAATATTAAAAATTTTAATACACATAGAACCCACAATAATTATTTCTTATGTGATTTTTCAAGACATAAACATAATATCAAATCACTTTGGAATTCAAACTAGCAAGGGCTGGTATAAAACATCATAATGAATAACCTTATTCTAATATAGTTAATTTGTGTTTATCTGTAGTAGCCTCAGCATGGCATCAAATGATCCTAACCTTACTGGCTATGTGTACGATAACAGCATTGAGTCAGAAGGGGGTTCAAAGCCCTTATCGAACAGCAGTATCGATCAAGATAACTCTGGAGCTATCACGAAAGCAGGTAGAATCGTTTCTCATAGTAATCTGACGTCAATCTTGCTCTTTCATTTGATATTGTGCGGAGATAAGTTGGCCTAGTCCCTAAAATTCTGTCTATACTGAGTACATATATATAAATAGCCGCGTAGGCCTATACTGATAATTGTATGTAGGCCTAATGTATAATTATAAAACGTCAAAGTCTGCATTCACATTTGGATTAGGACCTAGGCCTACATGTACTTATCGTTCTTTTACATAAGGTAATAGGGTAGACTATTATAACTTATAAGATGAGGAAAGACACTGGACAAAGTGGACAATGTAAAGCATTTTTGCTGTAGATGCCTCCATTGGGAGTCTACGGCCGATAGTCATTTACATTATTTTACTGTTCTTATTTTTGTCAGATTTTGAGTCAAACTGCGCAGTAGCTGTAAGTGAACAAAGTGGTTCATCACTCGGACATCTCCATGAACTTCCGTATGACCGGACTGCACCAAGGAAAATCAAGTAAGCACAGCACACTTAGCCAGTGGTATTGCTTCAAATTGTTGGCCCCTTTTGTTGCAGAGTACTCAAATGGGGCCCTCAGTGGAAGCCTTTCCTCGTTTTACCAAGCTCTGAGCATGCATGCCCCTCTTTTTAAAGATTTGGTCAGGTATCACGCAGTTGCAGATTCAGCGTTTCCATAGCTACGCTATTGACTGTTGCTATGGTTTCTCATAAAGTATTTTATATTTTAACTAGTACGAAGTATGGGGCTAAATGATAATGGGTTGAACTGTATGTGAAACAGACTAGCGATCCACACTGCTCTGCCATATGGGGAGTTCAAGAGTTCAATAAATCTGATTGAAAAATGTCAGCCTATTATCATTATCAAACTGACCAATATTGCTCAAACTGACCACTAGGCCTATTGCTCAAACTTGATCCTTTGCCATCATTGGCCTTATGGAATGCCCTTCCCTTCACTCTGCGTAAGACTGTACATCCTATCTGGATCACTGTCTTCATACCTCTCTCTTCTTAAAACTTATTTCTTCTCTCCGGGTTCTAGCGCTGGGAAGTGGGAACGCTACTGAATGGCCATGGCTGTGAGTGGCGCTATATAAATTACTAATTACATTACTGAAGACGTGGGACACAGTAGCTCATTGGTTAGAGCGTTTGCCTTGTAATAGGAAAGCATGGGTTCGAACCTAGGCCTACTGTTGTAAGACGGTTACAGTGTATGTGCCTTGAGCAAATCCTCACTCACAATTGCTCACCACCATCGATTGTTGCTTGGTCATTAGATAGTGGCGCCTAATAAATGTTTAGTAGTAACAATAATAATTATCATCATCTGTGTGATAGGCGTTACTACAAAGCACAGAATGAGCTGCTGAGTTCCATCGATGACATCCAGTTGAACTTGGAAGATTATCCGGAAAATGCAGTTACGAAAAAGACCAAGCTTTCACCTCAAACTGTTGCAAAGATCACATTTGCCATCAATTTTGTGAGTGTTCTGCCATAGACTTTGGCGTGATTTGAACTCGTCTATTAATTCCCTGCCATGAACACCATTTTCTATAATAGTTCGTAAATGTTGGTTGCTTCCATCACTAGCTCGTCAGTTATTTTGTTGAGAACACTAGCAATGCATCATGCACATAGAAATATTTGTTGTCCTTGGCCATACCATTTCTGTATTGGTAATTTTTTCATGCGTAATACAAGCTAACATCTTTTATGTCACAGTGCCTCTCAGAGTAGGACATCCTAACCAGGACATACCAGATATGCATCTACACATTTATCCAGTGTGAATGTGTAGCTTGGGTTGTGCTAATTTTTATAAGTTTTATTTAGCACGCCTATTTCAGTGGATGTCCTGTCATTTGAGGTTCTTGCAAGTAGAGTGTGACTACTAGCCACTGATGTAACTCAATGAAATACATTTGAACTAAAATGTGTCATCACCATCAAGGGGATTTTGGCCCTTAAAAAAAAAATGGGGGGGGGGGGAATAAATTAAAAAAAGGAAAAGGGGCCTATATGCAGGACAAGAGATTGTTTCGTCGTCTAGGCCTATATATAAGACGGTGAAAAAAGCGCTGAACTCGATCAGCGCATGCAGCTCTTTTGTGAGTGAACTTAAAGGCGCTAGAGCAAGTATCCAATTACATTACATTACAGTAGCCTATATTGAACTTTGTAAATGAATCTATTGATCTAATGCCAGAATCTAAGTTGGCATTTTGGCAATTTTGCGAAACCGTATAGAACTCGATCGAGACAAATAGCAACCTGGGCTCGTCTGAAGTTCTGGTACAAGGGCCTGATTCCAGCTATACATATTAATATTATATAATGTATATATAGGCCTACATATATATAAATAATATACATTATATAATATGTATATAATTTTATCAAAATCAAATCAAATCAATTTATTGATCCCAGAAACAAAACAAAATTAACAGCATGAAACTACAGTATATAAAGTTCACAAACAATAATTATTATTGCAGAAGTTTATCTATGAAGAGATGGTATGAGGGTGCAAAGGGCACACCCGAAGGGACAAGTCCCGCTGAATAGGGGCCTAATTGCTTTAACTATATAGCAAAACTTGCAAGTTATTTTCTAGAACTAAATGGACGGCAGGGGAATTCCATCCCTACTCAACAAAATCAAAGAAATTAAACAGATATATAATAATAAATCATACATATATATATATGATTTACATTTTTTATATTTATTTATAATATCACAGTGACCGTACAGCAAGCTTTGAGCATGACTGCAACGTGGCCTGTTGGACCTGTCCGTCCCCTATATAGGACAAGTAGAAGAAGACACAACCTCTTGTCCGCCATGTAGGCCTTTTCTTATCTCCATGTTGGCCTATAAACAAGTCCTCGGGTATTCTCTCTCTCTGTCTCTGTCTGTCTCTGTCTGTCTCTTGTCTGTCTCTGTCTGTCTCTCTGTCTGTCTCTCTGTCTGTCTCTGTCTGTCTCTCATTCTGTCTCTGTCTGTTTCTGTCTGTCTCTGTATGTCTGTCTGTCTCTGTATGTCTGTCTCTGTATGCCTGTCTGTCTCTGTATGTCTGTCTGTCTGTCTGTCTGTTTGACTGTCTGTCTGTCTCTCTCACTCGCTCCCTCTCTCCCTCTCCCTCTATCTTCCCTTCCTTCCTTCCCTCCCTCCCTCCCTTGCTCTCTGTCTGTCTGTCTCTGTTTGTCTGTCTCTGACTTTTCCTCTGTCTGTCTGTCTCTATGTTTTCAGTTCTGTATACTGCCCTGTATACTGATCAGAAGACTACTGATCATCCATAAGATTAATTATGCTGATAGCCTTACTTAATTACTTAATCTATGGACTACATCTACCTACTTGTACCTCGCCCTTTCATAGTTTAGAGGTGGACCTTTAAATAGCTGCTTTTGGTGCATAATTCAGTAATTTGGAGTTGGCAATATCGGCAGCAGTGCCTGCTATATTGTCACCCTGTTTATGCATCTGCGTCAGAGAGTAGCCAAGGGCATCGTCACCTTTACCCACGATTAGAACTTGTCCTTCATATAAATCCAGCGGGATTCGTCAATGAGCTCGTCGGGAAAAGACAATTTCCTCACAGAAAGGTAAACGACATGATTGTGTTTCATGTAAAATCTGTATTGCTCTGGAACGATTACATGTTACAGGCTACTTACAGCATCATCAGCACCATATAGAAGTTGCGAATTAATAATGTCATACTCTTCATTTACGTTCGTGGACAGGGGCGTAGCCAGAAAAAAAATTCGGAGGGAGTTTTAAGTTTTCGGAGGGGGATTTCCGTTGAAAATCGTGAAAAAAGTTCGGTTTTTATGGTATTTCGCATATAAATGCATAGAATAAAACATTTTACAACTTATTTTGGGGGTTTGAACACGTAAACCCCTTCCTAAATACGCCCATGTTCATGGATGCGCTGTATCTTGACATCTTCCACCTGTGAGGGACTGCTCGTCGGCAGCGTCATCGTGTGTGCGAACGCTGTCGCCTGTCGTTGCTCTATAGTCTATACTCTATAGATTTGACTTTGCGCAGAGACTCTGAACATCCATGCCATCTTCAGCTTTCGACGGGAATCCGTTGGTTGGTTGGTTCTACGTGCGTGCGCGGGCCCGCCACTG
This sequence comes from Aporrectodea caliginosa, assembly GCA_020284085.1. Taxonomy (NCBI): domain Eukaryota; kingdom Metazoa; phylum Annelida; class Clitellata; order Crassiclitellata; family Lumbricidae; genus Aporrectodea; species Aporrectodea caliginosa. The sequence continues at coordinate 215,596 of JACEVL010000499.1, read as the reverse complement.
GTGACTCTTTCAGCTTATACTGTGTATTGCTTTGCTAACTGATGTAATAATTATATTCGTTCGTAATGACATTTAACATCATAGGTCCTATATGCTAGCGCAGAGAGCGCCTCTGAGTAGATATCTTGAAGGGCGCTATATAAAGGTTCAATTACATTACATTACATTTATTCAGCACTCTAGAGAGCCTCTCTAAAGCACTGAAACGTGACTAGGCGTATCTCGCAGATCACTGGAGTATCATTACTATTAGCACATTTGTTAAATTCTTTAAAGGCACTACCTAAATAAGTAAATAGCCTAGCTGCAGGGTACGCGCATGTTATTTGGTCATAACGGTAATAATACTTGAATTTGCGCTACATTACATTTTAACACCCAAATGTACTCTGTAAGTAATTTATAGAGTTACACATATAAAAAGTTTTAAAATATTAAAAATTTTAGTTCACATAGAACCCACAATTTCTTATGTAATTTTTCAAGACATAGACATAAAATAACAAGGGCTGGTATAAAACACCATAGCACGTGAATAATGATTCTAAAATAATTAATTTGTGTTTATCTGTTACAGTAGTAGCCTCAACATGGCATCAAATGATCCAAACCTTACTGGCGCTGTGTACGATAACAGCATTGAGTCGGGACAGAGTTCAAAGCCATTATCGAACAGTAGTATTGATCAGGATAACTCTGGAGCCATCACGAAAGCAGGTAGAATCGTTTAATCTCTGCCGTTAATCTTGCTCGTGCATTTGATATTGTGCGGAGGGTAGTCGCTAAAAGTCTGTCTACTTAACGGGTAGCATATAATAATAATAATAATCTTTCTTTAATTAAGCGCCTGACAAACGCACTGCGCTGTACATTTACATGTTATGCAATTGAAACAATCTTAACTACTAACAGAACAGACAGCCTGCAATACATGGCGCTAATGGCAGCCTACAAAACATGTCCGCCCTACGAGACTCGAACACGGTACCTCTCGCTCTCTACGCCAGTGTGTTATCCAATGCGCTATCGCCCCCCAAGTAGCCGTCTACTGATCAGATCGACAGTAGGTCCTCATTAGAAAACATCAACGTCTTCATTGATATTTGGATTTGGCCTACTTATCAATTTATTGTTCTTTGGGTTTACCTTATGTAAACCCAATAGGGGGGAACGGACATTGTCCCCCCCCGGACATTGTCCCCCAGGACATTGTCCCCCCCCTGGACATTGTCCCCCCTGATTTTGCGTAGGACATTATCCCCCTGGACATTGTCCCCCCGGACATTGTCCCCCCCTGATTTTGCGTAGGACATTATCCCCCTGGACATTGTCCCCCCCCGACATTGTCCCCCCGATTTTGCGTAGGACATTATCCCCTGGACATTATCCCCCTCTGTGTAAATAGCCTATAGTCTGCATGTCATTGATAAACCTTAGTTGCCGTTTTTGTTGGCTATTTCATTCAGGTGTAGGCCTAAACTTAACCCTTAAACCGCCGTATACTATGTGGGGTTCATGCACCCCTGGACGCCAAATACTTTTTTGTTGCAATATAGGCCTACTTCGAAACGTCACAACTCACTGAGAAACCATATATATATACATATTTACATATATATATATACATACATATATATACATATATATATATATATATGCATATGCACACATATATATACATATATATACTTAGATCCAAATATGTATATATATGTGTATATATATAAATACATATATATACAAACATATTTACATATGCAAATATATATATATATATATATATATATATCCATATATATATACATATGTAAATATGTATATACTTTATATATATATGCATATTTATGTATACTTACACATACATATACAAAAATATATACACATATACATATACGTATTTCCGCAAGAATATTATACGATTATATCTTAGACTGGGGGGGGTAATGTCCTACCCTGGGGACAATGTCCAGGGTAGACTATAATTATTATTATAAGATGAGGAAAGACACTGGACAATGTAAAGCATTTTTGCTGTAGATGCCTCCATTCGGAGTCTACGGCCGATAGTCATTTACATTATTTTACTGTTCTTATTTTTGTCAGATATTGAGCTAAACTGTGCAGTGGCTGTAAGTGAACAAAGTGGTGCATCACTCGGACATCTTCATGAGCTTCCGTGTGACAGAACTGCACCAAGGAAAATCAAGTAAGCACAGCACACTTAGTCAGTAGTATTGTAGGCCAGCAAACATGCCGACTTGGGTATAGGTATTCCCTCCGACCTTCCCCTCCTCCCTCCCTCCCTCCTCCCTCCTCCTCCCTCCTCCTCCCTCCTCCTCCCACTCCCTCCCTCCCTCCCTCCCTCTGTCTCTGTCTCTGTCTCTGTTAGAGATATATAATAAATAAAAACGGAGACAGAGACCGAGAGTGTGTGTGTGTGTGTCTCTCTCTGTCTCTGTCTGTCTCTGTCTGTCTCTGTCTGTCTGTCTGTCTGCCTGTCTGTCTGTCTGTCTGTCTCTGTCTGTCTCTGTCTCTCTCTCTCTCTCTGTCTCTCTCTCTCTCTCTCTCTCTCTCTCTCTCTCTCTCTCTCTCTCTCTCTCTCTCTCTCTCTCTCTCTCTCTCTCTCTCTCTCTCTCCTTGCAATGTGGAAAGTATGGTTCAAACCTCCTCTTGTAAGATGGTGCATGTACAGTTGTACACCATACACCATGAGCAAATCCTCAATCACAATTGCTTATAGTGCCATTAGATAGTGGTGCTTAAAAAATGTTTAGTAATAATAATATTATCTGTGTGGCAGGCGTTACTACAAAGCACAGAATGAGCTGCTGAGTTCCATCGATGACATCCAGTTGAACTTGGAAGCTTATCCGGAAAATGCAGTTACCAAAAAGACCAAGCTTTCAGCTCAAACTGTTGCAAAGATCACATTTGCCATCAATTTTGTGAGTGTTCTGCCATAGACTTTGGCGTGATTTGAACTCGTCTATTAATTCCCTGCCATTAACACCATTTTCTATAATAGTTCTTAAAAGTTGGTTGTTTCCATCACTAGCTCATCAGTTATTTTGTCGAGGACACTAGCAATGCCTCATGCACATAGAAATACTTGTTGTCCTTGGCCATACCATTTCTGTATTGGTAATTTTTTCATGCGTAATACAAGCTAACATCTTTTATGTCATAGTGCCTCTCAAAGTAGGAAATCCTAACCAGGACACACCAAGTACACTGTATGCATCTACACATTTATCCAGTGTGAATGTGTAGCTTTGGTTGTGCTCATTTTTCGAAGTTTTATTTAGCAAGGCGATTTCAGTGGATGTCCTGTCAAATTGAAGTTCCTGCAAGTAGAGTGTGGCTACTAGCTACTGATGTAATTCACTGAAATACATTTGATCTAATTTAAAGCATTGAAAATTCTGAAAATAGAATCTGCAAATCGATTTCAAAGTGTTGAATTTAGGCATTGATATTAGCAGAATTATTGCCTCGAGTCTTTGATGGTTATTTCTTACACTTTACTCAACTTCATACCTATTCTACCTGATCGCAAGGCAACTGCGATCTGTAGTACATATGCCTGAACAAAAACTAACTAGGTACTTTAACATTAAACGCATTGGACCATCAATAGGCCTATGGAGTATATTGCCATTACACATTCTAAATGTGCCTAAGTTGCATTTATTTAAACTGTGTACATTTGTAAATGATAACAAATAACTGTACATGTTGTATACTTTTTATTTTTCGTTTAGCAAGTCATGTAGTACAATGAATCAATTAAATCCAAAGTTAAGAGTTTTTACTTCAAATGTGTTTAATGACATAGCTAAAATTATTCGTCATCACCAATTCACCATCAGTATGGCTTGTCAGTTGGTGGCCCTAATCAAGCGGGTCTACAGTCCCACTTGGGTTTGTCATTTGTTCCCCAAAACCTGTTTATACTCATTTTGAAATTGTACTTCTTCAGTCAATTTTTGGGATCAACAAATATAAATGAAAGAATAAATATAAATACAATCAGTAATAAATTCAAACGTAGCTTTCTGTTGTTCGGTTGCTATTATTCTGCTGCTGTATTTGTTAACAGGTATTGTTTTCTGCTAAGATAATAGCAGCAGTATTGTCTGGATCACTTGCAATCATATCCTCCGTACTGGACAGCGCAGTAGATCTGGTTTCTGGAATTTTACTTTGGTGGAGTTCCAGAGCAATCAAACACGTCAATCACTTTTATTATCCTAGAGGTACTTCACTTTTACATTGTGATTAAAAACTGATAATTCTTTAGTGTTACTGTTATGCTGTTAAAAAGTAACAATCAGTTGTATTTGATTTCACATGCAATGTAATTATAGTCTTTAAATGCATGTAAACTTAGAATAAAATGTCACTTTGGTGGAGTTCAGTTGTTGTTGTTGTTGTTATTATTATTATTATTATTATTATTATTATTATTATTATTATTATTATTATTATTATTACTATTATTATTATTATTATTATTATTATTAAGGAGTTCCTCACAATTATTATTATTATTATTATTATTATTATTATTATTATTATTATTATTATTATTATTATTATTATTATTATTATTATTATTATTATTATCCTAGAGGTAATTCACTTTTCTACATTGTGATAATGCTTTAGAGTAAAAAAGAAAAAAACAATATATTTGAAACAATAGCTGATATCCCCTTTAACCAAAAGCATTCAATGTAAACTGCAAGACAATTCGTTTTGTGATAGGACGCAGAAAGTTGGAGCCTGTGGCTATTGTGATTCTGGCTGTGGTCATGAGTCTTGCATCAGTGCAGATCATACAGTCCTCCATACAAAGAATAGTAACGTACGTCAGCTACGACGTCAACTGTCGTATACAAGCCGTTTTCTACAATGAATCTGACATCTTCTGTGGCACTCAGGACGAAATATTCAAGTTGATAGAACACTGCATGGAAGGTTCTACTGGACCTACTGTCGATATACCTACAATAGTTATAATCTGTGCAACTATTGGTAGGTACTGCTTTCAAACAGGCTAAAGTTAATTTGGACTTAGAGTCCTATCCCATAGTGTTTATTGTTGGGGTGGGGTGGGTTGGGGGGGGGGGTTCGACCCCTAGCTCTTCTTCTAACCCTTTAGCTAAATGACTGAAAAGATGTTGAGGGTTATGAAACAAAAATATTTCCTGAGTCGTCTGTTGTTTCATGTGAAACATATTAACAACATTAGATTTTAACCTGCATTTGTTCATTCATTCATTCATTCATTCATTAGATTTATATAGCACCTCTTCAAGGGAACTACTCAGATGTGTACTTTCGTAATCTGTAAAATATCCTACTCTACCCCCACCCCAGCTCTATTTATACAACTAAAACAATGCCTCACTGTAGGCCCCTATCCGTTATTGTTCTGTGCAAAGATGTTTTGGGCAAGGGAGCTGTAAGTTTGTGGAATTGTTCGAATTCAGACATACCATCAATGCATGCCTAAGTTATTATTTTAACGGAACAAAACATGTATATAGGTTAAGATTACATTAAATAAGATTGTAACAGTGATATCAACAGGCTGGAGCATAATTGTCATGGCTCTGTCACGAAGTCCATGACTGTTATGTTGACTACGTAATCACTTTTACAAAAAAATTATTAATATTCGTCAACATTTTAATTTCTTTACCTGATGATGTATTTTTCTTCTGTTTTTTCTTTGTCACCGTTCCTTTGATCACTGTATGATTTGCAATGGTAATCTTAATTTTTAAGGCCACCACATATAATCTAATTTAATCAATTAGGCGTATTTGGTGTCCCTACTTAGCAGGATTCTTTATCCCTTTAGGGCCTCCTTTTTGTAGCCAAGTTGCAATGATTATGATACGTAAACCTCATGAGTTTGTTTGATTTGGTTGCAAAATAAACCATTTTGATTGATTGATTGATGTATCAGTATTGTTTTAAAATCCGGCAAACAGATTATACAGAATTCAGTTATCATAAATTCCGTTATCAGTCAACAGTTAACAACAGTTAAAATTCCCTTAACAGTTATCATAAATTCCGTTTATTTTTCTGTTGCATGATAACAAGGCATGAAGAGATATGATAGCAAAATATGAAGACACTTAATTAGCTGAATAAGCTGGTGCCAGCGCCTAGTTTCAAGTGGCACTGATGCAATTTGGGAACTTTTTATTTCAATTATGAGACATATTGTGTTTTTATTTTTCAGTTATAAAGTTGACCCTGTTCCTGGTCTGCAGAAACATGAAAAGTCCTACAATACAGGCTCTGGCCCAAGACCATAGAAACGACGTAGCATCAAATTCTAGTGCCCTTATATTTGGATTCTTAGGTTAGTATGATTTACTCAATTTATTTAAATTATATTTAAGCGTTTTTGGATAGAAAAATAATTTGTCAAGTCATAAATATATCCAGTAATTATAGTCAGCAGTGGCGTAACGAAGGGGGGGCAGAGGGGGGCAGCCGCCCCCGGGCTCAGCACCAGAGGGCGCAAAATTAGCTTTCAGTGGTACACAGTACTATGAAAAGTAGGATTAAAAGTCTACAAGAAAATTAAAAGGGGGCGCAGTCACCAACCCTTGCCCCTGGGCGCTGAAACCCTTCGTTACGCCACTGATAGTCAGGCCGTAACTAGCAGTATACGCAATTGCGCAAAGATTTGGACAGCTATAAAAAATACAAACGATTAAGATCACCAATTGACATTCTAGATTAGGCCTACTATTATTCGTTGAATTTCTGTTGTACAGACTTTGTCAATGTGAGGTCGACAAAAACAGTTTCCTTCGCTGACACCAACTCATGACTATGGAAGGAAGAGAACGAATGGAGGGTAGGGAGGAAGAGAGCGAAATGGAGGTAGGGAGGAAAAGAGCGAAATGGAGGGTAGGAGGAAGAGAGCGAAATGGAGGAAAGGGAGGAAGAGAGCGAAATGGAGGAAAGTGAGGAAGAAAGCGAAATGGAGGGTAGGGAGGAAGAGAGCGAAATGGAGGAAAGGGAGGAAGAGAGCGAAATGGAGGAGGGAAGGAAGCGAAATGGAGGGTAGGGAGGAAGAGAGCGAAATGGAGGAAAGGGAGGAAGGGAGCGAAATGGAGGAAGGAAGGAAGAGAGCGAAATGGAGGAAAGGGAGAAAGAGATCGAAATGGAGGAGAGGGAGGAAGAGAGTGAAATGGAGGAAAGGGAGGAAGAGAGCGAAATGGAGGAAAGGGAGGAGGAGAGCGAAATGGAGGAAAGGGAGGAAGAGGGCAGAAATGGAGGAAAGGGAGGAGGAGAGCGAAATGGAGGAAAGGGAGGAAGAGAGCGAAATGGAGGAAAGGGAGGAAGAGAGCAAAATGGAGGAAAGGGAGGAAGAGAGCGAAATGGAGGAAAGGGAGGAAGAGAGCGAAATGGAGGAAAGGGAGGAAGAGAGCGAAATGGAGGAAAGGGAGGAAGAGAGCGAAATGGAGGAAGGAGGAAGAGAGCGAAATGGAGGAAAGGGAGGAAGAGAGAGCGAAATGGAGGAAAGGGAGGAAGAGAGCAGAAATGGAGGAAAGGGAGGAAGAGAGCGAAATGGAGGAAAGGGAGGAGGAGAGCGAAATGGAGGAAAGGGAGGAAGAGAGTGAAATGGAGGAAAGGGAGGTAGAGAGCTAAATGGAGGAAAGGGAGGAAGAGGGCGAAACGGAGGAAAGGGAGGAGGAGAGCGAAATGGAGGAAGGGAGGAAGAGAGCGAAATGGAGGAAAGGGAGGAACAGGGCGAAATGGAGGAAAGGGAGGAAGAGAGCGAAATGGAGGAAAGGGAGGAAGAGAGCGAAATGGAGGAAAGGGAGGAAGAGAGCGAAATGGAGGAAAGGGAGGAAGAGAGCGAAATGGAGGAAAGGGAGGAAGAGAGCGAAATGGAGGAAAGGGAGGAAGAGAGCAAAATGGAGGAAAGGGAGGAAGAGAGCGAAATGGAGGAAAGGGAGGAAGAGAGCGAAATGGAGGAAAGGGAGGAAGAGAGCGAAATGGAGGATAGGGAGGAAGAGAGCGAAATGGAGGAAAGGGAGGAAGAGAGCGAAATGGAGGAAAGGGAGGAGGAGAGCGAAATGGAGGAAAGGGAGGAAGAGAGTGAAATGGAGGAAAGGGAGGATAGAGAGCAGAAATGGAGGAAAGGGGAGGAAGAGAGTGAAATGGAGGAAAGGGAGATAGAGAGTGAAATGGAGGAAAAGGAGGAAGAGAGCGAAATGGAGGAAAGGGAGGAAGAGAGCGAAATGGAGGAAAGGGAGGAGGAGAGCGAAATGGGGGAAAGGGAGGAAGAGAGCTAAATGGAGGAAGGGGAGGAAGAGAGCGAAATGGAGGAAAGGGAGGAAGAGAGCGAAATGGAGGAAAGGGAGGAAGAGAGCGAAATGGAGGAAAGGGAGGAAGAGAGCGAAATGGAGGAAAGGGAGGAAGAGAGCGAAATGGAGGATGGGAGGAAGAGAGCGAAATGGAGGAAAGGGGGGTCCAAGAGAGCGAAATGGAGGAAAGGAGGAAGAGAGTGAAATGGAGGAAAGGGAGAAAGAGAGCGAAATGGAGGAAAGGGAGGAAGAGAGAGTCAACCTATGTGAAATCTTCAAATAATGTGAAATACCTTGTATCTTTAAGTTTTGCTCGTTTATTTTTTGATAAAATAGTGTTTGTGCAATGTGCACATCATATTGAGATTATCAGAAGCTTATCGATACTAATCTACGTAGACTGGTTCATGATCATCAGCATCAGTGCCTGACTCCCGCCATTTTTGGCGGCGATGGGTACGAATAAATGAACTCCATTGTCCACGGTCAAGTCCATTGCTCCCTTTATTCTCAGTCAAAGTAATGCTATGTCCTCGTTTATATTGTTTATCCAGCGTTGTCTTGCTCTGCCTTTATATCATTTTTCTTCGAATCTTTCTCTCGATTCTTGCATGTTCTAGTTGTAGTGCCTTGTGTGGTATTCGGTCAACTGGCAGTCTCTCTACATTTCCCAGTCATTTGAATTGCTTCGTCTCTTGCAATAGAACAATCGTCATACTGGTGAAGTCTTGCAACAAAACTTTCTCCGAGCAAGCCGTGTCATTTGACAACTGCACACTTTACGTTAACCATTGCTTCTAAACTAGGTGCTGAAATATGTCACACCACTAAACGATAAGAATGCATTGATTTTTGTGTTAGGTTACAAAGTCTGGAAATACTGCGATCCGATAGGAGCCATTCTAATAGCAATTTACATTATTGTAAATTGGTTCATGACAGCAAATGGTAAGTAATAGATTCAACACTGTACGACTAAGCAATTATGTGAAACTCAACTTACAGCTTTTAACTCTCAATATAAATACACTAAGATAAGCCGAGGAAAAAATACAGTAGGCACTGGAAAAAAGTTTCCAGGAGATCACTTAAGCTTATAATAGTTCTTTGAAACTTCACACAGTGTATGACAGTAAAATTGTATTGTATTGTATTTATTAATTTATAAAGAGTGAACACCAATCAGAGGCGCTGCCAGTGCGAAAGACCCGGGCGAAGAGTGGTCTTAGACAGCGAAAGGAAGCATCTGAACCACCCGTGTATGTCATCTACACTGGGTCTATTACGGAAACTATTAATAAAAAATTGAATTTCTCAAATCATTTATTGATGCTTGGACAAACTGAGAAATTAAGTACTTCCTCGTGAAATAGGAAACGGAGTAATTAGTTACTTGGACACGCTAAGTACCTACCACTACTTGAATTCACATGAAGCAGTGTAGGAAATAAAAGAAATTCTCTATCAAAGTTCGTAGCTTAACATAGAGCTATTGATACTACAACTAAATATTTTGTGTATTGTAGAGCAAATCAAAATGATAACTGGTTACACTGCATCTCCTGACGTAATCAACAAGCTGACCTGGGTAATCTTACAACATGATAGCAGGATCAGCTACGTTGATGACCTCAAAGCGTTTCACTTTGGCAGTAACTACATAGTCGAAGTGGACCTTGTACTGCCAGAAGAAATAGAATTTCGTGAGTCTCATGATATTGGTGAGACTCTGCAGATAAAGCTGGAAAAACTTGATGAAGTGGAAAGAGCTTTTGTACATGTTGATTACGAGTGTGGCTACAGACACCACCTGACCAGATTATGATCAGAATGAGTGCAGACATTACTGAGCGCAATTACCGAAATGCCTCATATTTCATGAGTAAATTAACGAATAAGAATATGCAGAATATGCAAATGCCTGCATAACCTGTTAACGTTTAAAATAATGATCTTTCTGCCAATTATGTGGCACTTTTCAGAAAAATTAAGACTTTTATGTGCACAGGATCTTGTTTTTGATACTTTATTTGATATTACCTTATTAAAGTGCAATTTTATTTTACTTTCATGACTAAAAATAATACCAACTCATTATAATTGATTTGTGGCTTTCTTTAATGATGTCAAATTATTTTTGTGGCTTTCCTTTAATGATGTCAAATTATAATGCTATAGGGTACATGCCATATACAGATAGGTATACAACAGACAGCTGTTTTTTTTAGAGTTTTGCTGCTTCATTAGATATAGGAACTTTGCCACATGTACAGTCAGTTCGTGAAAACAGCAAAATAGAACAGAATCTGATGACCATCTGTCCTTTGTTTTAACTTAAAAATTGAAACTACAAGTATTTTAAAAATAAACTCTCTTCAAATCGAACTAGACGATAGCCCTGTTACAACAGTTAATATAAATCACAGATCAGTGTCTTCAAGTTACAATAATATGTTACTGGGAACTGAAAATAATCTGCAGCAAAGTTAAAACACTTGTTTCTGTACACTGTTCCTTACAAAAAAACTTGAAAATTCCTTCAATCTCCCTCTGTATGTTAGCTCTTACCATTCAGCACAATATATGCTAATAAATTCAGTCATGGTTCAGTCATCAAACGACATGACAAAAGCCTGAAGGTAAACCTCGTGCATTTATAATGGAAATGAAGTCTGGTTTCAGGGATGCACCGCCAACCAAAAAGCCATCAACATCAACCTGTTTCGCAAGTTCTTTACAGTTTTCGTTTGTTACGGAACCTGAATTGTACACATAACAAGGAAATTTAACTTCTGTTGTTGTCCTAGAGAGTCGCTAGTGCTTTAATTTTTTTATTTTTTAAAGGATTATGCACTATTATCTGTGGTTAGGAGATGCAGAGAAGTTCATCACATTAGCAGTAACATTTTACTAAAATTAACCTAAGTGTGACACTTTTAGATTTTGTGGCAGTTTTAAACTACTTTGTACAGTTTATGTTGAGTCACAATGGTATGTATTTGTTGACAAAGAAAAACTAAGCAGGTTGATGGTTAAATGTTACCATGTTACCATGGTGGCACGAAGATTAGAAGGATGCGGGTTCGATTAGCTAGCCCAATAATAGCGATTCAGCCTTCAACTTCCGGGGGCGACTCTAAAATGAGCAATAGGACAGATCGGCGCCTAGCAGGCTGTCATAAAGTTAAATTCGACTCCTGTTAAACGTGTTATCATCTGTTACTACCATAGATCTTAGTATGTACTATTTGGATTTTGGATTTGCTTCAATTAGGATAAATAAGCAAATATTATTAAACCAATTGAAATATTGCTCTCGGGTTATGGACGGTTTAAGAGTTGGGGGTAAATGGCAAGTCCTGTGACACAGGCCCATGTCCTGGACCTTGGGATTTGTTCATTGCTGGCTCAAGGGGTGAAGGGAAGGAAATTAGTGTCTCCCCTGCATGTGTTCCTCAAGGGACACTGGAGCTTTACTTTACTTTCTCTCGATGGTTGTACGCATTATACTGTCAAATCCTCATGTGTAATGGTAATTAAAAACTAACTTGTATAGCTTTGTATATTAGAACTACAGCTTTATCAAAAATCAAGGCTTTAAACGACAATGGAAAAGCATATTGTTTATAATTTTAAAAGTTGTTATATTAATAGTTGTAATCTTGGCAATATGCAAATCTGTATGAGACCCACATTGACTCGCTTACCGCCATAGATGATTCTAACTGATTTTGCCACTTCAGCGTTGACATGTTTGGCAATCCACTCCCGCAGAAATTTGTGGACTTGTTGAGCCTCCTCAGGAGTGGCAGTTTTTCCTGTCCCAATGGCCCAGACCGGTTCATAGGCAATTACAACGCGTGCCCAGTCCCTCTGATTCTTTACATTTTCTGCACAGTCAAACATTACAGACAACTAGATATTTATGCATAAAATATAATAAAATTCAGGCAGGACAGAACCAGTGCCAATTTAGTAGCAAAATAAACTTTTGGCATTGTCACATAACAGTGTCACTTTGAAGTGACTAAGATTTTTCTTAAATGGGTCTTTACAGTGAAGAAGTTTAGATTAAATGATTGCTGATCTTTCAGAGTTAATAGTTGCACATTGAAAATGCTTACAATATATCATATAAGTTAAAAAATTAAATTTCTTATTTATAAATGCGGATATCAAATTCAAAGCATGGTACTGTAACGTAACAAAATAATATTATGGTATAGCATTTTTCAAATGCCTTACAAAAGTGCTGCTTACACAGCTACCTAACTCATCGAAACAAGTGTGATTTTGGTAAACAGAAAATAATGTACATGTATTGAGTTGAATCATATCAATTGAACAGTGCACACAAGATTGTTCCCAGAGGTAGTTCCCAATGCATGGAAAAGTGCCTTCTGAAGTGAGGAACAAGGTCATGGCACTGAAAGAAAGCTTCTGCCATATGACACCTATTTTACGTCCAGCATGCTGGCTGTTCACAGTTCTGTAATAAATTCTAGATATGATTCCATATACCAATAGATAATGAGCAAATTTAGCGTTTGTGCCAAAAGACACCTCAAACCCTTGAGATTGCTCTAGATATCACGTGAACATTTGGAAAGAATTCGAAAAAGTATTATTACCAACAACGAAATCCATCTGTTTAAAAATGACTTCATCCGTTTTCTTTGCTTCTCTCTCTTCAAGTTTCTCTCCAACACAAGGTATTACATTAAGTCCTTCAGCCAATGCATGTGCCAACTTCTCTCCTATCAGCTAAATAAATATTTGAAAAACAAAAAACTGATGCACAGTGCTTCTTCTGTAAAACCAAAACTAGATACACCAAAGCTTTGCAACTGTATCAGTAAATGTAAGTAAGTATCTTAAATTTATCAGTGCTATAAAAAATCAGCAAGAGTAGCTTATTCACACCTGTTTATAATTTTAAAAGCAGTTTTGTCATAAATTCACTCGTCTGAAAGTACCAACAGATGAGAGATGTTGAAAGGGTTAAAGGTTTTTAAGTCTGCAGTCTCGTTTCTCTCAATTTCTAAATACAGTTCACAAAGTATACTTAAAACTTGTGAACAGTATTTGGAAATTATTTACTTATGAAGAGAGTGCTGCATGAGCAATCATATCCAACATGTATAAAGTATCCAGTTTAACCAGCCTTGCACTTGACCAGGAAAGAAGTGAAAATGATACTCACTGCAATTCAGTCAAAATATTTCATCGGCATTCAGAGATTTTATTCAGATAGGTGCAAATTGGATAATTATTACAAAAGTCTTGAAACAATTTTTTATGTCTGCAATGTCACACAGTGCAAATGCAAATCTAATGCAAATCTGAGGTGCTGTTAGCCAGTCACAATGTGATAAAATGCAGTAACAAATGAATCTCAAGTCTTTTACAAATGGGTGCCCTAAACCATCAAGCTGTAAACCTGTGACATAGAAGCAGTGAAAGCATGGTAGCCAATTGCTTATAGCGTTTGACTGTAATGCAGACAGTATAGGAAATCGCCTCACCGAGGCAGTTATGTGGGCCCTCGAGCAAGTGCTCAAGCAAAGAAGTGAATAGGCACCCGGCTAAGCACCACTGAGTCTCATGTCGTAGATGAGGTGGTTGTTTGTGCACTTCTGAACTTTAGAAGAAGGGCAACATCAAATGCAGTTGTATTGTATCGCACCCATGCATAAGGCATTCAATTAACTAAATTTAAATAACCGTCCCTATATTATGCCTACACCACACATTCAGTTTCGTCTGATTAAATATTACGACATGAGATTAAATATCAACTAGATTAAGCCTGTCTTAATGAGGTATTACCTACCATTTGACAATCAAATCTTGAGATTACTTTAAATTAATCATTTTGTGATTCTACCTGATTAGTCTCGCCAAAAATATTTCGTCTTTCTGAGTGACCCAGTATAACCCACGTTGCACCGATGTCTTTAATCATTGCTGGGCTGCAATCAACACAGTATAAACCAGCTTAGCCTCACAGTACATGTATTACAGTAACACCATAAATTGCTATACACGAAAAAGTTGTTAAAACAAATCCATTGTAACATTTAAATTTCAAGCTCAAACCTCAAAGCTCAAACCTTCCTCTGATGTGGATTAACACAATCTCTAGCATTACTTAAACTGCACTGAAATTAATTAACAGTAAATTAGCAGGCACAAAACCTCTCATTTCTCATCTTCCATGTATGCATTGGGAAAACGCATATCACCATTTATTGCAGAACAATTACGCCTGCAACCAGCTAATTATAACACTAGAAGTACCATGTAACTTTCTAACGTAGGAAGTAGCTATGCATCAGCATAAAGATCTTAAACTCAATGCGTCTTCACATGGGCAACCACTGCAGTTGATCACATAAATTATGCATCCTAGTTAGATATTTGACCATACTTCAAAAATCCACCAATTAGCCGAGCTGCAAAGTTTAAGACGGACTGAACTTTAATAACCAGGGAGACAGCTCTAGAGAGAGAGGAAGATTGGCATAAATGGCATTATCATACAAGATGAAATTACCTGAAAACCTGATCACTGATGAAGTTTCTATCAGAAGGGTGAAAATATCACACACTAAGCATATGGACTAAATAAGAGCTGCATATAACTTTAAAAGAAGTATTCTCTAACCTGATTTCACCAGTGAATGCTCCTTTGTCGACCTTAAAACAATTTTGGGCGGCAACACCAATTTTCGAGTTAAGCTTGTCTCGTGCATAGCTGAGGTAGACATATGGTGGAGCCACAACAACCTCTGAAATATAAGACAAGTTCATTAAATGACATTTAGAGAAGAGAAGACAGAACTTGCGCATCCAGAAAAAGCAGGTTCTTTTATCCCATTAACTGGACAGCCTACATGTTTTATCGGAATGAGTATACAGGCCTACCCTTAAATTCATACTGAAGGGCGGATCTATGTAACATCTGTCTGTTACTGTGTTTGGTTGCATTATAGCATTATCTCTTAATTCTGAGAGAGGCGCTATATAAATCTTTAGATACAATACAATAGCAGTCTTCCTCGATCAAAATATAGTTTGTGTGTTCGTATGCGTCTGTACAGCGTAACATACTTTACCTGTATTTTTGTTGAGGCCTTTTTCGTTCATAAATTTAATAATTTCGTCCACCGAAGTCGTTGTTCCATTCATCTTCCAATTGCCGCCAACGAAGAATTTTCTGTTTGACATATTCTAATGCTAATTGATAGATTTATTACTTATTTCAATAAATCGCTATCAACAACACAAGTCGTTATACTCCGTTTTCTTGACTGTTAACTTCCCATAAGATGACGTTTCAACATCTTTTCCGTAGTGAGGGATTACGTCATAGATTATTTACTATAGGATAGAGACGTCCATGGTTCAGTGCTCAAGTTTAAAATCACATAATAAATCTTCATTAATAATAAATTGTATATGTGAAAACTGAAAATGCAACTTTGTTATCTGAATATCAAACAAACTGCAAAACTCCACGTAGCCCTACCGGCATGTAGCGTTTAATTGTCTAAGTATCTTTCTGAAAAGTCGAAACTGAACTTTACCAATCCTGCCCATAGACATGCTTCTGAAGGGTCTGCGATTTGGACGATTGATGCGTTGCGATTACTGGCTCCAAACGCTATACCTGCATAAATTCGTAATCTTACCACAGTATAAATAATTACATTATTTATACTGTGATCTTACTACGAGAATTCTTTATCTTAATCATAGGCAGATGGCGCGTCTCTAAATAAATTCCAAATAATGAATGACGTTAGGCTTATTATTGTGACACTCTCTAAAGTTGAGATATTGACTCGATGCGCGCGTTTTATTTTGAAAACAAAACGCATTAGCCGAAGTCGTGTAGGCCTATTAAAACAACTGTACTTCATAGATTATTGAAAAGAACAAAGTTTATAGTCTTCGTTGAGTCCATATTGCGTAGATTTCAATTAGCATTTAACCCTTTCATTTGCTGATTTGGTTGTTAAGAGTTCAAACGAAGGCCCGTAAATATCACCGCACTATGCTAAGATTATTCCAGCCTCCTTCAGAAACCACACGGTGCTTATATAGTAGTAGGGGCCTATGTCTGTGGAAGTATCTGCAACGCTACTTCTTATTGATTGCATATTTTAGTTGCTTATAGTAGCCTAAGTCTAGTCATGCATTAATTTCACTGACTTGATCAAAATTGTCTGGTAGTCAGCCACTGACTAAACTTATTAGCTATTGTGAAGCAGCTACGTGTTAACATTTAGGACTATTAAAACTTGTGAAACTGTTTATTTTAAACAGTAGGCAAGTTATAATATTCTGTCTTCAGTGTCTCGACATAATTTAAGAGCATTTGATATTTCAAATTTGGATTATTTTCTTAATTAGTTTGGCTTTGCATCAGTCAGTCGACCTATGTGTATTCTACTGATGTAACTGCATGCAGTAGAGACATACAGAATTTGAAGTCAGTATGGATAAGTAATACCATTGCAGGATTGATGCCCCTGGAGTAAAAGCTACAAGAAAGCTCCAAAGAGAGTTTAGCAACCATTTGTGGGGTACGGTAATTAAGCCATGTTTTGTAAGCACCAGCTGATCTCGATAATTGCTAATTATCATATTACGTCTGTGACTGTAACATGCTGGCATGTAAAATGCTAGATGATATTTATGACCCTGATTTCTGATGGTTGTATTGAGATGTCTTGGATTCTTGGTGATCTTACTCGTGGGTGATGTGTTTGCAGAAGATAATTGTTGTATTTCCATGAAGTTGAAGTCAGTCTTCTGCAACCATGTGGTGAAGTATATAATTATTATGGATGAAGGCCTCTGTGATGAATGCGGATTTTACTTTTACCCAGCAAATCAATTGTGGCACCATATCACCAAAGACTATATGGGCATAATACCACAGGTACAGGTAAATGCTACTGTATTTCCATAATGGCTTAATACCACAACTAGAGATAAAGGCTACTATATGACCATATGCGCATAACACCACTGCTACAGGTAAAGGCTACTTTTAGTTTCTCTGCAGCATACAGAATCTGATGAACAGTTAACATGAATCACAGAGCAATGTTTTCAAGTTACAATAATGTGCGTTACTGAGAAGTGAAAATAATCTGCAGCAAAGCAAAAACACTTGTTTCTGTCCATTGTTTGTACAAAAATTTGAAGGAATTCCTTCAATCTCTGTCTGTTAGTTTTTGCCAGTCGGCAGAATATATGCTAATAAATTCAGTCTTGGCTCAGTCATCAAATGACATGACAAACGCCTGAAGGTAAACCTTGTGCATTTATAATGGGAATGAAGTCTGGTTTCAGGGCTGCACCTCCAACCAAAAAGCCATCAACGTCAGCCTGTTTCGCAAGTTGTTTACAGTTTTCGGGCGTTACGGAACCTGAATTGTACACATAACAAGGAAATTTAACTTCTTTTGTTGTTTTATGCAGTCGCTAGTGCTTTTATTTTTTATATTTTTAAAGGATCATTCACCATTATCTGTGGTTAGCAGACACAGAAAGTTCATCACATTAGCAGTAACATTTTACTGAAATTAGCCTAAGTGTGACACTGTTAGGTTTTGTGGTTTAAACTACTTTTGTCCAGTTTATGTTGAGTCACAATGGTATGTATTTGTTGACAAAAAAACTAAGCGGGTTTGATGGTTGAATGGAAAGATGCTGGCACGAAGATCAGAAGGATGCGGGTTCGAATAGCATGCCCAGGAAGATTGACTGAGCCTTCTGCTTCCTAGGGGAGACTAAAATGAGCAGTAGGAGAGATGGGCGCCTTGCAGGCTGCCATAAAGTTAAATTCAACTCCTGTTAAACTTGTTATCTTCTGTTAACACTGTTGATCTTACTGCATACTATTTGGATTTTGGTTTACGTCAGTTTGGATTTATAAACGAATATTATTAAACCAATTGAAATATTACTCTACAATGGGGTTATGGACGGTTTGGGAGTTGCATGAGTGGTCTTTGGGTAACACGCTTGGTCAGCGATCATGTGGCCATGGGTTCGACGCCTCACAATTGAACCTGAATAAGTTGTCTGCCAACAGGTTCCTGTCTCACAAAGCAGTAGAGATTTACTTGGGGGGGGGGAGTTAACGGCAAGTCCGGTATTGTATTGTATTGTATTTGGCTATTTATAAAGCGCTTCTCACAGCAAAAGCCTTTCAGAAGCGCTCCCAGTGCGAGCAACCCGAGAGAAAAGGCAGGATGTTAGTTTCGAAAAAGATGAGGAGAGACTACCAGAAAGGATGGCAGAGCGAACCGGTGGAGGAAGTCCATTCCACAGGGAAGGACCTATGCAGGCGAAGGATCTGGATTGAGCCATTGCAGTCCTGACACGGGGAACAAAAAGGTCAAGCCGATCAGAGGATCGGAGAGGACGCAGCGAAGTGGCAGAGAGTGGGCGAAGCATGAGGTCGCAAAGGTACTTCGGAGCAAGACCCAGATGAGACTTAAGGACTAAAATAAGAACCTTGAATTGTATTCGGACAGATAGAGGGAGCCAGTGAAGTTCTTCAACCATGAATGTAGAGATGTGAGAGAATCGAGGAAGACGAGCAATCAGTCTAGCAGCAGCATTAAGTACTGACTGTAGAGGAGATAGGCGAACCTTAGGGAGACCAACAAGGAGAGAATTACAGTAGTCTATTCGAGAGCAGACGAAAGCGTGGACAATTGAGGTAAAGGTCGAGGAAGAAACAGATTTGCGAATAGCCCTGAGACGCCTTAGTTGGAAGTAGGAAGAGCGAGTAAGCATGGCAATGTGTTCAGTAAAAGTTAGAGAACTGTCAAGAGTGACACCCAGGTCTCGGACACTAGACGAAAAGGTAAAACGAGGAAACCTTTCAGAGAGTAATGCATAGTCAAGTTTTTTGAGCTGCTGAGGAGTTCCAAACCAAATTAGCTGGGTTTTAGAAGAGTTTAAGGAAAGACGATTAGAAGACATCCAGAGATGAAGATCTTGGGAGAGAGCCTCAATTTGACTAGCGAGAAGGAGTTGAGCAGAAGGGGGTCCATGGACACAAGCTTGGACATCATCAGCAAAAAGGTGGCCAGTCGCAGAGTGGTTAGGGAAAAGAGAGGGAATATTAGCTGTGTATAAAATGAATAAGAGCGGGCCTAGGACAGAACCCTGAGGAACACCCAAAATAACAGGGACCCACTGAGTCCTGGAGTCACCAGAGATGCTCATTTGGGTGCGATCAGACAAGTAGGATCGAAGCCAAAGGAGAGGAGGACCCTTGAGTCCACAGGAGGTCTCAAGCCGTTGTAGTAGAATTTCATGGTCGACCATGTCAAAGGCTGCGGAGACGTCAAAGAGAGCCAAAAGAGTAACTTGAGACTTGTCAACAGCTGAATATATATCAGAAAGCAAGGAGAGTAGGGCTGTTTCTGTTGAGTGGTAAGCCCTGTAACCAGACTGGTGGGAAGGAAGGAGTCCCGAGTGCTCAAGATAGGGGAGAAGTTGCAAGGATACTAGTCGTTCTAAAGTCTTAGACAGAAAAGATAGATTTGAAATGGGTCGATAGTTTTGACAGAGGTTAGGGTCAAGATTGGTCTTCTTGAGTGCAGGAAAGACTACGGCTCGATTTTGCGAGGCAGGGATGCAACCCTCAGAAAGTGATCTATTAAACAGGTACAGAAAGAAAGGAGCAATATCATCTAGAACAGTGCTGTCCAACCTTTTTGACACCGCGGGCCACCGAAGAAGTAATTTTTGAAGCCGCGGGCCGCACCAGTCAACTCAAAAGCAGTGACTAAAATTTATTTAAAATTATTAACTATAGGCCTATTATAATTAATTATGAAATCATTATAATGAATGCATGTTGGGAACTGGATTTTGTATAGGCCTACACATTGTCAAATGATAAGCCAAGTTACGAACGAATAGCTATGCAAGTAGGCCAGTGACTGTCTTTTACTTCATTTTAACAGAAATTGCAAATATTTAGCGAGCTGTGGCGGGCCACTTAGAATCTGCCGGCGGGCCGCATGCGGCCCGCGGGCCGCGAGTTGGACAGCACTGATCTAGAATGTCAGTTATAATAAAAGGAGACACTGACCCATGTCCAGTTGGGAGATTTGTCCATTGCCGATTCAAAGAAGAGAGTGAACGAAATGAGTGCCTCCCTGTATGTTATTCAAGGGATATTGGAGCGTTTCTTTACCTTAAGGGTTGCACTCCTTATACGGAAAACATCTCCTGTGTAATGGTATTAAAACTAGCATATTTAGCTATGTAGGTTATTATTAGTGCAAGAGCTTTATCAAAAATAAAAGGCTTACAAAATAATGGAATGCATATTGTTTAGAATTACAAAAAGCTGTCATATTAGTAGTGGTAATCTTGGTGATATGAAAATCTGTTTGAGACCAACATTGACACGCTTACCTCCGTAGATGATTCTAACTGATTTTGCCACTTCGGCGTTGACATGTTTGGCAATGCACTCCCGCAGAGATTTATGGACTTGTTGAGTCTCGTCAGGAGTGGCAGTTCTCCCTGTTCCAACGGCCCAGGACGGTTCATAAGTAATTACAACGCGTGCCCAGTCCTTTTGATTCTTTACATTTTCTGCACAGTCAAACATTACAGACAACTAGATATTTATGCATAAAATATTATAAATTCAGGCTGGACAGAACCAGTGCTAATTTAATATGTACATGTATCGAGTTGAATCAATTGAACAGTACATACAAGATTATTGCAATAGGTACATGTAGGTCCCAATGCATGGACAAGCCCAGTGAATGCGTCTGAAGTGAGGAACATTTAGGCTAATAAGCATCAGCAGCCCATAATGATTGACTGGCCCAAAACTTGAGCTCAAGGCTCCCAATATAAGCTTATGCCGGGTGCAGTTATCCAAGTACAAGAATCCTTTTCTCCATAGAGAATCAGTGCAGTGTACACTGTACATGTATCTCGCGTATATTTGGATTGGCTACATGGAGAATTTATGCTAGTCAGCTAAATATTATGAGGATGGCGTCAATTGGTGAAGGCTTGCTCGAGCTGATCAGTACAGATCATTGAACCAGGGTCAAGGCAGCACTGAAAGAAACCTTGTGCCATATGACGACTATTTGATGGCCAGTATCAATTTATTACAGAGCCAGCTTGTTGGCTGTTAACAACTCTTAAATAAATTGTACATGTAATCTACATATAGGGCCTACCAGTAGGTAACGAATAAATTCAGCGTTTGTGTAAAGACACCTCAAAGCCTTGAAATTGCTCTAGATGTAACATAAACATTTAGAAACAATTCGAAAAGTATGATTACCAACAATGAAATCCATCTGTTTAAATAAAACTTCATGCGTTGTCATTGCTTGTCGGTCTTCAAGTTTCTCTCCAACACAAGGTATTACATTAAGTCCTTCAGCCAATGCATGTGCCAACTTCTCTCCTATCAGCTAAATAATTTAAAAAACACAAAATTGATGTACAGTGCTTCTTCTGTCAAACAAGAACTAGATACACCAAAACCGCATTTAATACAGACTTCTGCTTTGCAAATGTATCAGTAAATGTAAGTAAATATCTTAAATTACCAGTGCCATACAAAATCAGCAATAGTAGCTTATTCACACCTGTTTATAATTTTAAAAGCAGTTTTGCCTTTCAAAAATTCACTAGTATGAAAGCACCAACAGCTACAGCCTTCGATGAGTTGAGAGAGGGAGAAAGGTTTAGAGTTTTTTTAGGTCTGCAGTTTCTTTTCTCTCAATTTCCAAATACAGTTCACAAAGTCTTCATAAAACTTGTGAACAGTATTTGGAAATTATTTACTTATGAGGAGAGTGCTGCATGAACAATCATATCCAACATGTATAAAGTATCCACTTTAAACCAGCCTTGAACTTGACCAGCAAAGAAGTGAAAATGATACTAAGAAATATTTAATCGACATGCAGGGCGATTTGATTCAGATGGGTGCAAATTGGATAATTATTCTTACTTTAAAGAAAGTTTTATATACGCGACGTCACACAGGAATGCACATCCGAGGTGCTATTAGCCAGTCAACAATGAAAAAATGCAGTTGTAGATGAATCTCAGTCTTTTTTCAAATGGTTGCCCTAAACGGTAAACCTTCAGGCTGTAAACCTGTGGCATAGAGGTAGTGTAATCACGGTAGCCAATTATTGGTGATGGCGTTCGAATATTGTAATGCAGAAAGTATAGGAAATCGCGGCAATCGCCTCACTGAGGCGGTTATGTGGGGCCTCGAGCAAGTCCGTCAGCAAAGAAGTGAATGGGCACCACGCTCAGCACCATTGAGTCTGCGGTAGATGAAGTGGTTGTGCATTTCTGAACTTTAGAAGAAGGGCAACATCAAATGCGGTTGTATTGTATTGCACCTATAACTATAAGGCACAGGGACGTAACTAGCGTTTGGGCTTGCGGGGGTGGCTTAAGCCCCCCCAACGAAGCTGAAGCCCCCTAAAATGAATCAAGCCCCGGCTCCAATATGGGCTCGGACTACCGCACTGGCCATGTTCAAGGCTTAAAGCCCGACAAACGAAAAGTCCTAGTTACTTCACTGATAAGGCATTCAATTAACTAAAATTAAATAACTCTCCCAATATTAGGTCTTAGTAGACCACACATTCAGTTTCGTCTGACTAAATATAACGACTTGTAATGAAATATCAACTACACTGAGCCATCTTAATGAGGTCTTACCTACCATTTGACAATCAAATCTTGAGATTACTTTGAATTAATCATTTTGTGACTACCTGATTAGTCTCGCCAAAAATATTTCGTCTTTCTGAGTGACCCACTATAACCCACGTTGCACCGATGTCTTTAATCATTGCTGGGCTGCAATCAACACAGTATAAACCAACTTTAGTCTCACAGTAAATGTATTACAGTAACACCATAAATTGCTATACACGAAAAGTTGTTAAAAACAAATCCACTGTAACATTTAAATTCCAAGCTCAAGCCTTCATCTAATGTGGATTAAAACAATCTCTAGCATTAGCCTACCTAAACTGCACTGAAATTAACAGTAAATTAGGAGGCACAAAACCTCTAATTTCTCATCCAAGTTGTGTGTGAATCGAAGTGTCTCATTTGAAACTGACAAACGACAGTTTCTTGTTAAGCCATGTAGGCCTATTACCGGTGACTCAGGTAAGGTTATCCGATTGGTGGATTGGTGCCATTGTCCTGTTTGCATTTACGCCGAAGCATCCTTAACACTTTAACGACGAGAGTGCATTTAAAGTGACTGGGAAGCCAGTGCAGCTCATGGTTAAAGTAACATGTTAATCTGTGAGACCATCAACCTCATGACTAAACTTTCGAAGACTAATGCTTAAGGGGCAGTTTAATAAGTAGCCTATACCGTACAGTTATTATTATTGTAATTGCAAGTGTTTATTTATAAACGCCTCTTCAAGAACACACATCAAAGATACTCCTGTCCTAACTAAACAAGACCACGCTTACACAAAATGGTCTTCAACTACTTGCAACATGTAGACAAAGAAAGTAGAAGGAGCTCATGACACAGCTTTTGTGGAACCCTGTTCCAGAGAGAAGGGCCAACCACTACAAAGCTTCCGTATTGCATCGTGGCAGTATGCGTCTGGGAAAATCTTATCAAAATGTGTTGCAGAACATTGGCGCCTGCGTCCCCAACAAATTATAACGCTGGAAATACCATGTAACTTTCTTTAGCACAACCTGGTTGTGCTAAAGAAAGTTACATGGTATTTCCAGCTATGCATCAGCATAAAGATCTTAAACTCAACGAGTCTTCACGTATAGGCAACCAATGCAGTTAATCACGCATGTAGATTATAATAGTTAGATGCAGACTTGTAGACGAGACATAAAACTCGAGACCGAGACCGAGACAGTGGGGTCCGAGACCGAGACCGAGACAGTGGGGTCCGAGACAGAGACCGAGACGAGACACCAGGGCCGAGACAGTTCGAGACAGTTCAAAACGGGTGAAATGCACATTGGACCCAAGTCCCGAAACAATTTTCTCAACTTTTGAAGTCTAATACAAGGGTCAAGTCACTGAAATCAGCCGATCACCTGAATTGTATAAACTATAAAGGAATTAAATATTTAGCCATTATCCGTTCGGCCCAAGACAATTTTATAGCGTAATACTGTACGAAGTTCCGAACAAATACAGTTTGTGCGAGAACTTTGGAGACCGCTTCTATGCAAGAGAACAAGACTTTCGCTTCGAGACAGTTTCCAAAAAACAAGACTTTCGCTTCGATACAGTTTCCAAAAGTCAAGAAATGATCTCGAGACCGAGACAGTGGGGTCCGAGACCGAGACATCAAAAACCTGTCTCGAGACGTCTCGAGACCGAGACAGTGTCTCGAGACAATACAACTCTGGTTAGATGTATGACCATACTTGTAAAATCCACCAATTAGCCGAGCTGCAACGTTTAAGATGGACTGAACTTCATTAACACAAGAGAGACAGACAGACAGAGACAGTAAACGACAGAGAAACAGATACATGAAGTTTGGCATAAATGGGATTTCCCTAAAAGATTAAATTCCCTGAAAACGTGATCACTCATCAAGTTTATATCAGAAGCGTGAAAACCTGACACACTAGGTAAATAGACTAAATAAGAGGTTAGTATATTTATAGCTTTTTAAAAGAAGTATTCTCTAACCTGATTTCACCAGTGAATGCTCCTTTGTCGACCTTATAAGAATTTTGGGCGGCAACACCAATTTTCGAGTTTAGCTTTTCTCGTACATAGCTAAGATAGACAAATGGTGGAGCCACAACAACTTCTGAAATATAAAACGAGTTCGTAAATTGACATTCGAGAAGAGAAGACAGAACTTTCGCATACAGAAAAAACCAGGATCCTTTTTCCCATTTAGGCTACTGAATAGCCTAGGCCTACCTGTTTTTTCGGAATGCGTATAGGTGATAGGTCTACCCTTAAGTTCCTACTAAGGGGCCTCAGTAGGAATTTAAGGGTAGACCTATGTGACATGATTGTGTCTGTTACTGTGTTTTTGGTTGCATTATAGGAGTCTTCTTCGAGCAAAATAGGCCTATACTTCGTGTGTGGGCGTATGCGTCTCTACCGCGTAACGTAGGCCTACTTTACCTGTCTTATTGTTGAGGCCTTTTTCGTTCAGAAATCTAATAATTTCGTCCACCGAAGTCGTTGTTCCATTCATCTTCCAATGGCCGCCAACGAAAAATTTTCTGTTTGACATATTCTAATGCTACTTCATAGATCTATTACTTATTGCAAGAAATCACTATCAACAATACAAGTCATTGTAGGCCTACTCCGTTACCTCGACTGCAGTAACTTCCCTTATAATGACGTTTCAACATCTTTGCCGTAGTGAGGGATTACGTCATAGATTATTTTATTATTATAGGCCTAATTCGTTTATTTTTGGCACACAAAATCAGCTGACTCACCTCAACTTATTCCTGAATATCAAACTCTCTTTCTTTTCAATGAATCAAATGATTGATTGATTGATTAACTGAAACAAACTGCAACACTCCACGTACGTATAGTTTATTGTCTACCTACCTTTCTGAACTTTCGATTTAATATCGAAGCTGAACACTAGTCAATCAATTAATAATAATAGGCTAATAATAATAATAATAATAACTTTTCTTTAATAAGCGCCTGACAAACGCACTGCGCTGTACATTTACATGTTATGCAATTTAAATCTTAACTACTAACAGAACAGACAGCCTGCAATACACGGCGCTAATAGTGTAAGGGATTTGGGAATTACAATAGTAGTAATTGTAACGTAATCATTACTGAGATTTGACTAGAGGAATATTTAGACGGACAGACAACAGGACACTGACGGATACAGAGACGGACTAGCAGCGCACGCCTGCCAGCCCCACGTAGGGATGGTGACCGGATGAAGCGTCGATCAACCGCCGCCACGCGCCGCCTTCTGATGCCGCCTACTTGTCCATCATAAGTTCCACGATAAGTTACGCCCGCCTTGCAGTGAAATGAACCCGTCCATCTGGAAATGAACCGGTCCAGATAGAAGGTCTACAATGCGACGGACGGAAGGAGCGACACGGCGACGACCAATAGTCAGGAAGGAAAGAAACATGGGGACACCGCCTACAACCCTTTCCACGAGACAAGAGTAACTATAAGATAGCCGAACACAGAGAGAAAAGTCGTTCTCTCGGTTTGGTGACTGACGCGATGTTTTGGTGCTCCTGATGAGGAGAGAGGAACGCTTCAGATTGACGAAGCCTGCTGAAGACAAGTGCTACCTGCAAGAGGCAGAGGACAAAGAGGACCGCAACGGAAAGAGACGAGAGAAGCCGAGAGAAACCGAGGGAGAGAACGCAGTCAACCTCGTTAAAGATTACAGACGACGATGCAGGCAATCTCTTTAGAATAAGAGCTAGTGACGACACAGATTTATAACTAGAAACTCGTACGCTTCATTGAGATAGACAACTCACCGCTAAAGACACTCAAGAGAGTCGAAGGAAGACAGACGCACGTCCGCTGATGAACTTTGATGAACGAGGAACAAGAGTGCAGACCGCTGGCTCTCAATCTGATGACATGACAGCCGACTGACTGTCGACTACAAGGTAACGTTGCAGTAGTGTAATTCAAGGGTAATTAGTGCGTATTGACGATAGGCTATCCGCTGAATAGATATTCTTAAGAGTCCGTAATTGACGAGTAGAAAAGAGGATCCCGGAGTGATCTTGCTGTAACGTCTTGATTGTATGAAAGTGATGAATATGAGGAGTAAATGATCGTTATAAATTACTGTTTGTAATCATTGATTGTACGACATTGTGTAGAAGTTTGTTAGCGAATATACTCTGAAAATGACCTCCCAGTCTCTTGAACTGCTAACTAGCCGAGACATGACTGATAGCGAGGACATTAGGGCCACTACGAGTAAAGAAGTAAGATCGGAGATGAACCCCCTCGCCATGGATAGACTGTTAGGCTCCATTGAAGCACTAGCCACGACGGTAGCGAGACAGGACGAGAAAGACAGAAGGAGACAGGAGGAGGACAGAAGGAGACAGGAGAGAACTGAAAGGATGATGGCTGAGGTAATTGCTGTATCCAGAGAGAGTAAGCAAGCTGCCTGGGAAAGTGAGAGAAGAACAATGGAAACGTTACAGACAGTTTTAGACAGACAGGGTGATCTAGAGGCTGAGATGTATTCCGTAGATGAATGGACCGCTTACGATAGCCCAAATCGCGGCAGCCGACCTAATCCGTCTGGTTGCCCGGTTGACTTCAGACAGAAGTCCGCCCTTCCACTCAATTCAAACCCACCTTCGTCAGGACCCCAAGATGATTTTAGGCCTCCGATTCTGCGGAGAAGTGAACGGCTTAGACGCCTAAGGAAAGGGAATACTGGCCAGCCTGATAGGGAAAGTCTGAATGAAACCTTCAGTGATTTAGAGATTACTGAAGTCACCGATCCACATCCAGGGACCTCCAGCGGTCACAAAGGACAATACTGGGCTGGCTCCCCAGTGTCCCTCGGTTTAGCACCCGAGCAGAGAGAAAGAAGTAGTAAGTGGAATTTGCCGCGTGGAAGCCAATTCCACGCGGCTGGCGACGGGGACTACCTGGACGACGACAGGGAGGGCTCCCTAGGGCATAACGACCCCAGGGGTGGACTTAGCAAACCCATAGGCAGAACGACCAGCCCAACCTTCGGCCCGTCCAGGGACGAAATAGAGAAAGAGCAAAAGTCCACAATAGCAGCCTACAAAGCATATCCGCCAAACGGGGGCTCGAACTCGGTACCTCTCGGTCTCTGTGCCAGATGTTATCCAATGCGCTATCGGGCAATTTCAATCAATTTTCGTTTATTAGAAATAAGCTGACAAGTACGTAAGTTATACAAGAAAAAACACGAAAAATTTCTAAGAGAGAGTTTAGATAAAACTAAAACTAACCGCATGTTATACATTTTGGACCATTAGCGTTATAGGCCTAATTGATGGAAGAGCTTCAATATAGGCCTATATCTCTACATAGCACTCTTGTTGTGAAGTTACAGTCATCTCACTCAGTGTGATTCTCCTTACAGATTTTATTTTAGTTATAGTTACAGTTATCGTTAATGAGTTTTTATTTTAGTTATAGTTATAGTTATAGTTAGTATTATTTTTTAGTTATAGTTATAGTTATAGTTAATGGATTTTTATTTTAGTTAATTTTAGTTACTACTTAGTTGCAATGATTAAGGCTATAAGCAAAATTGTGCTTATTAACACGCTGTTTCACAATTTCCTCGGAGCTTTGAAAGCCTTTGAAGCATGGTTGCATTCAGCTTCATGAATACACGAGTTTTCAAAGTAACTGACAAATTGCATAATAAAAATATCGAATTTTTCGTTCTCATTTATGTCGAATCGTCCAGACTGCACTTCCTATTTTTATTTTTTGCATTAACGAAAATAAAGATGAATTTTCGTTAGTGTTATTTTCGTTATAGTTATAGTTATAGTTAATTATATTTTTTTTTTTAGTTATAGTTATAGTTATCGTTAACGAAATCATTTTATTTTCGTTAACGAACATTTTCGTTATCGTTATCGTTAACGAGAATCACACTGATCTCACTGTCAACAACATCCAACTATGTTTTGTAACTACCTGTAAAAATACAATCTTGTGCTATGCTGCTACTCGTTTCTTTGTTTCTTACTTTATTTCACCTGATTGTGTGATTTGTTTTTGCTGTTGATTTGGGATCAATAAATTGAATTGAATTGTATTGATTCTGTGTTGCGATTAAGGGCTCCAAATACTGGTAGTTCAAATCACACGATTCTAATGTGACGGCATCAATTTAAATATCGTGAATTAATATTAAATGGAGATCTTTTTAGATGAAAAAATTACAAGTGTTCTGCAACCATGTGGTGATGGGTATATTATGGATGAGGGCCTTTGTCATGAATGCGGATGTCGCTTCTACCCATCAGCAAGTAAATTGGGGCACCATCATCGGCGTCCGGACGGGGGTGCAAGGGGCATGTTGCTTCTCGGATTTTGTGCTTAGGCCTATTTAAAAAATTTACTTATCATGTTAGCAATTGAAACTTTTAACAGCTTTGTTTTTTTAAATAAATGTTCAGATATGGCTGAAAACAGATTCCAGAACCCTATAACAACAGGCTCTGTATCATGTCAAATGCTTCCAAAAGCGCTGCATGGAGGCTGTTGGGATCGGCGCCAGACCCTCTAATCGCGGGATCGAGCGCCGAGGGTTACGCGATCGGTTGCTTTCCGGAACCGTCGTTTGTCTCTTTGAACAATTCAAAACTTTGCCCCTAAAAATTCTTGGCCCCTAAACAAATTCCTGCGGACGTCTCTACGGCCCTGGGCACCATTTCAGCAAAGACTGCAAGGGCGTAATACCACAGGTACAGGTAAATGCTCCTGTATTGCCATAATGGACACAATACCACAACTTAAGGTAAATGCTACTGTATTGCCATATAATAATAATAATAATAATAATAATAATAATAATAATAATAATAATAATAATAATAATAATAATAATAATAATAATAATATCTTTTCTTTAATAAGCGCCTGACAAACGCACTGCGCTGTATATTTACATGTTATGCAATTTAAATCTTAACTAGGCCCCTACTAACAGAACAGACAGCCTGCAATACAACGGCGCTAATAGCAGCCTACAAAGCATATCCGCCCAACGGGGGCTCGAACTCGGTACCTCTCGGTCTCTGTGCCACATGTTATCCAATGCGCTATCGGGTCCCCCCGACATACCACTGTTCAGGTACATGCTAAAAACGCTACTGTATTGCTATGTGGGCACAATACCACTGCTACAGGTAAAGGCTACTTACGGGATATTTGAACCTTACTAATTCCAGACTACGATTTCCAGACTACGTATTGCTTTCGAGTAGATAGATGTCTGGTAGATTGTTAAAACTACAGTGTAGAAGCTGTATGATTATGATCGATTGGGTTAGACAATATTTTAATCCCATCTTTGGACAACACAGGATCGAACAAGGTTTAAGGTAAAGGAAGTGAAATTTAGGATATTATTCTAACGGGTGTTCTATTTTACAGTTCTTTTAACTAATCAGTTATTGACCTCAACTGATGGAAATACGTTAAACCGAATTTGAATTTTTGTGTGCACTATATACTTTTATATGCTATGGCTATAGAAATCTGGCTTAATTTGCTGCATTTTTAGTTTTAATTTAAACCACCAATCGGGTAAACATAGGACCTTGCAATGAGGTCAAACTGTGTTAATGGCTTTTCTTTTGAAACATCTTTTCCTTTGCACACATTTATAGCATACGGTCTGCGACGAGCGTTGAGCTTCTAGTTCCACAGGGTTGCTTGGCCGTTAGGCAGCGCTGTTTTCACGTCTTTTTCTTTAGTCGTGGCTGGACTGGGAGCGCTCATGAGTAGGTTCTTGAACAGGGGCTATATAAATGATTAGAATGAGTGAATGAATACAACATGACACCTGAACGCAATGGTATGTGTACAGGAACTTTGGAAAAGTGTACAACACATGAATGATTATCACCACTTAGGCCCTATATACCACAAAGGGGCCGTCCATAAAGTACGTCACGCTATTTTTGACCATTTTACCCTCCCCCCTGTCACAAACTGTCACAAAACTCGGACCCCCCCTAAAGTACGTCACACTTTCAACATAGAAATAATAATACTTCCGAAAGCAAGGCTAATACATAAACAAGGCTTCGCAACAGCATTATTACTAGCGCTCCTAGCGAGAGGAATCGTGAAAAACACATTCAGGAGATATGCATTTCATGCTATTTTGACATAAAACTAATTAAAATGTTTCAGAAAATTTTTGAAAATTATTTTTAAAGCTATGAAATTCTGCTAAAAAAAATAAAAATAAATTATAAATAAAATTTAAAAAAAATAAATGTGTGACGTCACACATGGCCTGACCCCCCTCCCCTGTCACAAACTGTCACACTTTCTTAAACCCCCTCCCCTGGGCTTAGGCCCTATATACCACAAAGTAAGAATACTGTAGTGTAGGCCTATATAAGCAACAAATAAATAATGATTTAAAATAACAACTTAATAGCAGGAAATAATAGTACTAATATTGGTTGTATGGTGTTTTAGTTGCAGCATACAGAATCTGATGAACATCTGCCTTTTATTTGAACTTAAAAATTGAAACAACGAGTATTTTAAAAATAAACCTTCTTCATATCGAAATAGAGAATCGAATCGATCTGTTACAACAGTTAGCCTAATATGAATCACAGATCAATGTCTTCAATTTACAATAATATGCGTTACTGAGAAGTGAAAATAGTCTGCAGCAAAGCAAAAACACTTGTTTCTGCCCATTGTTTGTACAAACACTTTAAGGAATTCCTTCAATCTCTGTCTGTTAGTTCTTGCCAGTCAGCAGAATATGTAGGCCCTACTTATAAATTCAGTCTTGGCCCAGTCATCAAATGACCAAACATGAACTTGAACCTGAACCCATCGCATTTATAATGGGAATGAAGTCTGGTTTCAGGGCTGCACCTCCAACCAAAAAGCCATCAACATCAGCCTGTTTCGCAAGGTCTTGACAGTTTTCGGGTGTTACGGAACCTGAATTGCACATAAAACAAGGAAATATAACTTCTTTTGTAGGCTATACAGTACAGTAGGCAGTCGCAAGTGTTTTTATTTTCATATTTTTGAAGGATCATGCAGCATTGACTGTGGTTAGAAGATGAAAAGAAGTTCTATTATAATAGGCCTACATTGGTAGTATTATTTTACGTAAATTATCCGAAGTTTGACACTTTTAGGCTCTATGCCACATGTTTTAAAATAATTTTCTCCAGTTTAAGTTGAGTCACAATGGTTTGTATTTGCTGACAAAGAACATTGAATCCAATGGGGGGACTCTGTAAAAATGGCTGCTATAGGTGGCGCCAGGATGGGATTTGGTTTAGCTACTCTAGGTAACATTGTGTGCTCTGTTGTGCGGTAGGTTTATTTCATAGACATCTTACATTTAATATATGATGTCTATGGTTTATTTACGCTAAAGTGACTTTACGGAAGTACTGCTTAGACCACATCACATACTGGCGACGCCTATCGCCGCTTAAAGGAACTGCTCACATATCGCTCTAGCCTACAATCGATCAATGAATCAAATTCGTTTATTTGTGGTAATTAAGCTGACACAGACGCTATACTTAAACAGGCATTGGGGCATGGGCGTATTAGGGGTTTACGGGCTCAACCTCCCCCCACCACCCAAATAAATTGCCGAAACATTTTTTAGGCAATTATATGCAAATAGAAAAGAAACTGAAGTTTTTCGACCATTTCCAATGGAAACACACAGTCACACACCCCAAAAACTTAAAACCCTTCCGAAGTTTTTTCTGGCTACGCCCATGCATTGGGGTTATGGACGGTATACGAAGCTGTGAACATAGATAATTAATTTATTGAAAGCTTGAGAGTAGCCTTTGTGACTAGGCGGTGCAGTGGCGGCGGCAGTTGGTGGATAGGGGGCTTATCCCCCCCCCCCCCCCCCTAACTGCGGCTCAGCCCTCCCAAAAGTGGAAAATCAATGCAAATCACAGGGAGGAGGGGACAAAAGGGAAGGGCTTGGAGCTTTAGCCCCCCAAACCTGAAATCCTGGCGCCTCCACTGAGTCGGTGTTTTAGTAACATGGTTATAGTCAGTGATCATGCGGCTATGAGTTCGACTCCTCGATCATAATTGACCCTGAGCAAGTTGTATGCCCACACATGCCTCTGCCACCAGGCAGTATAATTTGGCTGGGGGTGGGTGGCGGGTACACGGTAAGTCCTGTTAGGCCTCCGTGCACTGGCCCATGTCCAGTTGGGATTCGTCCATTGCCGGATCAAGGAACAAAGTGAAGTAAAACGAGTGCCTCCCCTATGTTCCTCAAGGAGTCAAAGTACATGGGAACTTTACTTTCCCTTGATGGTTGTACGCATTATGCAGACAAAACCTCATGTAGGTCTGTAATTGTAGGCCTAATTAAAAACTAGCTTGTATATATATATAGCTATGTATATTGGAGCAAGATCTTTATAAAAACTTAATTCTCTACACAGTAATCGAATAGCATATTGTTTATAATTATTATGCTACATGCGATTTCCAATCGGCAATTGCTTTCAAAAAAGTTGTCCTATTAATACCGGTAATCTTGGCGATATGTATATATATATATATAATATACATATATATATATACATATATATGGCTACATGCTAATATATATATATATATGCGAACAACCACATCCTTACCGCCGTATATGATTCTAATTGATTTTGCAACGTCGGCGTTGACTTGTTTGGCAATCCACTCCCGCATAAATTTGTGGACTTGCTGAGCCTCGTCAGGAGTGGCAGTTTTTCCTGTTCCAACGGCCCAGACCGGTTCATAGGCAATTACAACGCGTTCCCAGTCCTTTTTATTCTTTATAACTCCTGTGTAGTCAAACATTTACAGGCATCTAGATATATTTATTGAGAAAATATCATTATAAATGTCAGACCCGGAGAGAACCAGCGCTAATTTAATGGTATGCTAATTTGGAACTGTATTTTCTTGGCATTTTCTCATTAACAGTGTCACTTTGTTATTATTATTTATTATTATATTCGTTTATTTGTAACAAAACTGATAGTCACACCGCTATCAGTTACATTAATTTTCACTGACATCGCACCAGTGGCATCAGTGGTTAAATTGTTCGTCCAGAGGTCTCGGATCTCCATATTATTATGTTTCCAAAATTAAAGCCCAAGTCCTTAGGCCTATGGCTAAGTTTTAACTGATACCAACTATTCGCCATTCGGTTAAGGCTAAACATGCATGAAACACGTTGTAGGACAGTCGGGCTTTTGAGTAACAAACAATACCTAGAACCAAATAAAAATCAATATTGCCAACTACTCGGAATCGGAAATCGGCAAAGATTGCCAATCGGTCAGACGTACCCTAGTAGAAACAATTTGAAAGAAGTATTATTACCAACGATGAATTCCATCTGTTTAAATATGACTTCATCCGTTTTCTTTGCTTCTCGCTCTTGAAGTTTCTCGCCAACACAAAGTATTACATGAAGATCTTCAGCCAATGCATGTGCCAACTTCTCTGCTATCAGCTAAATCATTGAAATAAAAAAAATCATGCTACAGTCAGTACAGTGGCACTCCAGTCAAGAAAACCTTGATAAAGGAAACTGACATTTAACGCAGGTTTTTGCATTGCACATGTAATTAGGGGCCTATACCGGTAAATACACGTATCCTAAATTTCCCAGTGACACACAAAAGCTGAATCAGAAAGACTAGCACATTTACACCTGCCTATATTAAGCCGCTTTGCATTTTATTAATTCTTTTTGAATAAAAGCTCCAGCAGCTAGCCTACAGCCTGCGATGAGTTGAGCCAGAGTAAAGGATTTGTATGTCAACCATCTTTGCTCCAATTCCAAATAAGCCTACAGTTCAAAAGTCTCCATAAAACGTGCGAGTCTTATTTGAAAATAGTCAGAGCTGTTAGCGTAACATTGTGCATTTTGGTGCTACAAGCAAAAAAATGATATTTTTGAGTTCAGGAAGAAATTCTGATCAAAACCTGATATTGTGCCAGTTGAAAAAAATATTTTTTTTGGAGTTTTTTTTAGTTTTTACGTTATTATATGTTAGCATAACATTGTGCAATTTGGAGCTACAAGCACAAAAAGGATATTTTTGTGTGCAGGAAGTAATTCTGAACAAGACCTGATATTGTGCCAGTTGGAAAAATTAGTTTTTTTAGTTTTTTCACTTTTTTATGTTTTTTTATCATTCCAGCAAAGCTCAACTAATGCTGAGCAATGTAGCCGCCTGGCTTGGTAAATTCAAAAGCTTAGCAAAAATGCTATATTGAATAATATCTGATATTGTGCCAGCTGGAACAAATTATTTTTTTTTAGTTTTTCACTTTTTTGCGTTATTTGTTGTTAGCATAACATTGTGCATTTTTGTGTCACAAGCAAAAGAGAGATATTTTTGTGTTCAGGAAGAAATTCTGATCAAAACCTGATATTGTGCCAGTTGAAAAATTAGTTGTTTTGAATTTTCACTTTTTTTTACCAAAATGCACAATGTTATGCTAACATCTAATAACGAAAGAAAGTAAAATAAAATCGAGAAAAATTTTCAACTTCAACTGGCAGGTTGTTCAATGTATTGAACACAAAATTCTTTGCTTGTTGCACCAAAATGGACAATGTTATGCTAACATCTATTGACAGTAAAAAAGTAAAAATATTGAAAAACAATTTCTTTTATTTTTCAACTGGCACAATATCAGGTTTTGATCAAATTTCTTCCTGAACACAAAATATCTCTTTTTGCTTGTGGCACCAAAATGCACAATGTTATGCTAACATCAAATAACGTAAAAAAGTGAAAAACTAAAAAAAAAATTAATTTGTTTCAGCTGGCACAATATCAGATATTATTCAATATAGCATTTTTGTTAAGCTTTTGAATTTACCAAGCCAGGCGGCTACATTGCTCAGCATTAGTTGAGCTTTGCTGGAATGATAAAAAAACATAAAAAAGTGAAAAACTAAAAAAACTAATTTTTCCAACTGGCACAATATCAGGTCTTGTTCAGAATTACTTCCTGCACACAAAAATATCCTTTTTGTGCTTGTAGCTCCAAATTGCACAATGTTATGCTAACATATAATAACGTAAAAACTAAAAAAAAATCCAAAAAAATAAAAAAATTTCAACTGGCACTATATCAGGTTTTGATCAGAATTTCTTCCTGAACTCAAAAATATCATTTTTTGCTTGTAGCACCTAAATGCACAATAATGACTATTTTGAATGCTAAGAGCTCTGACTAAAATGATTTACATTATTCATGGGGCTAGTGTTGCATGGATGATAATATCCAACATATTATACCGGTCTTTCACTTGACTAGCAAAGAAGTGAAAATGCTACGTGCTGCTGTTCAGCCAAAAATATTTCATCACCAGTGTAAACACTATCCGAATACAAAGAGTGCGGATTCGACTCCCCCCCCCCATCGAGGAGTTTATACTATGTGGGGACCTTGAGCAAGTCCATCAGTACAACTGCTCACCACCAGCGATGTTCGTTCATACATGAAGTGGTCATAATTTTATGCACTTCTGAACTTTGGAAATCGGGGTCAATATCAAATGCAGTTGTATTGCATTGAATTGTAAGGCATTCAATGAACTAAAATTAAATAATGTAACACCCAATGTCTATTTTCAAGGACGGTTTGATGCATAAACCAATAAAAGCAGAGTTGTATCGCGATTTCGCATCTGGCTTAACTTAAGTAAATCTGCCGCCATTTGCTCAGTATGTTGTTGATGGTCATGCACAGTGAGGTGGAATGCAGAAATGGATCTATGCAATATTCTCCCTTTGTTCTTAGCTGTTGTAAGTAGGTTTGCCAGAGGAGTGCGGGTAGTGTTTGATGGCTATGCTTCAGGACCTTCCATTAAAGACCATGCACATGCACAATGTGTTGGAAAGGCTGAACAGGTTGGACCTGAGAGACAAGTTGACATTCACACCAAGAATGTCGGACCACAAGAACCATTCCTAGCTAACACAGCCAATAAGAAGTCTTTCATTGTCTTGTTGATGCATTATTTGCAAGAGAATGGCATTGCAGTCCATCAAGCACTTGGAGGTGCTGATACTCTAAATGTGCCAGTGGCTTTGGACTGTGCTAGGCAGGGTAACGTAGGCTACCTGTAGCTGTATTGGCAGAGGATACAGATATATTTGCATTGCTGCTTTATCATACCAGTCCAGGTATGCCTGATATGTACTTTGTGTGTGAAACAAAGATTGGCACAACTGGTTAAATGGTAGGAGGGAAATGCATAAGCGTCAGTTCCATGCAGTTCAAGATAGGCTGCAATGCCTGCAAATGTATGCTTGTCATTCATTCTTTCGGTGGCTGTGACACCACGTCTGCTGTTCAGTATTTCAGGAGTGGCCCTGAATTGCTGTCGAGGGCCAACAATTAAGGGCACAATGCTATAAACAGTTTTAATGAAGTCCTTGGTCCAGGAAACATAGGTGTGAGAGAAAAAATTCTGTGCTATCATCTGAAATGCCAGAGTTAGCCACTGTTCAGTATTTCAGGAGTGGCTCTGAATTGGTGTCGAGGGCCAACAATTAAGGGCACAATGCTATAAACAGTTTTAATGAAGTCCTTGGCCCAGGAAACAATAGGTGTGAGAGAAAAAATTTCTGTGCTATCATCAGAAATGCCAGAGTTGGAAAGGTTCTAATGACTGACATGGATGGAGTGAGTTTTAACAATGTGGTGCTGAAAAAGGTTAAACAGGTGAAAACCCTTTCTCTGTTGAGCAAGAAGAGTAAGATTGACAGAAATAAGGTTATCATTGATAACAGTGTGTTATTTAATCGACTCTTGCTCATTATGGGACGTATGATGCCCGATGACTTGGAACAGTATTTTAAATATGAATTAACCTCTGTACCAACAG
Source organism: Aporrectodea caliginosa (assembly GCA_020284085.1). Classification (NCBI taxonomy): domain Eukaryota; kingdom Metazoa; phylum Annelida; class Clitellata; order Crassiclitellata; family Lumbricidae; genus Aporrectodea; species Aporrectodea caliginosa. Next base: position 177,549 of record JACEVL010000499.1, on the reverse strand, counting down.
CCTTATTTGAAAACTGTATTCATTTTCTGTCTGGTGCACAAACCGAACTAAACTGGAAAGTTAAAATAATACTGAAACTGAAAAGAAAAGTAAACTGAACCTTAAATAACACTGTTCTCTATCCAGGGACCTTTTGGCCTAATTTTCTGTCTGGTGCACAAACCGAACTAAACTGGAAAGTTAAAATAATACTGAAACTGAAAAGAAAAGTAAACTGAACCTTAAATAACACTGTTCTCTATCCAGGGACCTTTTGGCCTAGTTGTCTGCCTTTGCCATCTTTTATTTTCTATCAATTTCACCTTTTTCCCATATCAGTTCTTTCTATGGAAGTGGCTAATTACATTACTTTTCTCACTGTCTTGTTATATGTCTTTCTTGTTGCTTCAATATTCTTCTTTCATGCTTTGTCTTGTTGTTGGGTAATCCAATACTGCTATGTATATATCTCCAGAGCCTCATCTTCTTTTCTGTGTCGTGCTGTTCTCTGTCATAGCTACTCTCATTTTTGTTGTTTCTCTTTTGCACTAACAGAAAATTAAAAAATTCTAAATTAGAATTTCATGGGGAGGGGGCAGTGTGGTGCAAAATATGGAACAATTGCTCATTAACTGATAGAAACATGAAATTTGTTACATAGTATGAATATGTCCTAAGGGAAGAATGTACCTATAGCGCCATCGCAGTTTTGCCACTGGCCTCAATGGCAGCCATTTTCCAAAATGGCCGACCGAAAATAGAGATTTTGAATATCTCGGCTTCTAGTTCATTTAGAATCATGATCTTGGTGTCTAAACATACATAAGTAGGGGCAAGAATTCCAATAGAAGAAATTGCAGACACATATCTACACGAGATTTGCAGCCATGGACGTCATTTTGGGGTGGGGGGGGGGCTGTCACGCTTAAATTTTTTGGTTTAAAACGGCGACCAAAATTACGACAATAGAATTTTTGAAATTTTTTCCTGCAATAGTCTATAAATTTTTTCTTATAAATCCAGATTACAGCCTTTAAAAGTGTCAATGTTCAAGGTTCAAATAAAAAATCAAGTAAAAATCAGGCTTATAAACTGCCAAGGTTCAGTTCAAATTTTTTAATTTTTTCTGAAGAGCTCTGTTTTATTTAAATCAACGCAAAGGAAACTTGGCCAATTTCCTGGTATGATAACTTGACCTTCCACACGTCTGCGCACACCTTTGCCACGTTCAATTCTTGCAGTGCTTTTTAAGGAATCCTCTTTATAAGTGTCCCATACTATATCCACACGTGTAGCACTCTGGAGCTTTTCAAAGATTAACGGAATAAAACTGTGTCTGGCATACTCATCGAAGTTCTTGGAAGCAGCTGGTTTCAACATGTGCACAATAGCAGCACCGTCCAGAATTATATTGGTTGCAACAGGCAGGGGCGTCTACACCAAATAAACCTTGGAGCAAATGCTCCATCCAAGAAATAGGGGGGGGAGACCTCAATGAGAAATTAAGGGGGGAAGTTCACATTTTTTAATGTTGTACCATGGGAGAGGGAGCAGAGGGGGAAGCTGCTCCAATAACTTCGGGGGAATAGACGCCACTGGCAACAGGGGCATCTACATGGACATGTGATAGATCTTCGAAGCATGCCAGAAGGTCACTTTTAGCACCGAAGCGGAGTCTTCCACCTTCTGAGAGTGCCGGTGGACATGCTTGGTTTACGTGGCTACAAAATTCATCAAGGTTACCCTCCCTTGTCTGGCAACCGATATAAAGACGTGAGAACAGTCCTACATCGTTGTTAAAAGAGGTGACTTGTTGTTTCTCTTTGCTTACAACCATGGGCGTATTTAGGGGGTGGTTTTACGGGTTCAAACCCCCCCCCGAAATAAGTGAAAAAATTTTTTTACATGCTTTTACATGCAAAATCCCCCAAAAACGGGACTTTTGCGACTATTTCTAACGTAAAACCCCCGAAATCTTAAACCCCCCCGAAATTTGTTTCTGGCTACGCCCCTGCTTACAACCTTCTGTTTAGAGCTGCCAAAGACCTTCAAATTGTTGCGTGTAATGAAGTCATCAATGGGCTTTGTTCTGTCTACCAAACGCTCTTGAGTGAAAGTCTTGAATTGTTCTTGGCCTATCTTCCTTACATTTCGGACAGTTTCGACCGCTTCTGAACCAGCAATTATCTTTGTGTCCAGGACAATGAGATCCGCACTTTCCTCTTCAAATGGGTTGCCAAAGTCTTCTATCACACTGAGAAGTGAATGAACATCTTCGGCAAATGCCGTTTGAACATGAGTTGTCTGGTCAATGATTTGACACACGTCGTCATGACCAGTGGTCATGACGACGTGTGTCAAATCGCGTTTCCTTGTAACTGCAGCGCTTTTAAATTTTGACCATTATAATTATCATTATTTTTACTTGATCTCAGCACTTGGGAGAACATACATGTATTGTAACCTACAGTAATCAAGAATTACACTTTACTGGGTGTTTTAATGTAATGACGCATTACCCCTTATTTTGACCATTATAATTATCATTATTTTTACTTGATCTCAGCACTTGGGAGAACATACATGTATTGTAACCTACAGTAATCAAGAATTACACTTTACTGGGTGTTTTAATGTAATGACGCATTACCCCCTTATTTTGACCATTATAATTATCATTATTTTTACTTGATCTCAGCACTTGTGATAACATACATGTATTGTAACCTACAGTAATCAAAAATTACACTTTACTGGGTGTTTTAATGTAATGACGCATTACCCCCTTATTTTGACCATTATAATTATCATTATTTTTACTTGATCTCAGCACCCTGGGAGAACATACATGTATTATAACCTACAGTAATCAAAAATTACACTTTACTGGGTGTTTTAATGTAATGACGCATTACCCCCTTATTTTGACCATTATAATTATCATTATTTTTACTTGATCTCAGCACTTGTGATAACATACATGTATTGTAACCTAGTAATCAAGAATTACACTTTACTGGGTGTTTTAATGTAATGACGCATTACCCCCTTATTTTGACCATTGTAATTATTATTACTTTTACTTGATCTCAGCACTTGGGAGAACATACATGTATTGTAACCTACAGTAATCAAGAATTACACTTTACTGGGTGTTTTAATGTAATGACGCATTACCCCCTTATTTTGACCATTATAATTATCATTATTTTTACTTGATCTCAGCACTTGTGATAACATACATGTATTGTAACCTAGTAATCAAGAATTACACTTTACTGGGTGTTTTAATGTAATGACGCATTACCCCCTTATTTTGACCATTATAATTATCATTATTTTTACTTGATCTCAGCACTTGGGAGAACATACATGTATTGTAACCTACAGTAATCAAGAATTACACTTTACTGGGTGTTTTAATGTAATGACGCATTACCCCCTTATTTTGACCATTATAATTATCATTATTTTTACTTGATCTCAGCACTTGGGAGAACATACATGTATTATAACCTACAGTAATCAAAAATTACACTTTACTGGGTGTTTTAATGTAATGACGCATTACCCCCTTATTTTGACCATTATAATTATCATTATTTTTACTTGATCTCAGCACTTGTGATAACATACATGTATTGTAACCTAGTAATCAAGAATTACACTTTACTGGGTGTTTTAATGTAATGACGCATTACCCCCTTATTTTGACCATTATAATTATCATTATTTTTACTTGATCTCAGCACTTGGGAGAACATACATGTATTGTAACCTACAGTAATCAAGAATTACACTTTACTGGGTGTTTTAATGTAATGACGCATTACCCCCTTATTTTGACCATTATAATTATCATTATTTTTACTTGATCTCAGCACTTGTGATAACATACATGTATTGTAACCTAGTAATCAAGAATTACACTTTACTGGGTGTTTTAATGTAATGACGCATTACCCCTTATTTTGACCATTATAATTATCATTATTTTTACTTGATCTCAGCACTTGGGAGAACATACATGTATTGTAACCTACAGTAATCAAGAATTACACTTTACTGGGTGTTTTAATGTAATGACGCATTACTCCCTTATTTTGACCATTATAATTATCATTATTTTTACTTGATCTCAGCACTTGGGAGAACATACATGTATTGTAACCTACAGTAATCAAAAATTACACTTTACTGGGTGTTTTAATGTAATGATGCATTACCTCCTTATTTTGACCATTATTATTAGTTGATGCAAACACTTGTCAGAACATATTATAACATAAAGTGATCAAAAATATCACAATGGTTAATCCCTAATTTGTTTCGCTTATTAACAGAAGCTGAGAGAGGCCGATCGAAAACTATCCGTGCAACTGTAACCAGTCTCATACAGTCATTATATGAGCCCCGTAGAACAGAAACCCAAGACTCTCCTCTTCTGTCTTCTAATGAGTCTCAGAATTTCTCTCCTGACATCAACTGCAGCGGGCTCCGTCGTAAGCGAGCTGTAGCACCCAGAAGGCCGTGTCCATATTGCCAGAAGTTGTTTCAGCGTTTGACGGGACATATAAGGAACATACACAAGAACGAACCAGATGTAAAGAAAGAAATGAGTTGCGTCGGTAAAGAAAGCCGAGATCTATTCAAACAGATGAAAAGAAGTGGTATCATAACCTACAATGTCAAAAACGCTGGACACAAAGAAGTAGTAGTGATGACAGAGCGACGAGTACGCAAAGGTGGTGATAGAAAAGATGGAACGATGTGTGACATTTGCAAGGGAATCTTCAGTAAATCATATTTCTACCTACACAAACAAACGTGCACGGCAGCGGGTGGCAGTGTCCCACAGGCAGTTCCACTGGAAGTTGTTTTTTCAGGTGCGAATCTGAATGAAGAGTTTACTACAAAAATACTGTCGAAATTCTTGAATGATGAAGCTGGACAAGTGTGTAAAACTGACAAGTGTCTCCTAAAAATCGGTGAAAGATTATACGAGACGATGAAGGCAAAGAGAGATAAGAAGATGGAAGTGAAGCGATCTGTGATGAGTGATATGCGTCGATTAGCAAATCTGTTTTTGAAATTCAATGAAGCAAAAGTAAGCCCAGAAGAATGTAGTGTCATACATATGTTTCAAAGAGACAACTTCGATTACCTGGAGCGGGCAATAAAGGAAACAACTATCCGAACAGACGACTCTATGAAATCGGGTCTGAAGGTCGCATTATTCTACTTGATCAAGAAGGCATGTAAGATTGTCAAGGGATCTTTCCTAGTAGCAGAGGACGATGCAAGCGCGTCAGAAGTAGGGAAGTTTGTAGAAGTCCTCGAACTTCATTATAATCTTGTCTTTGGAGACGCGATGTATCAACTCAACACCAATAGATGTACTAGACTACGGAAACCGGAACAACTGCCTTTGAAAGAGGAGATTGATAAACTGAGGCTTCACTCTCTCACTAGAATGGCCAATTTGACTCAAGATCCATTCATGATATGGACAACTGAGGAATATGGAGAGCTTCGTGATATTGCAGCATCTCGAATAACGCTCTTTAATGCTAGACGCGGCGGGGAAGTAGCTCGTCTTAAGTTAACAGCTTGGGAGGATTGCGTCAACAATGTCTGGGTGCCATCTGCTCAAATTGAGAGAATGAATGAGCTGCAGCAAGAACTAGCTAAGAAATCAAAATTAATGTATTTAACCGGGAAGGGTATGGGTTTTGTTCCGGTTTTGGTACCAATGGACACAGTCGATGCCTTGGTGCGCCTTAGTGATAAAACCATAAGAAATCAATGCCACGTACGAAAAGACAATGAGTATCTCTTTCCGAGTATGCAGGCTTCAAGTGACCACATCAGTGGATGGCATGCTCTAAAAAGAGTTTGTGTGAAAGCAGAAATTGACGGAAAGAGAATTAGTGCAACAAGAATGCGACACTACATCAGCACACTGTACTCGCACGCAGAAGTTCCGGAGAACAGGAGGTCTTATTTCTTAAAACATATCGGACATTCTGAGTTCATCAATGAAAATGTATATCAGGTACCGCAGGCACAAGCAGAGCTGTTGTACGTTGGCGAATTGCTCCATCAATTCGACCAGCCCCAGTCTGCAGAGTCGTCTGCACCTCTTGCCTCCCTGCCACCGGTTCCTGATAGCTTTGCCTCCGTGCCATCAGTTCCTGCTAGCCTTGCCTCCGTGCCATCAGTTCCTGCTAACACTCAGCATGTAGTCGAAGCCATGAACGTCTCTGAGCAATGTGGATCACCACCGTCCAGCTCATCGACAATGTATGTTGCAGAATAAGTAACCCTTGTGAAATAGTAAATTGGTTATAATATTGCCATGCATTATCACACTTTACCATTTTCTATCTATCTATGGTCTGTAGGCCCTACATACGAAATGGGGAGGTGATGATGTTAGTGGAAACAATAGCATAGTGCGAGAGACTAGCATTCTGACCTGCCTCTTGAAACGTGTTCAATAATTTCCTGATGTTTGTGACAATTTTTGACAATTTCAAATTTTACAATATCTTGAATTTGAAGAGTGATGACACCTATCAAAAGCCTTTGCATAAGTATCAAATTTGGATATTTGCATGGAAATATATATATATATATTTCTTATACAGATACGCGTATCCGCATTATAATATTAGTGGATTAAGCACTTGTCAGAACATAAAACAACCTAACTGTAATAATAGACATGTAGCCTATATATATTTCTTATATAGCTATCTGTTTCGGTATATATATCTTGCTATACTTATACAGACCTATATCGATTTCTTTATATGTAGATTTTATATATATATTTCTTTCTCCTTTTTTTATATAATATGATTGTCATAAATTCGTTTTCAGTGAGAAGACTCCAAAGAAACGAGCAAGATGGACGCCAACAGAGACAGACGTGGTTAATGCTTACTTCCGTGACTTCCTCACCAGAGAAAACGGCCTCACTCGTGAGTGTGTCAATACTTATTTATTAACATTCTAGAACATATTTCTTCATTATCATTGTATGTCATCGACAGGATCGAATTAGGATAGCCCTTTAACAGTGGTATTTAACTTTGTGGATTGTGTGACTTCATCTCGACCGTCAGGTGGCTGCTGTTTTTATGTTTTGACATATTACCGTTTCCTTGTTCCCGTGCAAGAGGCATCTTTTTTCCTGGCTGTCTGCATAACTGCCTAAATTACATGTCGCAGTTACATGCCACAACACTTGGCACAACATACATGTATGTATATACATCAAGAATTACACTTTACTGGGTGTTTTAATGTAATGACGCATTACCCCCTAATTTTGACCATTATAATTATTATTATTATCAGTGGATCTCAGCACTTGTGAGAACAAACATGTATTATAAACTACACTACAGTAATCAAGAATTGCATTTACATTGTTTATATATTTGACATTTATTTTTTTCAATGTATTTCCAGAAAAGAAAGCCATTCTTCAGTTCAAGGCTCTACATCCAGAAATAGAGTACCAGTGGGAGACGATTCGAACAAAGGTCTTCAATGAACAGCTAGCCTTCAGGAAGAAAAAGAAACGTTGCCTCGAACTCCTTCATTGATAAAACTTTAATGTTTAACTCAAACTAATGTTTGCATGAACCACTTTTGTGACAATAATCACTGTATAAAGTTGGAAACATACAACGTTAGGGAACATACCTTTTAAAAAGTAGCCCTATCTAATAAATTCCTCATAATGCAATCTTATCGGATCATTCACAAACAATTCGATAGGCAGGCCTGGATTTAGGCATGTGCACTATGTGCCAGTGCACAGGGGCCTCCACCACATAGGGGCCTCCACCACAAATGCAAGATTTTTTTACTTGTGCTTCATAATTGATTATGAAATATTTCAGTAGTGCACAGCGTGCACAAACACAATTTAAAAAAATATCTGAAACTAAGAAACAGTTAACAGGTCAGAAGGTATGGTTTGTCTCGGGTGTGAATTTATGTCAAATTAGTGGAGCTTTGTGTGTTTTCTTCTTCCCAAATTTGGTCACCAGGTCCTCAAAGTTGATCTCATACAGAATGTCAGCTTCTCTGCTCATCAGAGCATAGAAGCTTTAAATAGAAGCTGGGACAACCGCTCATTGCCCATTGATGTGCGAAGTCTGTTCTTTATTAGTTTAATTTTTTAGAAAAAACGTTCCGCACTGCAGTTACTGACCATCAGCACCAGATACATGCGGAGTCACAGTGATATATCCACATTAGGAAATGAGCCCTGAACTTGTTTCTTGAGTATCATCTGATGCATGAAATGCTCTCGAGAGACGTCTTGAGATTTTTCGTCCTTGAATGCTTCCAGAAAGTGAACAAACTGCACAAGCTCATTTCCGAAGCATGCATCAAGGTCGTCTTTATAGACCTCAACGAGATTCGATGCTGTTGCCAGTAGTTCTCGTGATGAAAGTACATGCAGTTTGCGTAGGAAACCGAACCGAGACAAAATAAGCTCGTTAGCAATGTTGTTTAATCTTGTCTGTGTCATAGTGTTTCGGAGATACGTTTTCAGTCGCCTAAGACCAGAAAATGCCTTTTCAGCAGTAGCCTACATGCAGTGACAGGTACAGTTAGCCACGGATACGTCGTGAGCCATTTATTATTGAATGGTCGCTTACCAGTACTCGCACGGGCGGCACGTCCATGGCTTTCAGGCACTGTGTAAGCAGTACCACTCTATAGTACCAGAGGCCGCAACAGCCGCTTCAGTGAGTTGTGACAGTTTCACCGGTGGCGGCAGCAGCGGCGGCGGCACAGTCTTCTGTTGCGGTACTTCTAAGCGCGAACGATTCACAGCAAACTTATCCATTGCAATTGCAATAGTAAGTCACTAGTAACTAGTAACCTTTAAGACTGTGACCATCAATAATTCAATTCTGAAAGATTTGTTAACACTTATAAACACCAAGCTTTCAGAGAGTGGCGTACCGATCCGTTTTCGCGCCACCCAATAATTTTCCGATAGTACTACGTTCAACTGTGCTTCCCTAACTTTTGCTGTTCTGTCTATCTTAGCGTATGTAAGCATGGGGGGGGAGGGACAAAGGGGTTAGAGAGACAGCTAGCATTGACATGCCATGCAAGATTGACCTTAAATTGACCCTCACTGCGATGGAGCGAAGTGTCTTACTCTCAGGATGTATAGACTAAACGTTCCCAAGTGCAACCGATCGAGTTAACCCCATACAAAACGCATGCACAGTGAATGATTCACCATCGATATGATAACATAACTAGTTTCAGCGCTCAGACAGATGAAACATGTCCATCAACCAATTATCACACATGCGGCCTGCCATTTTCGAAGAGTCTGTGGTATGTAGGCATATCAAATTTCTAATGCATGCAGGCTGCAGTTAAACCCGCTCGAGTCACACAGCGTTTTATAAGTGGCTTTTGATATGGCATTTTTCTGAATATGGAGTCCGCAGAGGCGCTCCTTGTTCTTTAACTAAAAATGAATAAGTTTTATTAAGCATTTTGAATTTTCAATGGCCAAAAAGTACTGGGGCGAAACTATACTCTTGCCCCAGAACCTTGGCGAGTACTGGGGCGAAAGTTTACCTGCTTAATTTTAGCACTGTTATTATTATTATTATTACCATGTATAGTGTAATCAAAAAACCATGGTATTACGTAATTACACTATATCCTGCTCTAGGAGTTAAAATTTGAAAAGTGTAATGCCGTTTTTGTTATGTTATTCAAAATAAATATATTTGAAAAAACCATTTATGTTGTTTCTGTGAAAAAAATCAAGGAATTGTTTTTGGTTCTCTGCAATCACTTCATTACATTATTGACCGTTTTATAGCAATAGTAAGAAAATTACACTTTTCAGGGTGTTTTACTGCACTTACGCTTTACCCCCTTGTTAGCATTCTTATTATTATTATTATTATTATTATTATTATTACTATTATTATTATTATTATTATTATTATTATTACTATTATTATTATAATTATTATAATTATTATTGTTATTGTTATTGTTATTATTATTATAATTATTATTATTATTATTATTATTATTATTATTATTATTATTATTATTTTTTTTTTTTATGCCCTGAGGTACTTCATTCCCCCAGGGACTTATAAAATTATAAAAGCAATGCATCTGGAACGGCTACTCCTCATCCATGCCGGGCGTGGGTTTGATAAAAGTGCCACTAAATGCTACGGCGTTGAAGCGTTGTACTGTGACCGAGATCCTCTGAAAAATGTAGCTGGTCTCTCTCGGTTCACCCGTAGTTAGCGTGAGGTGGCGACCCAGGTCAGAAATAAAATTGAGGCCAACGGTATTGATGGGACCCAGCGTTTCCAGGGCTAGCGGTATGAAAACGTGTGTTTCTCGACAGGCGTGATATTTCTGTGTCTTCCTGTCCTCTGCCAGGCTCGCCGCTGCCCCCGCTCTGGCTGCTGATGCCGTAAGGTACGACGGTGCCAGAGTGTCTATAACCGTGGCGTCCCACACCAGACTTCTGCCGGCTTTCCAAGGGATGAGGGTGATCCCATCCGGTCTTTTTCCGTCGGATCGGAACAACCCCTGCGGTTCTTTGATTGTTGGGAACCCAGCTTTCGATAAAGCACGGTACACCAGGTCGTTGATGGCCCCGTGGCGTGCCACTCGGCCAAAGCCCAGAGAGCAGGACAAACCATGCTCGCCCCTAGCGGTGACTGCTGCACCGCAAGCGCACGTGTGAGGCTCGCATATGTTAGCTCCCATTATTATTATTATTATTATTATTATTATTACTGTTATTATTATTATTATTATTATTATTAGGCCCTATTATTATTATTATTATTATTATTATTATTATTATTATTATTATTATTATTATTATTATTGTTGTTGTTGTTGTTATTATTATTATTATTATTATTATTATTATTATTATTATTATTATTATTACAAATAAAATTGTAACGCGCGCATAGTCACACCGTAATGTGAATCTGAGGCGCGGATAATTAGCTGCCAGGAGAAGATGCAGTTAGATAACCTAGTGCTTGAATGCCAAAAAGAAATAGTGAGGTTTTGGTCGCTTTTTGAAGGGGGGAAGTGAATTTGAGCTACGAAGAGAGAGTGGCAATCGATTCCATTCCTTTGGAACAGAGGTGTGGAATGCACGAGAGCCCATAACTGTTCTGCATAAAGGGTTCAGCTAAGACACTGGTACTTGATGAGCGCAGGCAACGAGAAGGGAAGTAAGGAGTGCGATATAAGGTGTGCTCGTGTTGAGGGCTTTGTAGGTCAGACAGGCCTGTTTAAATTTTATTCTGAATTCAACAGGAAGCCAGTGAAGTTGATGGAGTAAAACTGAGTAACTTGTTCGTAGTGGAACACGCAGCACAACACCTCTCCTCATTGTCTCGCTCCTGCTTTTACCATCTTCGTCAGCTAAGGGTTATTGCTCGCTCTCTCTCAAACTCTTCTGCCTCCACTCTTATCCATGCCTTTGTCTGCTCTCGTCTAGACTATTGTTCCTCTCTCTACACTGGTCTTCTTCAAGTCCACTTATCCTCCATTGAGCGGGTCTTGCGGTCTGCGGCGCGCCTTTTTGGTTCCATTCCTCGCTATGGTAGTGTTTCTTCTTACATGCATCACACCCTCCACTGGCTTCCCCTCCGGCATCGCATCCTGTATCGGCTTTGTTCTCTTGTCTGGCAATGTGTCTTGGGTTCAGCTCCTCGCTATCTACGCTCTATCTTTACTCTATCTTCTTCTCTCACAGGTCGCTCAGCCCTCCGTTCCTCTTCTAGGGGTGACTTTTTGGTCCCTTTTGCCCGCACTGCTACTAAGCAGCGCCGAGCATTCTCTATTGTTGGTCCAACAACGTGGAATGACTTACCATCCTTCCTTCGCTTATCCCCTCGTACTCATTCTACTTCCTTCTATGCACAACTGAAGACTTTTCTCTATGATCAGGCCTGGCTCAGGGAGCGCCTCTGAGTAGAACCCTTGAAGAGGCGCTATATAAATTGATTGATTGATTGATTGAACGCGAGCCAAGTGTGATAACAAAGATCATTAGAGTCGCCCTCCTCCTTCATCCAGGCTTGGGACTGGCATTGACAGAGAACGATCAGTGGCGGAGTTCGATGTCAACGGTCTATTGGTTACACATTATTTTAAGTTAAGAAACGTGTAATTTTAACGCCATGAAAGAAGTTGGCAGAAACCAGAGGAAGGGTAACCAATATCACTAGAGATAGAATGAATAAAGATTGGTGATGCAAAAATCAACAAATAATTGCGGGGTATCAAAATGGTGTCAATGTATGCAAGATATCCAGCTTATTCAAGCGCTTCTGGCGAGTTTCGCTCGAAGCGGCGCTATATAAATTTGCAGCTACAATTGCAATGGAAGGTGTTTTAACACATGTGCATCATCTTAATCGTGTATGACTATACCGCATCCTGTTTTTCACTCCACATAAGACGCTGTAGAAGTGGAACAATATTTCTGATTCATAAAGGTCACCCAGCTGCTTTTAATTGGCGAAAACGTGGTGACCATTTCGGTCTCTTCCAGTTATATATATATCTTCGTTTATTATAACCAATCAGGCTGGCAAACCGCAGCTCAGTACAAACAGGTTAAATACATTAATATAGGAAAAGAAAAGAGGTTGAAAAGACCTAGGCATTAGGATCACCGATTAAGTTAAGTTTTGATAAAGGGCTCTAGGGATAAAGTTTTTGTCATCCTTTGTTGGCAAAATGAAGTCATGACGGCGCGGCCTTAGGATATAATGTCGTTTATCAAAGTTGTTATATGATCATGTTTTCCATTTACCTCCTTTACTACTTTCTCGATTCTGCTTCATTATCCGTTATTTTCCATCTAGTCTGGCACATAATTCATGTTATTAATGTTCTACTCTGTATAAATCTATGAACACAACAAAAATTACATTTTACTTACCTACTCTTCATTATAATCATCAGAAAAGTGTCGAGGTTAGTTTGAACCTGTCAGCTGCTCACTCGACCGCGGCCCGGGTCGGAAGCTAACATAAATATCTTACCTCGTGTGGGGGCGATGATACGGCCACCGCAGTGCTTTCCCAGCATGTTGAGGTGGTTGTATTTAAGCACACCATCATCATTTTCATGCGTGCGTCCTCCTGAAGTTCAACAGACTTTTCTCTAGCTTCGTTTCGAAAAATTTCAGCATTATCCGTGATGATAATTGCTACATTGCAGACGTCCGGTCTGTCGCCAACTGTTGTGTTGAAAACATCAGTGACGACGACTGTGAAGGAATCTGCACTAGTCAGATCACCGCCCGGGATCTCCTCAGCGTCAATGGCTGCCAACACTGAAGCCTCAGTTTTGTATCTACAGAAGCACGACCATACATGAGCGCCACTGATGAGTTTATTCCTGAAGTGATGCTTTATAAAGTCATATTACAATACAAAATTACGATTACAGTGAGATGCTGAAAATAAATATTATTCAGTAATTGAGTGGTAAGACTCAATATCTCACAGGCATTGTGCATATGTAGATATGTACTTAAGTTGCTTTATATTGTGTGAGTTCTGTCTCTTTTAATGGAAAGCCGATCATAGAAAACGTGCGAAGTTGACTTATACACTAATCGTTTTCTGCTCATATATGTGGATGGGCAATTGGTTCTTCTTAACCATTTTCGTTCTTTTTCATCGGTTTTTCGTCACCCGTTGCTTGAGAAAGTAGTTAAACTCTTTCTGAGGTTCGTTGCGCGTTTTTCGCCCCCATTTATCGACGTCTTCTTACTTCTGAGCTATGTTTCGATTGCTAATGGCTTAGGAAATAAAATCGCATCTCATCTGTGAACCTGTCTTCTACAATATATCTCTGGACAATCTTGTAGACAGCACATACACACATACATGTTGACTATATTATACATAAATGCACATGCGTACATAAATGCTCAAATACATACAAAACACATACTTACATACATACAAATATACATACAAATACACATAAATACACATACAAATACACATAAATACACATTGCTACATACAAATATGCATACATCCTGCAATGTAACTGCATACATGCAAATACACATAACTTAGTGTCACGCACCTAGAGGGTCTACATACAAACACACATACGTGCATACAAACATACAAATATACATACACGCGTGCATACATGCGTAGGATTGACTTCTCTGGTGCGAGAGCATTAGTGCAGCTAGGCGCTGACTGAGATACCGCAGTCTGAATTATTGGAAACCGCTGAGCACAGACCAATACGAAGAGACAGATTGAAGCATACAAACACAGATAGATATACAGGGAGAGAGAAGGGGGTTAAACAAGGCAGCGATGTAAGTAAGTCAGCATTAGCATTGCTGATTACCTCTCCAAGCTCGGCCTTGTTGACTGAATCGATAACCTAGACCAGATTTAAACCGAACTTAATTCTCTATAATAGTCGCTGCTCTTAATTGGCTGCGAGTCTGACAAAAAAACGATGGAACTGTCGATGGGTCAGAGTTCGTTGTCTCCAGTTACGTATACTGTTTTGTGACTCAGCAATAAACGCCATAAATCTCACGGATCACTCTGTTTCTGTAGTTTTCGGTCCTATCCGCTCTCTCTGGGCCCACTTCTCTTACGGCTTACCACAGCCTGTCCTTGCTCCCCTTCTACTTATGTTGTATACCTCGTATCTAACTAGGGTTCTTTCTCCCCTGGGTGTCCTATTCCAGCTCTGATTGTATTAGTATACAAAACTAATTTTTTGGACAAAAGCCTGAGATCAAGTCACACATATTATATATAATATGACACCGTAGACCATGGGATTTATTAGAGCGCTTGTGCGTTTCATTTGGTCTGACTGGGAACATTCTTGAATGATAGCCTCTTTCCTGCATGACCGTTCCATTTGTGTGGTCCATGGTTCCACTAGGTCCCCATGGGTCCCTGCTCAATATGGCCTGCCTCAGGGCTCTGTCCTCGGGCCCATTCTCTATATACTGACACTTCTGGTCTTGCCTCACTCCTTACGACACATGGGTCTTGGGTCAGCTATATGCTGACGACGTACAGGCGTACAAGCACTGCCTGTCATCAAATGCCATCTCAGCGGTCCGGGAGTGTGGGACGTTAGCGGCCCTAGATGCATGGATGTCGTCTAATCGACTGCGCCTAAACCCAGCTAAGACTAAATTTATCTGGCTAGGCAACCGGAAGCAACTTGCTAAACTTGACCTCGCACTTGCAACTGAATTCCCCAGTTATACGTTCTCAACTACGGTCCGCGACCTTCCTGTTGGACCAGGAGCTAACTCTTGCTCCACACATTCACCGCCTTGCCCGGAACTGCTACTATCAGCTGCGCCAGCTTCGCACCGTTGCCCGTTCTTACTCCTAGTGCCGCCACCACCCTGGTGCATTCTTTCGTTACATCCCGCCTTGACTACTGCTCGTCGCTCTACTTTGGCCTTCCTCTAAATCGACTTGTGTGCTGGACCGAGTCTTGCGCTCTGCAGCGCGTCTTATTGGGCAAATCCCCAAATTTGGTCATGTCTCCAGCTATATCTGGAGACTTTACATTGGCTCCCTACCCGGCAGCGCATCGAGTACAGGATTGCTGCCTTGGTACGACGATGTCAGCTGGGTCTAGCATTCCAGTCTACCTGCGGGAGCTTTGCTGCCCCTCGGGTATTCAAAGGTCGCCGCCCCTCCGCTCTGCAGAGAAGGGGGTGCTCTTAGTCCCATTTGCACGAACTGCAACTATGCAGAATTTTTCCGTGAGTGGTCAAAAGGAGATACCTTCCCTGGGACTTTTACTGCCTAAGCTCAAAACACTTTTTGGCCGTGCTGGAGTCACACAAGGGGCGCTATATAAATATGAATGAATGAATGAATGAATGAATGAATAATATATACACAGTAATGCTTATAATATACCGTATATTAGGGCGGAGTGAAAAGACGAAAATTAGAAATTTGAAAAGCAATAGCAACCAAAACTTGACTACTGGCATGGGTCAAAAAATGTACCAAGCTTTTTCAAGAATATTAAATGTCTTCCGCCCCCACCAGGGGCCAAATTTACGAAAAATAGCTTTTTGTAAAAAATTCCAGGTTTTCTTGCAAAATATTCTAATTGAAGACTAATTACTGTCATTCAATAAGGTTTCTCGACAACTCGTGTACAGACTTTTCGTCTACGACACTTCGTCTACAGACACTTAGTCTACCGACATTTCGCCTACAAGTGTAGCGGTATTCATTACGGCTAATCAACAGAGGCCACTTTCTTATAGTTATGCTAAACGTGCTAAATATTCTCAGGAATCCAATCCTAATTACTGAAACTATTATTTTCATCAATCCATCTTCTATTGAATTGAAAACTTAGTTTCATCCATCTATCCAGCTTGGTATCCAGTTCATTTTTACTGGAAAAATTATTTCGATCAATCCAGCTGCTATTTCAACACGGAAATGTTTTCATCAATCCCACTTCCATTTAGGGAATCAGTTTTTTCATCAATCCAGCTTCCAATTTAAAGTGACAATATCAAATAACTTCGTAGACGAAATGTCTGTCGGCCAAATGTCTGTAGACGAAGTGTCGTAGACGGAAAGTCTGTAAACGAATTGTCGTGACACCATTAAAAAGCGATGAATTGAGTTGAGCTACGAACATTCCAACTGATCATGAATAATTGCGAAATGTCGAAGCATAAAAATACAACGCCTACTCTAAAGCGTTCTAAAACATACTTTTCGTTGTTCGGGCGCGGACAGGAACTACAGCAGACTGTTCTACCCACATAATATTATGAGAAATGTGTCTCTGTTCAACTGGTCCACTATCTCGACCTTCACACTCTAATGCCTCCTCTTCAGTCTGGATTTAGGAAATTCCACTCGACCGGAATCTCTTATGGTGAGTCTCCTAGCAGATATATTTTATGCTGTGGACCGTGGCCGTGTCACTCTACCCTCCCTCAATGACATCAGTGCCGCTTTTGACACTGTTGATCACACCATCCTCTTAGACCGGCTGTCCAAGTCGTTTGGGATTGTTGACTGTACTCTTCTTTGGTTCAATTCATTCCTCACGGATCACTTTGTTTCTGTAGTTTTCGGTCCTACCCGCTCTCACTTCTCTTACGGCTTACCTCAGGGTTCTGCCCTTGCTCCCCTTCTACTTCTTTTGTATACCTCGGATCTAGCTGGGGTTCTTGGTCCACTCGGTGTCCTGTCCCACCAATATGCTGATGCCACGAAGGCCTACGTTTGTAGCCCTGCCGCCACAGCCGTTGCTATGGTTAAACATATAATAGAGGCTTCAGTTGCATCGATGATTGTCTGCTAACCGTCTTCATCTAAACCAGGACAAGACCAGTGTTATTTAAGTTAACTAAAACTGAAAGTAACTTTATTATTAACTGAAAAGTTCTTTTCAGTTAACTGAAACTAAAACTAAAACTGAAAAGTTCTGAAAACTTAAACTAAAACTAAACTGAAAAGTACAAAACTAAAACTTTGAAAGTTGAAAACTGAATTAATTTTTCTGTGTGGCAAACACGCCGAGTGGCGGACATGTCTGCAGCGGTTAGCGGCGAGTGCTTAAAACTGCAGCTCAATAGCATGAAAGCATGAATTTAATAAGATCTGTTGTTCTTGCTAATCAAACAAAATGTCATTAATAAAAAATGACCTTCGCAGAACTGAATTAAAACTGAAAAGTTTTGAAAACTGAAACTAAAACTAAAACTGAAAAGAGTTGAAAACTAAGACTAAAACTAAACTGAAAAGTCTAAAACTGAAACTAAAACTGAAAAGTAAATTGAAACTTAAATAACACTGGACAAGACCCAATGCATTTGATTCGGTAGCCGTGCCCAGCTTACCAAAATTGACACTGAGTCCCTTCGCCTTAGGTTTTCCAATGATCTTGGATTCATTTTCGTTCTGTTCTCCCTCTGTCTGATCATGTCAATGGCGACCCGCTCGTGTTCCTACTTAAGCGCCACTTAAAATCGGAGGCGCTCCAGACCCAGGCCAGTGTCTTCACTGACAAAAAGAGGTTTTAAGGAACTGGTTAGAGGAAAGAGAAAGGAAGTCAACCCTAAGAGACTGAGGCAGTCGGTTCCAGCTGGAGTGGCCAACTGAAGCAAAACTCCTATAATGGGCCATAGAGGTACGCATTCGATGACAACCAAGTGGCAACGGGCCGAAGACCGAAGGAGCAACGACCAGGGAGAGTAGAAATTGGAGTACAATAGGCCTTCAGAAAGTGTGTAGCAAAACCGGTGTCACGAAATAAAGTATCCCCCATACACGAGTATCCCCCTTAGCGAAATGAAGTATTCGGCTTAATTTGCGTTTTTGGCGGTTTCTAAGTGTATTCAGTCGTACTGTTTGGATTTATTGTACACATAACATTTTTAAATTGCGTATCTTTAGTTTGTAAGTCGACCTGAAATCAATTTACTTCGTTTTTGGTGATTTTGACTGGATTTTCGCCGAGGCTATCGTGATCCGTATACCGATGGGGGATAGAATGGTTTATCTTCCCCACCCGGATACTCTAAACCGGTTTATTCCTTCCGGGGGGATAAATTCATACATTCCCCCGGATAGTCCTAGGACGGATACTCTATTTCGTGATACCGGCAAGACAATTTCGCGTGAGGGGGCAGCTATGAAGGAGTCATCATACGCTCTCTTATAACGCAACATAAATAAATCGTAAGCCCTAATAATTATTCCAATCTAAGTATCGACTTGTAATTTAGCGATCCCTTCTGGACCCCATGTAACCAGTATGCCTACATATCAATTCATTGCCTTATTGTTTCATTATTTTAATCTTTTATTTCCATGTGTTTAACTGCACTTCCCACTCATTCCTTTTACTTTCGATATTTAGTTTAAATTAGCCGGTTAGTTAAGATTAAGGATGTTAATCAAGTCAACAACTGTTATACTATTTAAAGCATCTTTCGGTCGCCACATATGTATGTAGAAATTCCATAGAATCAATCCTATTGCTAGCGGGATCTTTGATCAGGGACTTCAAAGTCGTGGCATTCAACAATCCATACTTAAAAGTGCAATCTGATTTGTAATATTATTGTTTATTGTTGTTTGGCTACAAATAAACGATTGATTGATTGATCTTGAATTGGACGATTTGGCAAATGAGGAACCGGTGTGGGGAGTATCAGATGAAAGAATATATATGGGCAAACTGTGCAAACTGCCCCTATGAGCCGGGCAGAAGCGTTAAGGATGGATTGAAGTTTAAATGCATTTATAGGGGATAGTCCAATGTAGATAGCATCCAATAATCAATCCTATTGCTTATCAAAGCAGGGACCAAAGTCGTGAGAGCATATGGAGAAAGTGATTGGCGGATGGGACAGAGTTGACGTAAGTAGTAAAAACACGAGCGGGAGACACCATTGATATGATCAGACAGAGATAGGACAGAATCGAGAATGAATCCAAGGTCACGCAGAGAAGAAGAAAAGTGCACATTGGAGAGTGGAGGTCAAGGTAGTGGACCAGTTGAACAGAGACACATTTCTCATAACAACGAAAGTATGTCTTAGGCGAGTTGTTATTTTATGCTTCGACATTTCGCAATTATTCATGATCAAAACGGAATGTTCGTGGCGCTCAAATCATCGTACAAAATGCGAAATCGGGTTAAATGAAAACAGAATCAATGAAATATTGCAACAAAACTAACTGAAACTATACAAAAATTAAACAAATGTTTGACACGCATCACAATCTACCGTTGGGAAGGCGATCCAGAGCTGAAGCGAATGACGTGCTGTGGGTTGAAATATCTCGAAGGATAAAAAAGTTATTAGTGTTTAGCCGTTTTCAGGCTTAGCGACATGTCGCGAACCAAGGGAAATGGCTAAAAGTTAATGACTTCTACAAATATGGGCATATTCTGAGAATTAACATATTAAATTTTATTCCGTTTTAGGAGCTCTATCCAACAGAATATTAAGTGGCAGTTAATCAGTCTTCAATAGGGAATATTTTACAAGAAAACCTGAAATTTTCTCGATAAACCGCTAGTTTCGTAACTTTGGCTCTTTCATGGGGGCGGAAGACATTAATTTTCGTTAATTTCATTTTCTGACCCCCATGCCAATAGGCAACTTTTGGTTGCCATTACTTTTCAGATTTCTAATATTCCTTTTTCACTCTACTCTAATCTATATATATATATATATATATATATATATATATATATATATATATATATATATATATATATATATATATATATATATATATATATATATATACAGACAGACACACACAGACAGACAGACAGAAAGAGACATTAAGACAGAGAGACAGTGAAACAGAGAGACAGAGAGAATGGGAGAGGGAGATGGTAGAAGGAGAGGGAAAGGAAGAGACTAAAATACATAAATAGCCATGCTCATTGCTCAACCTACTTGATCAGGTTGAACCGCAAATCAGTTTGGTTGCCGTACTTGAGGTAAGCAACCCTTGACTCGTCAGGTCCAATGGTCAGGTATCTGACTATATTTTTAATGAATTCACGGGTGACTTTCCAGTTCTGACACGCAGGGTCATCCTCACAGATGGATGAAGAACCATCGACGAGAAAAACAAGGTCAACCTTGCAAGCTGATGAAATGAAATCAGTTAATGAAATATTTAAAGTTTTCAACACACAATAAAGTTTATCGTCTTTCTTCACAAATTTCCCATGTAGTATAGTATTTAAGTAGGTTAGGCCTATCAATCGCTTACGACACCCGAATGATTAGGAAATAATTATATTTTCAAAATGGTATATCAAAGATTGAGATTTTCAAAATGGTATAATTATCAAAGATTGAGATTTGGATAATTATCAAAGATTGAGATTTGCACGCGATTCGTAGGACTTCTCAATAGTCTACTGTACCATGCATGGTGGATTGGAACCCATATTGGAACTCATAAGACGAATATTTAACCATTCATTATTAAATAAACATAAACTCTGTCAAAGGCTCCAGTACATTGGGGCTAGGGCTATTTACCTCTGGGTTTTAAATTATATATGTACATTGTTGTACAATTAAGCATAATATTAATCTTTAAACAATAAAAATACTGACGATTGGCTTTACTTGCTTACTGATACTTAGTCAAAAGTGTGAATGAAGGTTAGTTGTTTCGATTACATTCATATAAAACCTAGCGTTCGTACAGAAGGACAAACTTTCAGACATAAAGTTTTTATTATGTTTTTATTCAATATTTATTTTAAAGTTATTAAATAAGTATATCAACACCTCGATGTAGGCTACTTACTTAGTAATTCTTAAAAGCATGCAGTGTTTAGGTAAAGACGTGATTTATGATTATAACATTGATAAGAATTGTTACGTGTGAAACAATAGAGAACTATTTGATTCGATTTGATTTGATCTAAACAATACACAATACAAGTAAAACGGTCTCGCAATCTCCAGCTTCTTCTTTATTCACTCCAGCAGTAACATTTTTCCTCTTTTCCCTCCCTCTATTCTGCGCTCAATGACGGTTCTCAAGTGGAAGGCCACTCTCAGGACATAACCAATCCATTATTTGCTCTTTCATTATTCCAGATACCATAGATCGTTATACCCCAGTCCCACCTTCGTTTGTTCTGCGTTCCATCCATCTGCTGTTTTTCATCATGAATCATATCCACATTTCAAAGGTTTCCAATCGCTTGATTTCCTTTTTTGCTCAGACAAGAAAACATTGCATATTTATATTTTCTTCCAATATATTATTCTCCCACTCGCTTAAACTTTTCTTCCTCCTCCTTCTGTTGCTGTACCTACAAAATCTTCTATTTCTGCTTCTTCTTCTTCTGTTTCTTCTTCTTTTCCTTCTTCTTCTTTTGCATCTTTTTTCTCCTCCTCCTCTTCATCTTACTAATTTACTGTTTTTCAATTTCACTTTTAGTCAAATGATTTTTAAATACATACGTGCTTTTTCTTGGCCATTCACAACGACCAGTGCGGCCATCAGCAGGAGAATGGCTGACATTGTTCGGCTGTCAAGTAGTCAGGAACCAGAAGCGATCTCTCAGCGATGACGAATGAAGTCAGCAACTGAAGAACACGTCAAGACCTCCCTAATTTATACACTACCTGTGGGCGGATTTCAACCAATCGGAAAGGACTCGAAATGGTCGAGACATCTTGTGCTTTGCATCAGCTTGGGATGATACCCAATTGCAACGCGCCAGTAGATGATGAATGGTGTTTCGACCATAAATCATTTCACACGCAGCTGTAAGGCGTGTGCAGACAACAACTCGTATGCAACGTCCCCACATGAGTCAGCGATGCATGTGTGCAAGCCTTGGCATCAGTCTGCTGAGCGGTAACTGCAAGAGACATGGGTAACCATTTTGCATTTTAACAATGACCACGTAATGCAGACGAACGTACTTTATTTGCCATTGTTTAAAAGCACTGTCTACTAGTGTAGGCCCTACTTGTACAGTGTTTGTTGCTAAAATGAGCAACCATTCCAGATACTGTGCTCTCAACTTGCTTATCTTGGCCTTAGAAAATTCAAAAGTGGGCCAAGTGGCGCTATGCAGCTCCACTGGAAAACATAGGCCATCTCAGCTAATTCTGCCAGTATAGCATTAAAAAACATTATAGGATCACGATGGATCAACATCACACATTGGCTAAAGTTTATATATCGTCGCCTGATAATTATCCTCGCGAATCTCCATTTTCCAACATTCCGAGATAATCGAGGTTGAAGTTTGGGCCGCATTTTGCGGAAAAATAAGAAATTCAATGCAATAAGGAGGGCCCTAATCAAATTACAGTTCACACACAGACGTCATATTAAAACATCAACATTGCATAAAGACCCTGCATTTAAAAAATTAACGATTAGAGCTGTTTTTCAGAAATTTATGAAACTTTTGTATAAAATGGATTTACAAATATTACGAACCATCCTACGGAAAACAAAGAAATGAAATGATTAAATCAAGCAACGACCAATTATTAGAGAGTGTTTTCGTTAAAATATTCATGGATATAGTCCGGATTTTTAAAGGAAATACTTTTAATTGTCTGGATATGCGATACTTTAATCCAGCTTAGCGGCACAGGTTTATACTGTTGTATCTCCTGCTCGTCCAATCAACGACGAGCTTTCTCTGGACATACAACAACAGACACTGCTACACCACGAATATTGTGTGTAGATACAATAAAATGTTTCTGAAAACAGGTCATTGGACAGTATATTTTGTTGAATATCTTTAAAAAGACCTGTCGTACCTCTTAGCCATTGAAACTGAGCAAAGATCAAAAACATTCTGCTACAAATCAACTCTAAACTGCTTTTCGAAAAAAGTGGAGATACGACAAGATAATTCTCAGGCGACGATATTGAAATGCGATTTCTTTTGATACATTACACGAGCGATCGATATGCCTCCGCAGTTAAATAGTAAGTAAGTAAGTACGCAAGTAGTCTTTATTTGCTTCTGACAAGTGCACAATGCACATGCATTACATTGTATACCGTACAGCGATTACATACATACTTTCCAAAGAAACAAAGAAAGAAATATACATATATGACACGACTGAGACTAAAGTAGAAAAATTGCTTAGACGCCAGATAGCCTACAGAGACTTTTTGGCGCCTACAACGGATGAATTTTATGTATTTAAAATCGAAATGAACTAATGACTACGTTTAAATACTTTTCTTTTATTGCGGTGTCTACCGAGCGATCGACAGGTGACCGCAATAACATACTTCCGAAAGAAAAACTTATTGCACGTACAATCGTAGGCCTACATGCGTAGAGCGTGCAGTGCTATGTAGTGCGAACAGATGGCGACTCCTAATTAAAATTAATAGATATTGGTCACACGCCATAGAAAGGGAATATATGGCGCCTATATGCTGTAAAATACACCTTAATTGGATTAATTTAATCTATAATATCCCAACGAACCGATATGTTAGACAAGCGATCTACAGGCCACCGCAATTAAATGCTCCCGAAAAACCATGTATGCATATATCACGCTTGCTCATATATCGGCTGCGTCAGGATTTCGTGATTGTAATATTGCATATTCATATAACGCCTGTTTCAGAAAGCTCATTGAGATGCTCCCAACTGGTAAATACAAGACCACGATCTAATGGAATGAAATGGAATAAGATCGTTGTGAGTTTTCACAAACGTCGGTGCCTAGCAGTGCCGGATTTACCGGTAAGCTAAAAAAAAGGCAACACTTCATAATCCGCAGGACCTCAATAAATTCAGAATAATTATACTTTGGGCTTTTAAAAAATGTGTGTGTACTATATATATTGTATTGTATTGTATTTATAAATTTATAAAGCGCCTCTCACAGTGAACACCAATCAGAGGCGCTCCCAGTGCGAAAGACTCCGAGCGAAAAGAGTGGTCTTAAGACAGCGCAAAGAAGCACCTGACCCACCAGGTAGTATCAAAGAACGAGTTGATGAAGGGAGCTGGTTCCATAGTGAAAGGCCAATGAAGGCAAAAGCTCGAGATTTAGCCATAGTATAGTCCTCGCTCTTGGGACAAGAAGGTCGAGTCGATCAAGTGAGCGAAGGGGACGGTGAGAGGTGGCGGAGATAGGCCGGCGAACGAGGCAACAGAGGTATTTGGGAGCTAGGCCAGAATAAGACCGGCAGACAAGAACAAGGACCTTAAGCTGGATACGAGCAGTGAGAGGGAGCCAGTGAAGTTGATCCAACATATAGGAGGGGATGTGCGAGAAGCGAGGCAGTCGAGCTATCAGCCTGGCAGCCGCATTAAGCACAGATTGAAGAGCGGGTAGGCGCACTTTAGGAAGGCCTACAAACAGAGAGTTGCAGTATAATCAATGCGGGAGCAGATGAAGGCATGGACTATAGACGTAAAGACCGAGGAGGAGACAGAACGTCGAATTGCTCTGAGGCGTCTCAGGTGGAAGTAGCAGGAACGGGTTAGATTCTTGATGTGTTAAGAATATATATATATATATATATATATATATATATATTATGTTCTGTAGAACCTTTTAAAGCGGCTTGTGTGTCAAATTCCATCTCGCCTAAGTTGGCGCCATCTATTTGCAGAGCGAATAAAAGTGTGAGTGGTCGGGCAACTGGTGATTTTTTAGCAAGTGACCTCCAAGCGTTTGTAGTTTAGGGCCTCGCCAAGTCTAAATCTGACACTGATGTAGAATACCGTAATCGTAATATCACTGGCGTGAAGAGCGAAACATCAAGTAGGAAGCGGGATCGACACCCGCAAACCCTCCCAAAGGTCCACTCAACCTGTCGCTCGCTAGATGGCGTTGGTAAAATGAGCAGTAGGTCGTGATGGGCGCCATTCATGGCTGCCATACAGTTAAATTCGATTCCTGTAATAACTTGTGATCATTCGTTCATACTATGAATTGTAATCAATACAGCGTTTTCGTCAGTTTGAAATGATAAAGAATACTATAATTATGTATGTATTGTATGTATGTATGTATGTATGTATGTATGTATGTATGTATGTATGTATGCATGTATGTATGTATGTATGTATGTATGTATGTATGTATGTATGTATGTATGTATGTATGTATGTATGTATGTATGTATATATGTATGTATGTATGTATGTATGTATGTATGTATGTATGTATGTATGTATGTATGTATGTATGCATGTATGCATGTATGTATGTATGTATGTATGTATTTGTTTATGTAACTAGACCACTGCTCGTACTCTGGTAGTGCCAGTCCCAAGCCTGGATAAAGGATGAGGGCGACTCTAATCATCTCTGTTTGATACAGTGTCGTTAAAACAACAGCTAACCTGGGTGTAGGCCTATATGTGTATATGCAGGCATATATATGTATATATGTACCTACAGTATGTATGTATTAATACACTAAATTTATCCAATAACCTCTATAAGCAAACTGTATGCATATATAACCTATAAGCGCTTTTGTTTAATTTTGCCGTGTCAACCTGTGACCTTGTTGACCTTTAAAATTTTCGATTAGCAATGAAAATCCACTTAGGCCTACTGAGAATACTGATCAGCCGCGCAAATAGACGGCTACAGGGCCGCCCGCCTGTAGTGTGCACTCTGACATAGCCGAACAATAAACCTGACAGTCTACAAGTTCAGTTTATTAATAGCTCGTTTCTGAAAGCTCCCGCATAATCATAAGCAGAGTATAATATATGTGAGGAAATTCCGTATGAGAGAGAGCTGGTCATGCGGGTCTTAGCCCAGTCATGCAGGGCATAGCCCAAGAACCTTGGCACTGTTGAGTACGCTGTGGCTTTTACGCCTCTTGGGCTGGATAGTACGTGGAGCTATCGACGGAATTTAATCGTTTTCTGTCGTTTGTCTTCTGTGGAAAGAGTCTTCTAGTCTTCTAATTACTAGTCTTTGGTCAGCGTTCTGGGACCAACGTTTGGGACCAGCATTAACATTGGGATCAACGTTTATTTAACAAAATCTACGACGAAGCACTTCGACTAGGAACTACGTAGCGACATCTAGTGCTTAGTACACGCGTCACATGAATGACCTGCAGACAAAATGGTGTCCATGAGCGCCTCACCGTAAGAAACTATTGAATATTTTCCAACAGGAACCCGTCTGATTATTATTGCCATATATAAGGTATTTATACTCGCTGGTAAGTACGGTCGGTCTCCATCTACTGTGATATATCAAGGAATTCAACAGCGAGACTATGACAGGTGACTCTTGAAAGAGCACCTGTCAAAACGCTGCCACTGCCTTGCAGTGTGATTCTCCTTGCAGATTTTATTTTAGTTACAGATACAGTTATAGTTAATGTTTTTTAAATTATTTTAATTATAGTTACAGTTATAGTTACTGTTATTTTTAGTTATGGTCATAGTTATATTTTATTCCAGTTACTACTTAGTAAATCTTAGTCAGAATAAGGCTGAGCGAAATTGCCTACAGACCCAGTAGTTGGGCATTATGTAGGTGCGTTACACAATTTGCTTAGAGCTTCGAAAGGCTTTGAAGAATGGGTTCATTCAGCTTCATGAGTACACGCCGCTCCAAATTCACCTCTTTCTATCACTCTGCAGCGTAGGTGGGTGGTGATACTTGAGATGATCGAATTGATTAGTAGTGTTTTTACTGGCTATGAGCCCGCCACATAACTTCCTCCTCATTAGCAACAACACCGCTGATGATACAACAACTTTTCTTGCTGACTGATTTGTAGGCCTAAATGAAATGACTGCAGACAGAATTCCCACGCTTGCTGCCGCCCAAGATCTCTACAGACATTTTGACTATAAGATTACTATGAGTGCTAATTTTGCGAATTTGCGCTAGTGAACTTGCGCCATTACTACTGGGTAATTGACAAATTCAAAATCCAGGGCGAACTTAGGATATTAGTTGTAGTGCAATTTCACGTTCTCATGTTTGTAGAAATTGGACTTTTTAATTTTTTGCAACGAAAATAACGATGAATTTTCGTTAGTGCAATTTTCGTTATAGTTATAGTTACGGGTAATGATATTTTTAGTCACAGTTATAGTTATCGTTATCGTTAACTAAATCATTTTATTTTCGATAACGAACATTTTCGTTACCACAACGAGCATCACGTTGCTGTCGTGTGTATGTGTGCATGTGTGTATGTATGTATATATATGTTTGCATGTGTGTATATATGTAAGTATGTACGTTTGTATGTATGTATGTGTGTATGTATGTATTTGTCTACGTCTGTATGTTTGTATGCAATCGTATGGGCATACAGATGGAAGGCTTGTAATAACTCTATGGTGTATAGATTTTACGTGCATGCATTATAATACAAGTAATAACGGCTTATCAGTCCTACGCAGGTCTCGCTTACATGTAGGCATGTCAAGGAACCTCGCCAGTGGGCGGTGCATGGCTTAAAAATCTGCCGGCCTGTTAAAGCACTGGCCTGTTAAAGCACGATAATGGCTCATAATTAGGCCCAGGCATGTAGGACACCTGGCAACGAAGCACATGACAAAGAGAGAAGGAGGGAGACGAGGACAAAGGAGAGGACAAAGAGAAGGATGAGAGAAGGAGGGAGACAAGGACAAAGGAGATGAGAGAAGGAGGGAGACAAGGACAAAGGAGAGGACAAAGAGAAGGATGAGAGAAGGAGGGAGACGAGGACAAAGGAGAGGACAAAGAGAAGGATATAGGGTACTTCACAAAGTAAATGTACTTCGATAAGTACTTCTTGATAAAATGTCAAGGCTGGTTGTATGCGATGTGTTCACGTTTACCTAGCAGCTAATGTTTGATGTCATGCATACTATGCTGGGAATGTTGATATTGTAATTGCTCACGGATATGTTATTTAAGAACCAAACCATTGGTGGAAATGATTGACTGTAATCCGGCGACCTCTGTCTTTGGGGTTTACCACTGACACTGCATGTATAACTAAACTAATTGTTTCCGTGTTTATATGTTTTCGGTGATCAATAAAGCATTGATTGATTGATTTATACTGCATTGACGGCAGAGACAACTGTATGTAAATGTAATGAGAGACTGTTCCAATAATAGGAAGGCGCGAGTTGATTAGCTGAATGGTGGCAGCTGCCTATCTCCAAATGGCCTGGGCCGCCGACCCTAACAATAAGCTAATTCTGATATTAGGCCTACAGGATGTAATGTTTTATGTTTTATGGTCAATTAAGGGCTCTTTCTGATTCGTTGACCTAGCGTAACGTGGTAGACAATTACACGACGCAATTAGAATCCAAGTCAATAATATAATAGAGATTAGGGTGTGACCGAATCTTCATCCGCAAAATCGGTTTACGCCGGATTTTTCCCTAGACCGATTAATCGGAATCTGCGCATCCCAAAACTACCGATCCAAATACTGAAAGATGTAATATTTTTTACCAAAAACTATTTATTTTTTCATTAATGCAAAAATGATAACCTGTTTTTACGGCCTGCTGTGGTAATCTTTAATCTTTATCATTGAAAGTCCGTGTAAGTCGACGTATCAACAAAATGGTGGACAGTGGTCCTTTGTTATGCCACGCGGTTTCTTTCAGATGTTAATTTATTTTAAATAGTTATATCTTTGGAAATAAAAATAAATATTGCCGATTAATCGGATTCTGCAAAAAGGCAGGCCAAATATCCGGGTAATATCCGGATTCGGAAATCGGCAAAAAAGCCAATCGGTCTCACCCTAAACAGTTACCATGATACGCTACAGCTTTAGGAAAATATTCTTTGCTCACAAAATTAATTTAATAATAATAATAATAATAATAATATCTTTTCTTTAATGAAGCGCCTGACAAACGCACTGCGC
The DNA here is from genome assembly GCA_020284085.1 of Aporrectodea caliginosa. Lineage (NCBI taxonomy): Eukaryota > Metazoa > Annelida > Clitellata > Crassiclitellata > Lumbricidae > Aporrectodea > Aporrectodea caliginosa. The sequence continues at coordinate 148,081 of JACEVL010000499.1, read as the reverse complement.
TGTACATTTATATGTTATGACAATTAAACAATTCACAAGAACTCAAAATAATCAAGTCAAGTCAAGTCAAGTCAAGTATTTTTTTTATTGCAACCAATTTTCACACAAGTACATATTAACAAGAAAAAGTATAAGGTTACAAAGGGGAGGCCCAAAAGGGATCGAAATCCCGCTAGACAGAATGACAGGAGACATAAATCTTAACTACTAACAGAACAGATAGCCTGCAATACACGGCGCTAATAGCAGCCTACAAAAGCATGTCCGCCTACAGATCTCGATCTCGGTACCTGTCGCTCTCTATGCCAGTGTGTTATGCGCTATCAATGCGCTACCCCGGCTGATAGCGCATTTAGTGGCTCAGTTGTTTCATTCCTTGAGTTAGTAATGTCTGAATGTTTAAAAATTGACCGTGAGGTAAGACGATGGAATGTCGAAGTCAGACGTTCTCTTGCATTCTTCTGAATTACCGGCTTCAACATCATCAAGTAGTTCAATGTATGAATGAACGGGTGATTGGCTCCCTTCTCCTTCTCCATTTTTCTTTTCTTTGCTGTCATCAACTTCTTCCTCCGAAGTGGTATCCAGGGTGACCAAGACCTTCCTATCGCTGGATTCAACAGAGATGTCGATTGGTGTCTCGTAAGTATCACTTCTAGTATAGACACCTGGTGAAGTGGTGTCCGTTTGCGTTAAGCCCGAATACTCTGGTATTGGCAGACGACCCTGGCGACGTTCAGAGGTTACGTTGAGGTCAACGTCGTTTACTGCATCGTCTAGCGTCTCGTAGTTGTCGCTTGTGGCGTATGGTATGTTGTAGCAGTCTCCATCGCCGATTGACATCTCTACTTTCTCCGAGACTGCTGTGGCGTATTTTGCTAAAGAAAATCACATGCAAATAACTTGATACAAACTTTGTACAAATTCCCAGATTGTGCTTCACAACACGGAAGACAGTACTTTTAAATTAATAATGAGACTCGTCATTTTCGTATCGTCACTTCAATTCCAAACTCTATCCACCGTACCAATCTGGCATTTTACAAAGTTGACCTTTGTATTTTGAATTAAAACCTAACCCTATCATGTTTACAGTTACAGTTATACCTACAGTTACAGTTAATGGGCTAGGTAAACTGGGTAAGCTTTTATTGCCCATGTCTTTGCATCCAACTGTCCAGTTTATGTTTGAATGTGGTCAGGCTTGTTGTGGTTATTATTTCTTGTGGTAGCCGGTTCCAACGATCCACGATTCTTTGGCTGAAAAAGAATTTTCTAATGTCCAAACGCACGTGTTCATGATACAGTTTCATGTTGTGACCTTCCAAATTTACACTTGTTGCCTTCTTGAAGAAGGTTTTTTCGTTGATATTTTCGAAACCATTGAGAATTTTGTAGGTCTCAATGAGATCCCCCTCATTCGTCTTCTTTCCAAGGAAAAAAGACCCAGCTTTTGAAGCCTTTCTTACGTGGTCAGTCAAACTGAAGACCTTCTTTGTGGTCATTATTAAGATACCTCTACATGTAAGTGACTAAGACACAATGCGTTCTCATTAAAACACGCTTCGAACATTGCAACACTGTTCTTGCGTGCTTGTTGAAGCCCGTAATTCGCCAACTCGTTTCTTTTAAGAAAATCTTATTCTCGTGATGCGTGGTAGGCCTACCTACTTGTAACCCTGTCTGGTTTTCAGTTTTAAATGTAGCTGAAACCAGTGTTAACGCACATCGAGGTCCGGACTTTTGAGTAGTTGCATACATATCTGTAGGCCAATAATTACTTAATTGTAAAGGATACAAGTGTTCCGGAACTATCAAACACTCCCAAATAGCGAGTTCTATGCTATCGTATAAGGAGAGCAGCAGGGCTGTAAATCTGTTCCGACATGTGGGGAGGGAAACTGCCCCTTGCAAAACGCGTATGCTTCCATTAGGAAGCCCATGTAATTGCATTATGATTGAATCGTAATTATTTAATTAATGCATTGAGCAAAACAATATTCCAAACTGCCACCAGTGGGTAACGACTGATTCCCACTACTGATCAGTTAGTGTTACAAAATTTTTATTTGTTCGCACTGCTAGCCTACATGTAGCTTCGGACTGCATGGAGCAATAAGACTAGAGCTAATCTTGCCGAACAAAAATTGTGGGGAGGGAATACTTTCGCGTTCCCTCCCCAAGCTTAAAAGTGGGGAGTGAATTCCCTCCCTTACCCCTCCAGGATTAACGGCCCTGGCGAGCAGTGATTAGAAAATCCCTGAACAGATAATTATAATTATACCAAAGGCAAATACACGTTCAGGCAAGTAATAGGACCTATATATAAAGCATATGTAGGTTCACAGAAGGCGCTATGTACTATTGATACCTTGTAGCGTAGAAAAATAACCAACAGAGGATAACAAATTAGAATTTAAATAATTTAAATTAAGTCAACAGCTAGGACTTTCTACGCTTCAAGGAACTTTGTTCAAACCTCTGGTATGTAGTAGAGGTCTGCGGGTAGAGTATTTTTGCTACCCGACTCGTACCCGTAACACAGAACCGTTACCCGTACCCGTACCCGACCCGTACTCAAAATTACTACCCGACCCGTACCCGCGGGTATACCCGTACCCGTAAAGTACCCGTCACGTCATTAGCACGCCTTCTATAGTCCGAATCCCTATCAGATCAGTAGGGTTATAACTCAGCATGTAGTAATAATAATAAATAGGCTGATGAAGGATAGTAGTAGTAGTAGTGGTAGTGGTAGTGGTAGTGGTAGTGGTAGTGGTAGTGGTAGTGGTAGTGGTAGTGGTAGTGGTAGTGGTAGTGGTAGTGGTAGTGGTAGTAGTAGTTGTTGCTGTTGCTGTTGCTGTTGTTGTTGCTGTTGCTGTTGCTGTTGCTGTTGCTGCTGCTGCTGCTGTTGCTGCTGTTGTTGCTGCTGTTGTTGCTGTTGTTGTTGCTGCTGTTGTTGCTGCTGTTGTTGCTGCTGTTGTTGCTGCTGTTGTTGCTGCTGTTGTTGCTGCTGTTGTTGCTGTTGTTGCTGCTGTTGTTGCTGCTGTTGTTGCTGCTGTTGTTGCTGCTGTTGCTGCTGTTGCTGCTGTTGCTGCTGTTGTTGTTGCTGTTGTTGTTGCTGTTGTTGTTGCTGTTGCTGTTGTTGCCCCCTCGTAAACTTTCTGGATCCGTCACTGCCTCTAGTTGACAAGCAACCGTATCCAGTGTTGTATAGTAAACACCAATTAGATGTCTGTGCTACTGCTGAGGACCACGTGGATTTACTCTCCTTTTCTCAGTTTTCTCGTCATAATGCCTGGATGGTCGTCTTGCTCGATGAACCGGAAAGTTTACATCAACATCGTAGACTGTTGCAAATCGTTGTGCTTCTGTAACTAGACTGCCATTAATGTTCATTTACTCTGAGAAGTTTCAGGTTCTGACTGCACTGACGCATCAGCTGAGCAGCAACTGCAATGTCAGCAAAGGTTGATAGCAAGATTCTTGAAAGGGACCAGTAAACTAAAACATTTTCTGTAAGGTAGGCCTATGCAAGCCTACAATCACCTCGAAGTCTAATCGCTTGAGTAGGTGCATGTAGGCTACGATACGCCAAAATTATGAAATTGAAGACTAATCGTGAGCTCGGTCCAAGAACAGCTCAATGATTTTATTATTTTTAAACAAAGAAAAGCACTTTTCAAATGAAAAACACATCGATTAATTTCTTAAACGAAAAAAACTGAGCAGACGTTTAATGTAAAAAAATTTCTTCCCCCCCCTGAAAAGCCAATGAAGATCTCTGCTTCATTCCCCCCATAGGATGGACGCCTCTGTCCAAAGTCATGGTCCATCAACCGAAGAAGCTCTATCACCAAGAACAATTTGGCCTAGTATGGCAAATACCACTTTGCACTTTGACAGATTGTTCCTTTTGTATGAATACATGTTGAATAGTTATATTCTTCGTCAATACACGATAAACGTGCATGCATATAAGACTCCTGTATATTTTATCATTGAAGTCGAATGAAGTCGTTCAGCTTCTATCATTTCTTAGCCAATGATACTCAGGTAGCCAGTCTCGCTGTTGCTTTGTTGCCTAGGTATTGTAACGTAGTCGTAATGTGGCATTTGCGATCTAGGAGAGTTGCCGACGGTTGATCTCGCGGTTGTTTCTCTTGAAGCTATGGATGCGTAGACATCAGTCTGACCTAAGTGTTGCGTATTCAGGTGTGAATAGCTGACGCCCTTTGCTTGTCTTTGGTCTGTCGAGGTTCCTGCCGAAGCTTCGTGCCCCAGTCTTCCAATTTGGCCATGGCTTAGCATCATCTGTTCGTCATGTGACCGAGCTGTCGCCTTATTTCGGAATTTTACTGAAATTAGCAGTTGGAATTAATCAATCAATCAATCAATTTCGTTTATTCTCAACATCAAGCTGACAGGTCGCAACTTGTAACAGGTAGCAAAAATTGCCTCAGCTCTGACAGCTAGTTATTAAATGGATTGAGATAGCAAATATTATCTCAGCTCTAACAGTTAGTTACTAAAGGAGAATTAGGCCAGTGGCAATGTAAGATAGGGCAACGAACGAGGTAACCAATAAGGTATAGACTGGAGATAATGTTTTCAATCATTATTAGGCTGTGTTGTTATTGTTACTTACATGTATGTATAATTGTATATTTCAAGACAAAGCATCTATCGATGGGTCTGAGGATTTTTGTGCTAAGACTTGTTCAAGATCACTATAAGCAATAGCCGTGTAAGATAAGGCTGGAACCCGCCAGCTGAGATATGAAAGAGATAATGAATGTTTGGCCTTTGGATAAATTATTTTAAAGTAACGGCTTTTTGGCAGGTAAGGCAATACGGCTAAAGAAGCATGTTACAGACTGTCGATTGTAAAGTACATGCGTGTGATATTCCCAGTTAGGTCTGTGGTTGTCATTTAGTTTAGGCAGTTAAAAATTAAGGGTTAAGTTATAGATAAATTTCGGCAAAGTCTATTATCTATTTAGTTTTAAATGCATCAGCGATGATAAAAGAATCAACTGCATTAAAAGATATTAATACATGCATCGCTACGAAAATGCTCGTTCATTCTAAATTACTCAGATGCGAAATTCATGAGTAAAGCTTGGGCTGGTTCATTCCTAGGAGAAAAGCTATCGTTCTCTGAACACATCGACAGTACCATTGGCGCATGCTCTGCCTCCCTCTACGCACTAAAGACCCTCCGAGCACATGGAGCAACTCCATGGATGCTACATATGATTGCTCGTAGCACCACATTAGCAAAATTAACATACGCACTGCCAGCATGGTGGGGGTATGCCAGTGGTGGAGAGAGGGATCGACTGGAGGGTTTTATACGAAGAGTCAAACGAGCCGGCTTCCTCCCCCATGATGCTCCAACTGTGGCCGAAATGGCGAGCAAAGCTGACGACCGGCTGTTCACTGCGATCAGAACCAATGACCATCATGTTCTACGCCGGCTGTGCCCTCGACTACGGGAGACTACGTACACCCTCCGTCCTAGGCCTCACCAATTCACACTCCCACCTAAGGACACCAAAAACTTTTTTCCTAGGCTGCTCTACAAGGACATCTATTTAATCCAAGACCCTTTAACATAAAATAATAGCCAATAATATCCTGGACCAAACTTTAAACGGAATAGCCAACGCCTACACATTTTTATTGTTTGTTTTTCTTGTAATCGCATTGCGTTCTGACAATGTGTTATGAATAAACGAAGATTCTATATAGGCCCTATATATTCTTTGTTGTGAATTCTTATATTCCGTGACCTATGGGATAGCTACCGGGTTTCTCCAATTGATTAATTATTTCTGACCACAATCTGTTTGGAAGCAACCAACCTCAATTGCAGCAATCGTCTGATGGATGAAAGGACGGCAGGTGAATGTCTGAATGGTTTAATGGATTTAATTATTAAGGAATGTTCTGATCAATGGATGAAACACGAATGAATGAATGGATGAATGAATGAATGAATGAATGAATGAACGAATGAACGAATGAATGAATGAATGAATGAATGAATGAATTAATTAATCAATCAATTAATTAAAATAAATAAATGGACGGACGGACGGGCGGGCGGACGGACGGACGGACGGATCGACGAATTAATTCCGGCGTTATCGAAGTCAGTAGAGTAGTTGAATTTGTATTTACTGAGCAGTATTGTCGCTGTAATACAGGTTCCTGCGACTAAGCCAACTAGTGCACCTGCGATGAACATGACTACGACCCCTGTCATACTGTATGTCGTTGTGAAGATGTCCTCTTTCGGTCGCCCTAAGTTGAGCGAAACAGAAATGGACAACATTCGTTCATGAACATATTGTAAATACCAGCGTTTTTCAACGAAAATCATTATCTTAATTTTTTTATATATGAAACTCTTTTCAAGGCGTAACGGGTTATTATCAAGTATTATCATTTATGATTAGCATCATTTGTTTGGTAAATTTTACGTTTCGACAAGGACTACTATCTGCGAGCGATCGGTGAGGTAGGATTTAAGCCAAAGAAGGGTAATATCAGAGAGGCCACAGGATAATTGCAATCGTTGAAGCAGGATTTCGTGGTCAACCATATCAAAAGCAGAAGAGACGTCGAGAAACGCCAGGAGAGAGAGAGATGAGACTGGTCAATAGCTATGCAGCCGACAGAAGGGATAAGAGAACAGTTTCTGTGCAATGGTGACCTCTGACACCAGATTGTAGAGATAGCACATTCGATTTCGAATGGTGACTGCGAAGAGGATGAAGCCTCGAATGAGTCCAGGGAGGTTGTCTACTTGGTCGAGAGACCGGCCTTCACGAAGAGACCAAATCTGAGACTTGAAGAGAGACTTCCGAAAGTTCCGAACGAGGTGCAGATCAGACGATCGTAGCGACCAAAGTTGTTTCAATCCAGGGCCAATTTGATAGTCCTTGAATGCAAATGTTATATTCTGGCCAGAGGTCTATTCACTATTCTACGGATAAAGGCGACAGTTATTACAAGCAATCAGTGCGACCACTCTCCATTTCTGAAATCGCAAGCTGTTGCTAGAAAAATCCCAAGATTGGCCAAAAGTGTACCATAAAATCCCAAGTTACTGAAAAGGAGAAAATTTGTGCGGAAATATGTAATGCGTTTTAACAATCACAATTATTCAGAAAAATGCCTAGCTAACAACTGTCAAAAACACCAGGAGCATAACACTGTATTAACAAATTACGATGTTTACAAGTAACAAGAATAATAAACGTCTTTCAGAGCGAGTGTTTTCTAATCTTGATTGCTGCCACTGTTGAAAAGTACAGTAAAAAACTAGTCTGTAGACCCTAGAAAAATCCCAAGATTGCTATGCAAAATCATCAGATCCCAAGTTGACCCCCAAAATCCCAAGATCTTGGGAAAAATTTCAAGGAGTGGTCGCACTGCAAGCAATAGTGTGTACGCTGTGCTCTGTTTACATATACAGACTAGTGCGCGCACGTGACATGATAGCTATAAGTATATTTGAAACCTTTTGCCGTGGAGCAGTTGAGCTCGTTGAGCGGCGTCGACCAGTTTCCAGCGTCCAGACATTGGATCGTCCAGGTCTTGGGTTCGGAGTCAGGGGAGCTGTCTTTGTTGCACTTGATAACCAGACGATCGGAGATTCTCTCGACGGACATCTGAGGCAGAGGACCAGGGTCCGCGCAGCCAACGACTATAATTATCATCAACATCACTACCATCATCGTCATCATCATCAGCGTCATCATCATCGACAACGCATTAGAGCAGCATTGAAAAAGGTGCGCCTAGAAGAAAGAATACCAAGAACTGCAGGAAAAGGAACAGGAAGAGATGCGAAGGAAAAGGAGGAGAAGGAAAAGGAAAAGGAGGAGGAGAAACGGATATGGGGATAAGGAGGAGGAAAAGGAGGAAAAGGGGAACGACGATGATCCATGCAGTTAAAAAACCAAAGAGAGAGAGAGAAAGATAGAGAGAGACATATCCCTAGGGCTACCAAGCTTTTTTGTAACACTGGCTACCAAGGGGGTGGTTACAACCCCCCTGGATTTCGTGTTTGGTTTCACATATCATAACTTGTAATATAGAAATGGATTCAGCATTCATTTCTGCACAGAATGGTATATTTAGTTGTACATTATGTGAATGCACCTCGAAATTACATCACTTTTAACAACGGAACCCATTAATTAGCAATATTGTATATTATTGCGTACATTTTGTACTTTTGGATAAACAAATATAAGATTATGTGTGTTTTGAAACTAATCTATGTATAAAAGATACACATAATCATCCCTACACATGTTTATATAGTATAAATGTACATCCATGCAGATACCCAGTATGGGTTTAGGAAAAATTTATCCACGGAGCTGGCTTTACTTGATCTTACTAACCAAATCAGCAAAACCTTAGATGACCACCAAACCACAATTGGAATTTTTCTAGATCTATCAAAGGCCTTTGATACTGTGAATCATGCAATACTCTTGGATAAACTCGAGCATTATGGAATACGGGGTACCCCCTTAATTGGTTTGCGAGTTACTTATCAAATAGATATCAATATGTTGCCCTCAACAACACTTGCTCATCTTTCTTACCGATAATATGTGGTGTGCCGCAGGGCTCAGTCCTCGGGCCTCTTTTATTCCTTCTGTATGTAAATGATATTCAATCAATAACCGATCTGAGCTTGATTATGTTTGCGGATGATACAAACATCTTTACAACTGGATATTGTCCTCTCCTGTTAGCTGCATCATTAAATGATAAATTGAAAGACATAAGCCATTGGTTCTCAGCGAATCTACTTTCTCTAAACTTACAAAAAACATGTTTTATGATATTTGCTAAAAAAAGTACTTGGATATTGATATCAGTATTAATATAAATGGAGTTCCACTGACACAGGTGCATGAAATTAAATTTCTTGGTGTGGTACTTACTGATGACCTCAAATGGAGGAAGCATGCTGACATGGTAGTTAATAAAATATCTAAAATAGTGGGTATACTCTACAGAATTAGCCATATCCTTGATTTCGACAAACTAAAACTACTATACCACACCCTACTTGAACCGCATATGACATACTGCTGCTCTGTATGGTCGTCGCCACACAGAACCGGGAATTTAGACCGGATATTGAAACTCCAGAAAGCTGCTGTTAGAATAATCACCCACTCTTCTTACTTATCTCATTCCAATCCTTTATTATGCACCCTAAGCATAATAAAAATTTATGAGTTGTCTCATTTATCTAAACTTGTGCTCATGTTCAAGTTCGTACATAATATGTTACCAAAAAATTCTCCAATTATTTCACAACAGTTGATCAAACTCACTCCCATAACACTCGCAGCTCATCCAACTTTGTGGTTCCTTATGCACGCACTGCATCCAGAGCGGGCAACCTCCAGGTCTTGGGATCTCGTTTGTGGAATTCATTGTCTGATGAACTTAAAGAAGAGAAATCTCTGTCCACATTTAAAAGAGAACTGAAAATAGGCTACCTATTAAAATACAGTGAAAACTAGCTTTGTTAGAAATAATAGGTCTTTACTGAACAAATTATCCCTGTGAATTCTGACTTGACCAACTTGGATGCAAACATTCCTTAGTTATGTAGTATTATTTTAAATAGTGCTTTACTTAGTTTTACTTCATTTCATTTTTGTTTTGTTCTATTTTATTTCATTTTTATTTCATTTTTCATAATCTTGTCATAAAATTTGCCTCTGTTTACTTTGGTTTTGATTTGTTTGCTCTATGAACTTGCTAATGATTTGTTTAATGTGTAAAATGTCTAATGTATAGTACTAAAACTATTTGGACTCAGCTGCCTGTTAGCATAATTTGTTCTCATAATTTGTTCTGGATCTGTGTGACACTAAACGTTGACTGAAATGTTAACCAGGTACTAGGGGCCATGGTGGCATAAGCTGTTAGCTTTTTCCTGGCTTCCTGTTGCGCAGTGACTGATCTGTTTTTGCCATGATGTGTACTGTTATTTGTTCTGTTTCTGACGCAATAAATAAATAAATAAATAAATATATCCACACATATATATCGGTTTACGTTGTAATGCTGTATTCAGCCATTTTCACCCAGATTACGCGTATTATTATTTATTTTGATCACTTCCGGTATTCAAAAGACAAAGATGTAGGTATGCAAATGAAGCCCTTCATTCCCTCTAAACAATGGTATCTTTGTTTCTCTTCCAGGAAGACAAATGAATACGCTACAGACAAAAAACTAAGGGGAGTGCTTCCATTCAGCCATTTTCACGCATATTACGCGTATTATTATTTATTTTGAGCACTTCCGGTTGTCTCAGGTCAACTCAGTGACCATAGAAATGTAGCCCCACATTCCCTCTATAGAATGGTATAATTTGTGTCTCTTAATATTAAATGACGGATAAGATATAGTCTAAAATCTAGGGGGTGGTATCCACCCCCCCTGGTACCTCGGGTATATTAGGTATAACTTTTGAACGGTGTGAGATATCATCTCACATTTTACCTCAAAACGTGTGTAAATGAAGCCCCTACAGCTACTTAAAAGGTCAAATTTTTATTCCATACGGAAAAAGTTTGAGATGAAAAAAACCTAGGAAGGGGGGGGGTGGCAACCCCCCCCTTGGTAGCCCGAGGGATATACCTTCGTACTTGAGCAGGAACTGTTCGAGCATCGGATTGGCTGTCGTAGTAACCGCCACCCGTACGCTGTTGCTGTTCGACGTGTACACCACCCGGCCACCGTCCACTTGGGACGTGTTAACCTGGACTCCACCGCACAGGGGCCGCGCACCCGCAGAACCCGCCCTCTCGTTGATCGTCGCGTAGACCTGGCACATGGGTCGACCCCCATAGGCGTCACCAGGGGCAGGGGTAGTCGTCGTAGGGTCTTGCCAGACCCCGAAGTCGTACAGGGTCAAGCGAATCGTCTGACCTGACTTGGCCTCGATTGACCATGGACACGCGCTTGACCCAATTCTTGTTTCCACGGTAACGATGCGAGCCAGGTATCCGTCCGTTGTTGCCATGTCAACGGGGTACTTGTTTCCGACGCATTTCGACGAATCGACGTTGCGAGGAGTTTCGACTGTGAATGAATAGACATTCGAGTGAATGGAACAATACATGATTGGATGAATTGATGAATGGATGAACAGATGACTGGATTTGTTGATGGATGAAGAGGAATGGATGAGTAGATGAATGAATGAACAGATGAATGGATGGATGGATTATGGAATAGATGAATGCATGAACAGATGACTTGATGGATTGTGGCATAGATGGATCACGAATAGATGAGTGGATGAATTGATGGATGAAGATCAATCGATAATAGATGGTAGATGGGTGGATGGATGGATGAATGGATGGTGGAATTTAATGAATGGATAAAAAGTAGGGCTGTTCGAGATTAATTTTTTAAATAGCTAATTTAAGAACTAACGAGTAACTAATAGTTAATTGTGCTTAAATGTATTCCCCAATTAATTAACATAATTCATTGTTCATCGTTTAGTTGCATTATTCATCTTTATTCGAGTTAGTTGTTCCTTAGTAGTTATTTGTTCATATTAGCAGTCCTGTTTACGTTTTCAATTCAATTGTCTTCCTTCAGCCAATAATTACGTAAACAAATCAGCATGTTAATTTTAACCTAGCCTCTAGTGTGCAACGTGTTTTTTGACAACATTATGCGGCTGAGCTGAAGAGTCACACGGAACTGAAGTGGCGAAAATAACACGCGGTCTTCGATTTATTGTTAAAAATAAATTTAATCGTTAATTTTAATTAACCATTAATCGACTTATTAATCATTAATTTCCACACTCCCAATGAATAGACGATTGGATGAATAGATAAATTGAACGATGAATGGATTATTAGATGAATGTATGAACGGTTGAATCGATGGATGGATGGATGCTGGAATGGATAAATAGATGACTGGACGAATGGATAAATTGATGGATGGAGATGAATGAATAAATAAATAGATGAAGGGGAAAATATGTGTGGATGAATAGATGAATGGATGGAATGGTAAGTGGATGAAAGGATGGCAGGTGCATGTCAGAATGGTTTAATGGATTTACTTATTAAGGAATGTTCTGATCAATGGATGAGACAGGAATGAATGGATGAATGGATGACTGGATGAATGGATGGATGAATGAATGAATGAATTAATTAATTAATTAGTTAATTAAAATAAATAAATAAATAAATGGACGGACGGACGGACGGATCGACGAATTAATGTATGCTTCGCGGATCAGCGGCGTTTGAATTATTCGATTAGTATACTAATCTCTCGTTCTTTCTCTCGTTCATCCATCAATAGATTTAGGCTATAGCCTAAATCTATTGATGGATGAACGAGAGAAAGAATGGACGAATAGATGCATCGATATAATTACGCGTTACGGACTCAGCAGCTGTTAGGTAACTGCTTGATTCGTTGGTTGGTTTGTTGACTGACTGACTGCTTGACTGACTGAATGACCGATTGATTAACTACCTGAGTGACTGACTCACTGCTTGACTGACTGAGTGACTGACTAACTGAATAACTGTTTGATTGACTGACTAATTGACTGTCTGACTGATAATGACTTACTGACAGTTATCGGTTATCTCCTCGCATTCACTCGGTTTCCTTCTACGCCCAATTGAAGACTTTTCTGTATGATCAGGCCTGGCTTGGGAGCGCCTCTGAGTAGAGCCCTTGAAGAGGCGCTATATAAATTCTATGATTGATTGATTGACCTATCGGCGTGATTTATTTAGAGCTATAATGAGTACAATGACCGTACATTGTTGGTGGGAAAATGAGACGGCGAGGGAGTGCACTGGCTAGTGGCCACCCGTCTTCATATGTCGAGGCTAAGAGAATGAAGTCGCCAACACTTCATACCCATAGCTGACTCATTCATGGGAATGAAGCTTAAGAAACTGCTGCTCTTCTTCTTCTTCTTCTTCTTCTTCTTCTTCTTCTTCTTCTTCTTCTTCTTCTTCTTCTTCTTCTTCTTCTTCTTCTTCTTCTTCTTCTTCTTCTTCTTCTTCTTCTTCTTCTTCTTCTTCTTCTTCTTCTTCTTCTTCTTCTTCTTCTTCTTCTTCTTCTTCTTCTTCTTCTTCTTCTTCTTCTTCTTCTTCTTCTTCTTCTTCTTCTTCTTCTTCTTCTTCTTCTTCTTCTTCTTCTTCTTCTTCTTCTTCTTCTTCTTCTTCTCCTCTTCTTCTTCTTCTTCTCCTCTTCTTATTTTTCTTCTTCGCTTCTTCTTCTTCCTTTTCCTCTTCCTCTTCCTCCCCTCCTCCTCCACATCCTCCTCTTCTTCTTCTTTTTCTTCTTCTTCCTGCTCCTCTGCTTGTGCCGGTGCCTCTTCCTCCTCCTTCTCCTCCTCCTTTTCATCCTCCTCTGCCTCAGCCTCTGCCACCGCCTCCGACTCTGCCTCTACTTCTTAGTAATCAGTTTATGCCGGGTCTGTTGGTGATATCGATTAAAACGAAAGGCACTCTTACCTCGTACGCAGTGGTGACTGACCTCCAGGTAATTCCTGAGGTCAGCTGGACACCTATGGTTGGATTTGTAGAGGACTGGGTCCCATTCCAGCGGGCACGACCGACGACCAGAGCATTTTCTCTCGAGGTAGAGGCGCACATCGGCGGAACAGTTAAGATGACCTACACTGGTGTTTCTGAGGCAACTGTCTGCATTCATCCGACCGTATCGAGCGGAGTCGACGTAGATGACACTATCGTTGCTGCAGCTAATTATCTTCCTCTGCAGATGGCACACGTTGGTGGCTACTAAAATACAATACAAATACAAAACAGTACAATACAATACTACACTATACTATATTGTGGAATAACTTACTATAAGAAACAATGCAACACAAAAGAATACTATGCCATGCGATGCAATAAAGTGCAATGCAGAACAAAAGAAGACTATACAATGCAATACAATGCAACAGCATACAATGTAATGCAGCGAACTGATTGAATAACTGATTCAGTGATTGAATAGTTGACTGACTGAAAAACTGACTTACTGACTGACTGACTGAATATCTGATTGACTGATTGAATAAAGATATTATTGGAAGAAATTATAAATCTAAGTAATTCTCTGCACTTAACTCATAGCAGCGGTGTAAATGAAATTTATCCAGCTATTGCTAACCCCCATATAAATGTAATCCCATAAATTAACTGGAATTATTAACTGCTCATTGATTTCTGTAAATGTAGGGGATACCGGGGCTATATGTTACAATTCCCACTTTTTTTAAATTGGCCGTTCCTCAGCACCTGAGTTTTCCTAAGACCAAGGGGTTTAGTACTTCATTATGTTACACAGAAATTGGTCACAGTAGATTTGGTTAATAGTTAATGAATTTTATGCAATATTGGTGTTAGGCAAGCTACTGGAATGTAACAAATAACCCCGATGAAGGGGTTACATGTTACATTCCCCGGGGTTGCAATGTTACACAGGTAGAATTGACATTTTACAGTAAATTTAAAGTGATTATTAAACAGGAACATCACCAACAATATAAAAGATTATTCAGAACTGATTAGGCCTGTGTAAAGTCTGAAGTTCTTCAACAGTTGATGAAATAAAAACGACGAAAAATAAACTGAACTACTAGTTTAATTAGAAATCAGTTAAATGGGTCTACTTAAGCTTAGGCCTAGTCAGAGTCATAACAGCTGTGGCATACATAATAATCGTTTCCATCAGTGCAATTGTCGTGTGTCCATTCACCACATTCTAGGCATTGTACCCAGTCCTCATCGAACGATTCGCCGCAAACCAGGCAAGCCGTTTTCTTAGATTTATTATAATTGTCGCTGTTTTTCGTAACTGAACTCTTTGCAGGTTTTCGGAGCAGATTTCTTCGGAGCAGATTTCTTTCCTTTGGTGTTGGTCATACTCGTAGATCCATTATTTGCTAGTTTATTGCTTAAGTTTTCCCTTGCACCTGGGTCGACTCGTTAATTTTTGTTTCGATGTGCCTCGGCCAGTGCGTTTTTCACTGGAGTGTCGGTCAGTATCGAAGATTTTCCACGCTTTCGACCATCTGGTTTCTGCACTCGAGGCTCAGCAACAAGGAATTGTCGAATTATCTGTGGTGTGATGAGACAATACTGATGATCAGTCACAGCACCACTTCCCGAACAAACAATAAAGGCCTAGGCCTATTAATAAATCCAAAAATTACATTAATTTTATACATACGTTATTATGATAGGCCTACTATTGGTCTGCAATAGCCTAAGCATAAACAGAAACAACAAAAATCCTAATGAGTAACAAAGGCAAATCGAGCAATGTAGTAGCCTATAGGCCTGACACGTAGATGACAATAAATTATGTTAGTTGACACAGCAATCAAGACTCATTGGCCTACATAGACCAATAAGTCAATAGCACAAGTTAATAATACGGGGCTATATGTTACAAATGTAACATATAGCCCCTAGGCACATCTTCGAAAACAACAAGCTTTTACACATACAACGGTCAAGCTACATCGCTAGTAATATTCTGTTTATAACCACATATCACCATGCCACCAACACGCAGGATATGAAAACCGAAGTATGTATGTATGTATGTATGTATGTATGTATGTACATGTATGAGCACTTGTTATAGCGCCCCTTCAAGATTTCTACTCAGAGGCGCTCCCGACTACAGCGCGGACACTGAATCGGAGTTTCACGCCGAAGCGCATGAGCAATTGCGAGTGAAGGACTTGCCCAGGGTCCCTACGCGACGGCTTGAGGTGGATTCGAACCCGCAACCCTTCGGCTGAAAGGCACCGAACATACCCCTACACCACCGCGCCCCGAAGTACTAAAATTGGTCGCAGAAGTAACAAAGTAACAAAGTTCGCACTTACCTTTGAAAAAGATATCTGCTCAAAAAACGTTTATTTGCCCTAAATTGATCACGCTGTCAAATATATCAACAGTTCCGCCATTATACCTGCAGGCTAACTGTGCGCATGCGCTAGAACACAGATATACACTACAAATCAGCAAACACCATAAATTTGGGATATTATCGTTATAACATATAACCCCTGTAACATTATAGCCTCGGTCTTCCCCAGATTACGGACTATAGAACGAACCCATTCATAAAACTAAGGCCTACCTCAGCCATAAAAATAGCAAATGTTGCCCTGTAACTAAGAAGGGAGAAATTGACAATCCAGGAAATTACTGGCCGATAATCATCCCTCCTTTCTTCGCAGAGTTTTATGAGAAAGGCATGTACCACAGGCTTGGTGAATTCATTGACTAACTATGCCTCAAATACAAGATTAAGTAAATTAGTGCTACTACAGAAGAGAGTGGTGCAAATCATCGTTAGAGGTCCCCGTGTCTCTCATACGGGCCCATTATTTACCGAACTCCAGATTCTTAGGTTTTGCAACATTAATAAGCATCAGGTATGTCTTCCATCGCTTTGACCACAACTTCTTACCAAAGGTTTACCGGTGCTTTTCCAGGAGGGCTCCGACGTACATCCATATTATACTAGAAACTCTGGATCGTATCGTAGCGTACAGGCGCATTTCTAACTCGTAAATTTTGTATAAGATTTATCGGTCCCTTATTTTGCAACTCGCTTCCTCACAACACTAAACAGGCATCTAATTTACAAATATTTAAAAAATCTTCGATCATATTTAATCAATGAGAAGTAAACTAAACGTTCTGCTAAGCTTAGTAGTTAAGAGTTTACGATTTGATCTTATAGTGTTCCCTTTGCGAATGACACAGTACTGTTTAGTTATTTGTTCTAAGACACTTTAAGATGTCCGTTCTGTCCATATTTACTGCTTGGTAATTATTGTTATCCCTTCTGAGGCCCCTTCGCCTGCGTTCCAATGGTTTATTCAAATTTTGATTCCTGTGTCTACGTTTGCATGTATGTATATATATATATATATATATATATATATATATATATACTGTATATATAAATACAATATATATTGGCTTGAAAATGTTTCAAGAAATAAAATGATTGATTGATTGAATAGCTGAGTGACTGATTGAATGAGTGACTGATTGAATGAGTGTCTGATTGAGTAACTGACTTATAGAATAATTCTGACTCACTTATTGATTATATAACTGACTGACTAACTGACTGATTGACTATCTGACTGACTAACTGACTTGCTGGCTAAATAACTGACTGATAGAATAAATACTGACTCATTGATTGAATAACTGATTGATTTTGATTAATAACAGACTGCCTTAATGGATGAATGAATGGCTTAATAGACTGATCGATTTATTTGATAGGGCTGTTTTAAACAAACGCACAAACTCCCAACAAATTACCCTATGCTTAGACAGACGTCTAAGCATAGGGTAACACAGAAATAAGCAAACGGACAGAGACACAGAGACAGAGGTACATACATACAACGACATAGAAGAGAAGAGATCACACACCTATCGTGTTCTCCGCTCGAACGAGTGGAATAACCAGCAGCGAAGCTATGACGAAAATCCTCATAATGATCCAAGCGCTATGGATCAAGGGTGATCATGATCAAAGAACGACGGTGAATGACGCGCGATCATAGATCCTTGGTGATCAAGTAACATGGTCGTCGCTCTTCGCCGGTTGATCAGACTATTCGCTTTGACCACAATAAAATCTCGACCGTACTTGGAAGGGATTCAAAACAATACTGATAAAGTTTGTTTCTTTCTAGCTACATTGAACATAATTAGCCTTCGATCATCCTAGATCCTGTTTCTGGTTTCGTTTGCGGCGGCGTCGACTTCAAACGATGGGTGCGGCTAGTGTAACGAGTTCGAGCGAGTGGTGTTGGCGGACCTGGGAGCACGTGAGGATGACAAACGATCACCCCGTGGACGACCCTGTCGGGTCTGTTATCATATTTTTTGCCTAAGGCTAGACTTGAGTCATGGCAGAGCAGTAATAACAGGCTACGTCAAGGCCGTAGCCAGGATTTTGTTTCGGGGGTGTTTACTCGTTCTTGAACAAGCTGACAAGCAACCAAGTCAACCGTCTATAAAGGGTTTGGAAGAGCGCTGTGAGCTCTCCAAGCATTGTAGAGCTGCATCATCTAAGTTTACATGAGTGCTCTTAGTTCTTACACTGTATATGTTAGTAAATGCAATATTTATATTACACATTATTTAATTTCGGGGTGTTTAAACACCCAAAACCCCCTAAATACGGCCTGGGGCCACGTGCTATACATAGTCAAAAGAATCGCGGTATTGTTGTGTTATACTGACGATTATTTAGCCTCTATAATATTATTATGAATGTAAATGAACATGTCTTTCTACACCGCTGCCCGTTGGAATGGATGTCACGCCATTTCCCAGCTACGAGCTATCGTGGTGGTCTTTCAGATCATTTGTTATGATAGAATGTTAGGCCTAGTAGAAGCTTGACTGGGGAAAAGACTGCACATATATATTAAAGAATATACTTACTTACTTTAATTGTCTGTTTGAATTAATGAAGAAGAATATTATTACTGCATATACAAACTCGCACATATGTACATACAAATACGTGTACATAAAAAAAATTTAATTACCGATCCGGTACTATGCATTCACTTGCATGCATTTATCCGCTACAGTATGGTTGTTGCATTTATTGTTACAATACATCACAGATCGTATTGCATCACATGACTAAAATCACATTCGTTTGTTAATTCAAACTGACAAGTACCCAGTAAAATTTCATGATATAGTAGTGGCAGATGATAATAAGTTTAACAGGAGTCGAATTTAACTGTATGGCAGCCTGCAAGGCTCCCATCTGCCCTGCTGCCCATTTTGTGGTCGCCCCAGGAACCTTATGAGACTAGCGGGTATCGAGCCCACAATCTTCATATCTTCGTTCCATCATGTTAGCATTCAACCATCTTCCGCCCCATAGACACAGACAAGAGGACAGACAGACAGACAAATAGACAGACATACAGAAAGCCATATATATATATATACATGATAGTATGCATAGAGTTTGGCAGAATAAAATACAGATAGAAAGACCGATAAATGCACGGACCAACAAGGAGACAGACAGACAGAATTACAGACAGAGGGACAAGCAGCTAGACAGCCAGACAGCCTCATAGCCAGGGACACGTACAGTCGGCGCTCGTGAATAAGCTCAGTGCTCGTGAATCAGCTGGTGTTATGCGCTAAGATTTCGAATGGCTCTTTAGAAATTTGAAGTTTACGCTTTCGAGAGTTGCAGCTAGACTATGAACAGAAGACCAGATGCTCAAGATATCACAGATATTTTCAATCAACTTTAAACAAATCGTCAAAAATTTCAAACCGTTTATGAAACAATAAAGCTCAATAGACATTCTCTTACATTACGCGAATCACCCTAATATGTAAGTAAAATAATATCGTACACAATAGGGTATAATGGGGCAAAGGCGCGCACGGGGCAAGAACGTTCAATGAGAACAGGCCCTGAACAGCTCACACTAAGTCTATGCTACAGCGCATGCGTGATGACCTAGACACGATCATTGTTTCGACAGGAGATTGAAGCGGTTAGTCGTATTACTTCAAATCCACAAGGTAAACTTTGTTTTCATCGATTTTCGTAAAATATTTGTAAAATTTGAAAACGTGATTGTCCAATTTGCGTGCGCGCTAACGAGAAACGCTATGTAGATATGGATGAAGGCAAGATTAAATGATATTTCAGTAGGTAGACCCGAGTTCATATCTGTCCGTAATAAGTAGTAATGGCTGTCCTTACAGAAACGCCATTCATGGGGCAAAGGCGATCGGGGCAAGATCGTTCGCGCGCGTTTGCCCCATGTCTGGTGTACGATCTTGCCCCTTTCCATTGTTGATCCAGTAAACTGAAACTAAATTTAAACTTGGCAAAGTAATCTTAATGATGTTATTGTAATGTATTGATTGCAGGATAATATGTGACAATGGTCAGACATTGCAAGCGAAAAACAAACAGGATGGTCGGATGTACCGAAGACCTTCGACGAGCAGCTCGTGATATGATTGCTGGTGGTCGAAGCATTCGAAAAACAGCAGATGCTCCTCCTTTGCCAACAAATCCTGATGCTCAACCAGATATGACCACTGCAGATGCTCCTCCTTTGCCAACAAATCCTGATGCTCAACCAGATATGACCACTGCAGATGCTCCTCCTTTGCCAACAAATCCTGATGCTCAACCAGATATCACCACTGCAGATGCTCCTCCTTTGCCAACAAATCCTGATGCTCAACCAGATATGACCACTGCAGATGCTCCTCCTTTGCCAACAAATCCTGATGCTCAACCAGATATCACCACTGCAGCAGATGCTCCTCCTTTGCCAACAAATTCTGTTGCTCAACCAGATATGACCACTGCAGATGCTCCTCCTTTGCCAACAAATCCTGATGCTCAACCAGATATGACCACTGCAGATGCTCCTCCTTTGCCAACAAATCCTGATGCTCAACCAGATATCACCACTGCAGCAGATGCTCCTCCTTTGCCAACAAATTCTGTTGCTCAACCAGATATGACCACTGCAGATGCTCCTCCTTTGCCAACAAATCCTGATGCTCAACCAGATATCACCACTGCAGATGCTCCTCCTTTGCCAACAAATCCTGATGCTCAACCAGATATGACCACTGCAGATGCTCCTCCTTTGCCAACAAATCCTGATGCTCAACCAGATATGACCACTGCAGATGCTCCTCCTTTGCCAACAAATCCTGATGCTCAACCAGATATGACCACTGCAGATGCTTCTCCTTTGCCAACAAATCCTGATGTGTTTATTAGTACTCCAGGTCCAAGTAGGTTGACACAAGGTATAACTCCTGAAATGATACGACTTTTACCAAAAGCAACTACGAGACGAGCTGGCAATGGAAGAGCGCAGAAAGCTTCCTTAATAACTGCATCACCATTCAAACAGCAGCTCATTGAGAAAGAGAAACCAAAGATTGCCAAAAAAGTTGACAAGGCACTTGGGGAAAAGCCCAGCAATGGAAAGGAACGTGTCAAAAGTAACGTTAATAATACGGGTAAAAAGGTTTCTGTAGGGTTTGAAAGGGGCCGACGACCTGATTACAACACAGTGCCCAAACCTCCCAAGAAACTTGCGAAAAGGCGTCTGCAACTGGAAGGTGAAAGTGCCACAGAAACTGAGAAATCTGCCAAAGAAACATTGAAAAAAATGGTTAAAAAACAAAAAGAGTCAGAGGATATTTGTCCTGCTTGCGATGAGGTGTACGTTCACCCACCAACTGAAGACTGGATTGGTTGCAGTGGTCCATGCGGTAAATGGTGGCATGAAAAATGCACCGCATATGAAGGCGGTGTCTTTATTTGCGATTTCTGTTGACTTTGACAGAAACAATAACATTAACGGATTTGCCCCAAAACATTAACGAACTTGCCCCCATGGCGGGGCAAGATCGTCAATCACAGCACCTTCAGTTTCTTCAAAATTGTGAAGTGCTTCACTGTTTTTGGCCAGTAACAATTACTAATACATGTTCATCAAATAGCAATTATTGTTTACAGTAACTTTTTCCTTATGACTTTTATCAGACAAACCTTCCACATGCAAAAAATCAAAAACATAACGGTCTTGCCCCATTACACCCTATATAGGACTATACGGCACCGTTAAACGCACCATCTCAGATACCAGGAATATATCGACGATTCAGATGTAGCATGTATGTAACATGTATTTAATGTGTAGCATGTATGTAACATGTATTTAATGTGTAGCATGTAGGTAACATGTATTTAACATGTAACATGTATTTAATATATAACATGACATTGTGTGCAACATGTATTTAACACTTTAACGACGATAGTGTAGGCTAACTAAAAGTGAATGGGGAAACAATGCAGCTCGTCGTTTGAATGTTAACCCTCGGGCTACCAAGGGGGTGGTTACCACACCCCCTACGTTTTTATGCATAATTTTTTTTCATATGGAATATAATATTTTCATTATAGGTAGCTGTAGCAGGTTCATTTGCGCACATTTTGATATAAACAAAAAGTTATACGCGATATACCCGAGGTACCATGGGGAGGGGGATACCACCCCATTGGTTTTTCGACTATAGCGTATTCATTTTTCTTCCTGGAAGAGAAACAAATATACCATTCTGTAGAGGGAATGCAGGGCTACATTTGTTTGCTTACTTTTTTGTGTTTTGAAAACTGGAAGTGATAAAAATAAATTATAATACGCGTTATCTGTCTGAAAATGGCTGATGCAACATCACAAGGTAAACCGATATTTCTACATAAGCGTTTGTCGACAGCTACATATTTAGAACTTATATTAGCTGAAACAGATACTGAAAATGAAGTGAGAAGCCAGTTTACAGGAAGCATTCGCACAAAACAATGGGAGTAACTTGCAAAAATGCAAGGACCACTGACATAATTATATATAGTGACTGCCGTGAACAATAACGTAAAGTCTTGTTTCATGTTGCCTTTAGATTTCGCTACAACTAAACAGACTGTAGACTAGTTTGTAGGATATTGTTACAAATTATGTTTAAAATGTTCTTGGATACATAGATCAGTTTCAAAACACACATAATTTTGTATTTGTTTATCGAAAAAGTACAAAATGTACGCAATAATATAAAATATCGCTAACTATGGGGTTCCGTTGCTAAAAGTGATGTAATTTCGAGGTGCATTCACATAATGTACAACTATATATACCATTCTGTGCAGAAATGAATGCTGAATTCATCGCTCTATTACAAATTATGATATGTGAAACAAAAACACGAAATCCAGGGGGGTGGTTACCCCCCCTTGTTAGCCTGTGTTACAAAAAAACCTCGGTAGCCTGAGGGTTAAGGTGTAAGATGTATGTATAATGCATGGAACGTGTATTTAACATTCTATGTAACCATGTTTGCAAGATGTGTGCATGATGCATTTGCATTTTAACAGGGACAGTACATTGCATTGTTTCTCCTGACATTACACTGTAACGCTAAGCAGCATTGGATTACAGAGCATTACGTGGTTAAACACTCATCCCGTAATATCTCGCATACAATCGAAAGAGTGAGCTCCCTCAGAATCAACGTAGCTGTGAATATAATGGACCCGACGCATCGAGCTTCTGACAGGGATGTCCGACGCTCTAGAGTGACCATTAAGTATAGGAGGAGGTAGTCATGTGAGGATGAAGAAAGTATGGTCGAACCCTATAGCACATCGTGTTCAAATAGAGATTTTTTAGAAATATCATGCCTATGAGGGGGGGACACGCCTCAAATTATGTCGTGTTAAGAAGGACAATGTCTTCGTCCAAAATAATACACGAACTATTATAGCTATCGTGGTTTTTCTTGAAAGAAAACTATCTCTCTCTGTCTCTGTCTCTCTCTGTCTTTGTCTGTCTCTCTGTATCTCTCTCTCTCTGTCTGTCTTTATATATATATATATATATATATATATATATATATATATATATATATATATATATATATATATCTGTCTCTCTCTCTGTGTGTCTCTCTCTCTGTCTCTGTCTCTCTGTCTCTCTGAGCGTGTGTGTGTGTCAATTGCCTTTAAATGGTGTATTGCTTGTATACACGAATATAAATAGTCTACAGTTCAATGCGGCGTTACTATATACAACGGAGTGCGTAGAATTATTATAGGCTCAGTGTACAATCGGTGGGACTCCCTGTGTAGGAGTTTTTTTGACTGACCTTGTTAATCTAACTGCCTGAGTGACTGACTGGATCTACGTGAGCTGTTTTTCGTAACGAATGAGTTGGATATTCTTTTAATAGTATTAAACAAGTGTTTGTTATTGCCAAGCGACTCTGGTTAAACTTGTTTCGCTACGGGTGAGTTTTGTTACTTTTATTATTTTACTATGCACATAATTATAAGAGTAGAAAAGAACCAATAGTAAAAACAAAGTTTTTTTACTATATCCATCTACTATCCTATAATCCGTCATATTAAGCAGTTACCTCTACAAATATATAGCATTTTACAACATAGCGTCCGCTTAATCAAGCACCGCACCCGTTTCTGTTGCAGCCAATGGCAACGCTGGCCAATCACAACGTTGCGTGTGGGAAAAGGGGATTCCCCGATTCGAAAAGTTGAGTCCCCGATTCTATAAGCTAGCCTTTTTGGGAGAGCTGAAATTTTGATAGAATGAAGTGTGTGCGAGGGCGAGTCTGTCTGCCAAGTTTCACGACGATTGAATGATTGTAAGTGATCGAACTAGTCGTCGCAAGATTTGACAATTTAGCCTGTGGCTCAAGCAAGCAAGCAAGCAAGCAAGCAAGCAATCAATCAAGATTCCCGCAAGTTAAAGTAGATGGATAAAAATAGATACTGTTTTTATCATAAACTGGCATCCTGATAAATATTCTAACCTAACAACTTTTATAAATACAGTACAAACATGACATCAATATAATGAACACGTACAAGGATGCCTGTATACTGTCAACTATACGACCGTTAGAATAAGAGATACCTAGATAAAGAAACCTAACTATCTGCTTGCCTACACACTTAAATAAACACATCTAAACATAGGCCTATTATAAATGTATAGGTCTATAAATATACCCATGCTGTCACGCCCACACACCCAGGGGTGGACTGGGGAGTTCAAGCGGCCCGGGAAAAAACAAAAAGCGGCCCTAACTTCATGACTTTTATTTTCTTTGTGCATTTTTTCATGCATACCCGAGGGCCAGTGACCTCCAAAGTCATGGGTCACTTTACAAATTACATTATGCAATAACAAAAAACGATAAATCGCATATATAATTTATAATTATATATAAAATATTAAGAATGCGTCAACTCAAGTTATAAATCAATTTATTCGGACTCACTGTGATGGTATTATTGCTGTTTAATAATAATATTTCCAAGAAATTTCCATGATCGATTGTATCGTCGTTTAATGTATATGCAGCATCATTTTTTGACCGATAACTGAGACCACGTTTTCCAATCATTTTCAGAATCTCAATTACTCTTTCCAGCACTTGTCTCTTTTCTTGAACTTCTTGGTACCTTCGTTTACTTTGCTGAGAGAATAAAATGCTATCAATGTCTCTTCCACTTACAGACATTAAATGAGCTTCCACACACTTCTCGTGATATTTGCTGTTTTCATGTTCCTCTATTCTTTGATGCACATGTTTCCAGGAATTCATTCCCGTTGTGAATGAGTTCATATCGTCAGTCTTGCCATATGCTAAGCATACTGTGCAAAACAATGCTTTAGATTCTTTACAGTATGACACCCAATTCCTATTGATACCATTGCTTCTGAAAAATACCCGATACGCATTTGTAAATGGTAGATCAGTTTCACTCACACTAGGTTGTATTGGGTGAAATTTAAAAAACGATTGTAAAGTATTCTGTCGAGGACGTTTGAAATAGTAACTGGTGTTTTTATCATCGATAACTGAAGTTTCTGTCACTTCTTCTGAACTATCATTCTCGGCATTTAGATCTGCCACTGCCAGCGTTGTGTTGTCAGTTAACTCCGACGGCTCCGTAACATTTTCTAAATGTAAGGTGGGAATAAAGTTTGTTGGCACGACTGATTGGACCGAATGCTGATTGTTTTCATCGTTTCGATTTGTGTCGGGTTGTTTACTTGCAGAAGGTGTTTGTTGAGAGCTGGTGTCTTCAGTTTGAATTGGAGTGGCTTTAAATAAATCGACTAGATTTCGGCATTTAGCTCCATCTTTACCAAGAATCTTTAGTTTCTTATCTCTTACTTTCTCCGCACCACCTTTACATTTACGTTTCGGATTTATATCACTCATAACCGTAACATATCTTATTTAATTAATATTACTTATTACTAACTAACAAATTTAAAAGAAATTTTATCAAAACAAACTCAGTGGAAGACGCCGGAAGTAGAATGGAAGATGTAAATTCTTATCTAACATGGCGGCCGCTGGCTGTACGGAGCACTGTAGGTAAGTAAGTATGCATTGCTCTTTTTCAGTTAATTTACAAACCGGTTAACCGAAACTAAAAACCGGTTAACCGATGCCGCAATTTTTTGTAAAAAAACCTGTATCATCTGTACTAAATTGATTAAATTATTATATCACCGGTCCTGGCGGCCCACCGGGAATCTTCCCGGTGTCCCGGCGGCCCAGTCCACCCCTGCACACACCTACCTAATGACCTGTGCATGAATACACACTTGCGTATATAAACGTACATAAATATAATACATATAAACGCAAACACCCTCACTGAAATACCTTTGTTTCCAGAAAATATGTGCACAAATGTAAACGTGCACATTATATCAATGTATACGTATACATGCACACATACGACATAATTATACAAACAACCAATTGTATAATTATACGCACACAAAACCACGTACAATCAAACATACATAATTATAATCTGTATTGTGCGTAACGTATATCACTTTACACAAGGAAGAGGATTTTGGATTGAATTTTACTGGTTAGATTGTGGGTTGAATTTGGCTGGTTAGATTGTGTGTTGAATTTGACTGGCTAGCTTGTGTGTTGAATTTGACTGGATAGATAATTCTGAGAACTTAAATGGTTAAATAATAATAATAATAATCTTTCGTTAATTAATTCAAACTGACAAACCGCAGTATGATTACAAGTCACAGTATAAAAGGATGATCACAAGTTATTACAGGAGTCGAATTTAACTGTATGGCGCCATGCAAGGCGCCCATCTGTCCTACTGCTTATTTTTACCAGCGCTATCTGACGAATGAATGGGTATAGCGTGAAGCGATCGCGCGTCCTTGCTGATCTTCTGCGCCAGAGTTAACTATTGCCCTAAACTTCCGCCCCATTGAGGGTTGAATTTGACTGGTTAGATTGTGTGTTGAATTTGACTGGTTAGATTGTCGGTTGAATTTGACTGGATAGATTGTGGATTGAATTTGACTGGTTATATTGTGGGATCAGTTTAACTGGTTAATAGTTGAGCTCAGAGTAGAGGCCACTCGGTGGACGTTGCCTCTCCTCCTGCGGCTGCTCCTGATTCCCTGCCTCCCCATTACCCACAATGTCCGCATCAGTTCTCTCCGTGGAGCAGGTCGCTGCAGGTCGAGCGGGTTCTTCCTCGTTGACCCTGGTCAGCGTCCCGTGGAAGGGACAGTAGACCATCATCGTTCGGTGGTCGTAGGGCAGCAGACCGTAGGGCCCTGCTACACCTGAGTGTGATACGTGGTGGGATGAAGATGGGGTAGATGCGGAACAGGGTATGGCGTTCAGTCGCATCTGGAGGGTAGTTGCGTAGTCCCGCTCCAGGCAGTCGGCTGAGGGGCGCCTTTCGAGCCCTGGCGGCCATGGGACGACCACTGGCGCCCATGAGTCGATTGGCGCCCCCGGGGTGTTTGGGGCGCCCTCCGTTTGCGCCCATAAGTCGTAGACGGATGTAGGAGCTTCCAGGCAGTCGGCTGAGGGGCGACGTTCGAGCCCTGGCGGCTGGCTCTCCTCCTCTTCTCTGGCCACGCGCCGACTGTATCAGGAAGGAAAACGATTGAATTGTTGAAGGAAATGATGGATGGATGAATGGATAGATGGATGAATGGATAGATAGATGGATGGATAGATGGAAGGATAGATGGATGAGTGGATGGATGGATGGATGGATGGAAGGGATTTAAAGAATGAGCGGATGAATGGATGAATGATTGGATGAATGAATGGATCGAATATATGAATAGATAATTATTGTTAATCTTCGTTTATTATTTCAAACTGACACACCGGAGTACGATTACAATTCGTATTACGAACAGATGATCACAAGTTATTACAGGAGTCGACTTAACTGTTTGGCAGCCAAGCTAGGCACCCATCAGGTCCTGCTGTTCATTTTACCATCGCAATCTGGCGAATGAAAGGCCGAATCGGACTTTGATGGACGAATAGGTGAATGGCTGGATAAAATAATGTGAATAGTTGATCGGATGAATGAACATTTGAAAGAATTTGATAGGTGAATGATTGAATGGATAGATGACTGTTCGGATCGATAAATGGGCGATGAAATCGTCCAGTCGGTCAGTTTTAGTAAATGAAAGAGTACATAGAGCTTTACTAACCGGTAGAGAATGAATAGGCCACAGATGATGACCACAATGACAGTTGCAGAGATAGCAATGGTCAGAAGAATACCTGTATAGACAAACATAACAGAGACAGGAAGATACAAATGAAACGACCAACTGCACACCCAGGAGGAGCTACCAAAAAGGCGTCATATAAAATCACTTGTGGTTGGTTAGCTGGTTAGTAATTGTTTGTTAACCACACCTTCTCACAACAAGGTCGCCCTCCACCTTTTTAGAGGATTCGGACTGGCACTTCTTATAGCTTGCTGTATGGTTGGTTAGTTGCTGTTTACCGACACCCTCTCATAACAAAGTTGATTAGCGTTGATTAGTAGGCTTCGAATTGCCTCTGTGAGAGTACCCGGTAGTACATCAGCTTTTGCACTAAGCCGAGCTGATACTGGCGGAATTGCCATGTATTTAATTAAATACATATGGACAAGTACATACATATAAACGTACATAGGACATACAATAGCCTACATATACATATAAACAGAAACACCTTCGCTCATAAACCTTTGGTTTCCAGAAAATATGTGTGCAGATGTAAAACGAGCACATCATAATTATATTAATGTATACGCATACATGCACACATACGACATAATTATACAAACAAACTATTGTATAATGTGCACAGATACAGACGCACACAAACACACGTACAAGAAAACATACATATAATGTGTATTATGCGTAACGTATATCACTTTACATAAAGAACAGGATTGTGTGTTGAATTTGGCTGGCTAGCTTGTGTGTTGAATTTGACTGGTTAGATTGTGGGTTGAATTTGGCTGGTCAGATTGTGGGTTCAATTTTACTGGTTAGATTTTGGGTTGAATTTGATTGGTTAGACTGTGTATTGAATTTCACTGGTCAGATTGTGGGCTGAATTTGACTGGTTAAATAAAGATAATGATAATGATAATTATTCATTAAAGTTGACATGAACGCAGCATGTTAACAAGTCATAATTTGGATGGATGATCACAAGTTATTACAGGGGTGTCGAGTTTAACTGTATGGCAGCCATGCAAGGCGCCCATCACGTCCTACTGCTCACTTTACCAACGCCATCTGACGAATGAAAGGCTGAGTCGACCCTTCGGAAGGTATAGCGTGAAGAGATTCCGCATCCGTGCTGATCTTCTGTTCCTCGTGCCAGAGTGTTACCATTACCCTAAACCCCTCCTCATTGTGGGTTGAATATGACTGGTTAGTAGTTGAGCTCAGAGTAGAGTCCACTCGGTTGACGTTGCAGTGGTTGCCTCTCCTGCTGCTGCTGCTGCTGTTCCTGATTACCTGCCTCTCCATCACCCACAATGTCCGCATCAGTGCTCTCCGTGGAGCAAGTCGCAGCAGGCTGCAATGGTACCTCCTCATACCTGTGCTCCGACCTCAACCTTGGTCGAGCGGCGGGTTCTTCCACCCCGTTGACCCTGGTCAGCGTCCCGTGGAAGGGACAGTAGACCATCATCGTTCGGTGGTCGTAGGGCAGCAAACCGTAGGGCCCTGCCTGTACTGCTGCTGAGTGTGGTACGTGGTGGGATAATGAAGAGATTGATGGAGTAGATGCGGAACAGGGCATGGCGTTCAGTCGCATCTGGAGGGTAGTTGCGTAGTCCCGTTCCAGGCAGTCGGCTGAGGGGCGCCGTTCGAGCCCTGGCGGCCATGGAACGACCACTGGCGCCCATGAGTCTATTGGCGCCCCCGGAGTGTATGGGGCACCCTCCGTTGGCGCCCATGAGCCGTAGTCGGATGTAGGAACCGTTGTGGGCGCGTAGCGATACTCGCCGGAAGGTAGAGGCATCTGACTGTCCTCCTCTTCCCTGGCCACACGACGACTGAAATAGACAGGAAAAACGATAGAAAAAGTGAATGAATAGATGAATGAATGGATGGATGGATGAATGAATCGATAGATGGATGAGTGGATGGATGAATGGATATATTTATGAGCGGATGGATAGATGGATGATTGGATGGATGAATGAGAGGATTGATGGATGAATAGATAGATGGATGAGCGGATGGATGAATGGATGGATGTATGGATCGATGGATGGACAGATGGATGGGTAGATGGATGGATAGATGGATGAATGGATAGATGGACGGATGGATGGGTGCGTGGGTGGATGGATGGATGGATGGATGAACGGATCGATGAGTGTATGGATCTGTGGAGGGGATGGATGATTATGTGATTGAATTGTTTTATTGAATTTAAGAATGAATGTATTGATAAATAAATGTATCGATAGATGTATATTTTAGACTGATGAATATATGAATGGCTGGATGAATGTGAAAAGTTGATAAGATGAATGAATATTTCAAAGATAGATAGATGTATGATTGAATGGACGGATGAATGGTCGCGTGGATCAGTGAACAATTTAATCGATCACTGGGTCAGTTTTAGTCAATGAAAGAGAAGATCTTTACTAACCGGTAGAGAATGAAGAGACCACAGGTGATGACCAGTACAGCCACAATGACAGTTGCGGAGATAGCAATGGTCAGAAGAATACCTGTAGACAGACATAACAGAGACAGGAAGATACATACAAATGAAAAGACCAACAGCATACCCAGGAGGAGCTACAAAAATGGCTCCATATAAAGTCACTTGTGGTTGGTTAGCTGGTTAGTAGGCTAATTGTTTAACCACACCTTGTCACAACAAGGTCGCCCTCCACCTTTTTCGAGGATTCGGACTGGCACTACTTATACCTTGCTGTCTGGTTAGTTAGTTGCTGTTTAACGACCCTGTCATATCAAAATTGATAAGTGTCGCCATCCTCCTTTTTCCAGATATGGGACTGGCACTACTTATGTCTCACTGTTTGGTTGTTTTTTTACTGTTTAACGACACACTGTCACACAGGAGTTAATTATCATAGCCCTCCTCCTTCTTCCAGCCGTGGCACTGGCAGTGGCGTAAATCATGGGGGACAGAGGGGCTGTCCCCAAAGTTTTGACTTAAGCCCTTCTGTCACCCCAAAATCCGGCCTTCGTAGGTACTCTGTCCCCAAAGTTATGTATAGATTTTCGCCTCTGGGCACTGAGATCCTGAGTGGCCGAGTGGGTTGGTAGCCCGCCTCTGGTAGACTGGGCAAGTCCTTCACTCGCAATTGCTCATGCGCTTCGGCGTGAAACTCCGATTCAACGTCCGCGCAGTAGTCGGGAGCGCCTCTGAATGGGCAATCTGGTAGAGGCGCTATAACAAGTGTTCAAATACAATACAATACAATACTGGCACTACTGATATCTTGCTGTCTGGTTTGTTAGTTTCTGTTTATTATCGACAAACATAACATAACAAAGTTGATTAGTGTTGATTAGTAGGCTTGGGATTGGCTCTGTCAGAGTAGGGGCAGTACACCGGCTTTTGTACTAAGCGGAGCTGATACTAGCGGAATTGCCATGTATTTAATTAAATATTAACATGCGCTGTTTATCGTATGATAATGACGAATGCGCCCTCTAGTGAACGGATCCGTTTCTGAACACTGTACATCCTGTTTCTAAGGTCCGTCTTTCGTTGAACTGATTAGATCGGTTCATGACGCAATGCTGATCGTAAACTCCTAATTTTTAAAGTGATGCTCTAAAGCTAAGCTGAGAGCAGCAGCTTATTCACGAGTCAAGTTAGAGGAGCTGTTCTTATAATAATGTGCAGTGGAGATCCGAGTCCCGTTATAAGAGAAACCAAAATGAAATTGTAATTCAACTTAACAGGTATATAGCGCCTTGCAGGCACCTCCTAAGGTCCTGGGCCAAATGGAAGTAAAGGACCTCGCCTAGACCCTGGGTCAAAGGAAAGAAAATACCCCTAAGGCCCTGGGCCAATAAAAAGTAAAGGATCTGCCTAAGGCCCTGGGCCAAAGGAAAGTGAAAAATCTCGCTAAGGCCCTGGGCAAAGGAACGTAAAGGACCTCCCTAAGGCCCTGGGTCAAAGGAAAGTAAAGAACCTCCCTAAAGCTCTGGGTCAAAGGAAAGTAAAGGACCTCCCTAAAGCTCTGGGTCAAAGGAAAGTAAAGGACCTCCCTAAGGCCCTGTGACATAGGAAAGTAAAGAACCTCTCTGTGACCCATGTGCGAAAGTAAAGTAAAGAACCCCCTAAGGCCCAGTGCCAAAAGGAAAGTAAAGGACCTCCCAAAGGCCCTGGGCCAAAGGAAAGTAAAGAGCCTCTCTATGACCCATGTGCGAAAGTAAAGTAAAGGACCTCCTAAGGCCCTGGGCCAAAGGGAAGTAAAGGACCTCCCTAAGGCCCTGGGCCAAACGAAAGTGAAGAACCTCCCCAAGGCCGTGGAACAAAAGGAAAGTAAAGGACCTCCTAAGGCCGTGGGTCAGTGGAGGGTAAAGGGTCTCCCTAAGGCCCTAGGCCAAAGGAAAGTAAAAGAGGCGCAATTTTATCACTATTAGGCCAGTGGGCCGACAGTGGACGATTCCCAAGGGTCGTGTGCTCGGGGCCACTGCATCAAAGGACTTCCCTTTTCTTCTCAGCTTAGAGGAGCAGTCCCTTGAACTAGCCCTGAGAGGCATCCAGCGACTTTATTTCTTAGCCTCGGCATACGAGACCGAGTGATCAGTCCACTCCATCGCCGTCTGATCTTCCCACCGACGGTGTACGGTCAGTGTACCCATTATGGCTGAGTTGGCTAGGGGCGCAGATGGAGCACAAATAGGGGTCTGTATACCCGTACCCGTGGAGTTCACCCGTACAAGACCCGTACCCGCGGGTCGGGTACGGGTCGGGTAGACATTTGTCGGGTCGGGTACGGGTAGGAGCATTATGGGTACGTGTATACCCGGTTTTACCCCGTACCGAACTGAAGTTTTGACGTTACATGTAATTGTGAGTCTTACCTTCAAAGACTTATCATAATGGCGGTATCCAGTCTAAGTACCATATTCTTGTTTTGACCAATGTCCGTGCGCCTCAGTGAGCTTGACATTCATTTATAGATGCTCAATTTAAAGTTACAAAAATGTTTTGTTTCAATTAGCACAATCCATATCATCTCATCCGAGTTTCAGGTCCGACAATCGGGTCAGAGGTCGCTGACGCCGACCCTGGCAGCTCAGCAGCCGTGTTTTTTTAAGGTTGATGCAGTTACAGTAGTTGAGGCTAGGGATAGTTGAAACACCAAGTCTGTCACCCCTTTCCCTCTGAAAAATAAACTATTCAAATAGCGGTATTTTGTTCCAAACTCCCGTGTTATGGCTGGCTGAATAAAAGTTATTTTTATTATTATTTTTTAATCGCCCTAGGTAAGTGTAATCCTTCAGGCTCTAAGAAACTATCGGAAATGTTTTGTCGTTCTGGAGTTAAGGTCATCTTCACCGGTCAAGTGTGTAAACGTGAAACGAAAAGCTGAATCGTTGTGTGCAAATTGAAAGACGCCGAAAGAGGCATGCTGTCTCCTGCGGATCCCCCAAACAAGTTATTATTATTTTTTTATTATTATTATTATTATTATTATTATTATTATTATTATTATTATTGACACAAGTCTGGACATCATCAGCAAAAAGGTGGCCAGTCGCAGAACGGTTAGCAAAAAGAGAGGGAATATTAGCTGTGTATAAAATGAATAAGAGCAGGCCTAGAACAGAACCCTGAGGAACACCCAAAATAACAGGGACTCACTGAGTCCCTGGGGTCATCAGAGATGATCATTTGGGCGCGATCAGACAGGTAGGACCGAAGCCAAAGAAGAGGAGGACCCTTGAGTCCAAAGGAGGTCTCAAGCCGTTGTAGTAGAATTTCATGGTCGACCATGTCAAATCGTAATCGTAATCGTAATCTCCAAACTTCTAAAGCGCCACTCGAAAGCCAAGCGTAGGGCACCAGCTTATTCACGAGCGCTGCGTCTAATCAGAGGGTTGTCCAAAAGAGTAGTCCGAGGAGGTCCGAGTCCGGTTTCCAGGGGATCAGAGAGGGCACAGCAGATGTTAAGGCGGGTGTCTTTTAGGTCGAGGATTGGAAGGTACAGGATCAGGTGAGTCAGGATAAGAGTTCTTGAAAAGCAGAGACTTTAGTTTCGAGTGGAAAGCCTTGGGGGTGATGGATAGAG
Organism: Aporrectodea caliginosa; assembly: GCA_020284085.1. Classification (NCBI taxonomy): domain Eukaryota; kingdom Metazoa; phylum Annelida; class Clitellata; order Crassiclitellata; family Lumbricidae; genus Aporrectodea; species Aporrectodea caliginosa. The sequence continues at coordinate 113,728 of JACEVL010000499.1, read as the reverse complement.
GAGCCTGAGGCAGATGATGGTGGATGATTGGCGATGATGGTGGAGGAACCGAAAAAGTGCGGAATTCAGGAGGTAGATCGTTCCAGAGACGCGGCGCAGTGTTGGATATTGCTCGGTTGAGTCAGAACAGCTCACAAAGGCTGAGGAGTCGTCAAAGAGAGCCAAAAGAGTAAAATTTTTTGAGACTTGTCAACAGCTGAATATTATATCAGAAAGCAAAGAGAGTAGGGCTGAAATAGACAGCTATTAGATCAGAATAACTCACCACTGCCTGCGAAATCGGAGGATGTCTTGTACTTGTAACCTGCTGCCGTGGAGCAGTTGAACTCGTTGAGCGGCGTCGACCAGTTTCCAGCGTCCAGACATTGGATCGTCCAGGTCTTTGGTTCGGAGTCAGGGGAGCTGTCTTTGTTGCACTTGATAACCAGACGATCAGAGATTCTCTCGACGGACATCTGAGGCAGAGGACCAGGGTCCGCGCAGCCAACGACTACATCATCATCATCATCATCTTAATGATCATCGTCATCATCATCATCATCATCGTCATCATCATCATCATAATCATCATCATCATCGTCGTCGTCGTCGTCGTCATCGTCATCATCATCATCATCAGCGTCATTGTCATCAAAATCACGGACAACATAAGAGCATAAATAGGAGTGGAATTGAAGAAGGTGTGCCTAGGAGAATGAATACCAAGAATAACAGAAAAAGAACAGGAGTAGAAGTGAAGGAAAAGGAGGAGGAGGAAAAGGAAAAGGAAAGGTTGTCTCCCGGGGTCGAGGGCACATCCGGCGTAGAACATCATGGTCATTAGTAATGATCGCAGCGACAGTCTGTCATCAGCTGTTCTCGCTATTTCTGTCACAGTCGGAGCATCATGGGGTAGGAAGCCGGTATGTTTGACACTTCGCAGTAAGAAGGGGATTGTATAAGGGATAACACTCTTGCCTGAAGCGCTCACGGACCCGGTTCGATTCCCGTAAGGTAACGATGAGAGCCAGATATCAAGTCTGGTGTTGCCATGTTCCCTAGGTGGCAGCAAAAGTGCATTGAGCTTGCGACTTGGATTGCTGCAACTTTGTTGATTTATGTCTTCTGTAATTTGTGTTCTTGTGAATTGCTTAATCGTCATAACATGTACATGTACAGAGCAGTGCATTTGTCAGGCGCTTCATTAAAGAAAAGATATTATTATTATTATTTATTATTTATTATTTATTATTTATTATTTATTATTTATTATTATTGTTATTGTTATTGTTATTGTTATTATTATTATTATTGTTATTGTTATTGTTATTGTTATTGTTATTGTTATTGTTATTGTTATTGTTATTGTTATTGTTATTGTTATTGTTATTGTTATTGTTATTGTTATTGTTATTGTTATTGTTATTGTTATTGTTATTGTTATTGTTATTGTTATTATTATTATTATTATTATTATTATTATTATTATTATTATTATTATTATTATTATGCTGTTAAAAATATTAAAACGGAAGAGAGAAACCTACCTTCGTACTTGAGCAGGAACTGTTCGAGCGTTGGGCTGGCCGTCGTAGTCACCGCCACCTGGACGCTGTTGCTGTTCGATGTGTACACCACCCGGCCACCGTCCACTTGGCGCAGGTTGCCCAGGACTCCACCGCACACGGGCCGCGCACTCGCAGAACCCGCCCGCTCGTTGATCGTCGCGTAGACCTGGCACATGGGTCGACCCCCAAAGGCGTCGCCAAGGGCAGGGGTAGTCGTCTCAGGGTCTTGCCAGACCCCGAAGTCGTACAACGTCAGGCGAATAGTCTGACCTGACTTGACCTCGATTGACCAAGGACACGCGCTTGACCCAATTCGTGTTTCCACGGTAACGATGCGAGCTAGGTATCCATCTGTTGTTGCCATGTCAACGGGGTACTTGTTTCCGTCGCATTTCGACGAATCAGCGTTGCGAGGAGTTACGACTGTGAATGAATAGACATTCGAGTGAAAGGAGGAGTAGGTGAGTGGATGAGATGGATGAAGACGAATGGATGATGAAGATAATTATGAATTCATTCATTCATTCATTTCAAGAATTTATATGGCGCCCCTTCCAGAAGCCAACTCAGAGGCGCTCCAAGTCCAACCACGGTGATGCAAATAAGTCTTAAGGAGCCTGTAGATTGTAGAACGTATAGGTCAATCATAGTTAGGTAACAGGCGTATCTCCAGCGGAAACCCATTCCAGACAAAGCACCCACAGCTGAGAAGGCACGACGCTGACTGGTTGAGGTTCTAGAACGAGGGATCAAGAGCTCCCCGCTACAGGCAGAGCGAAGGGCTTTGGGAGCTAGCACATCAGATACAGGACAACAGAGCTCACGTAGATAGGCCGGAGCATAGCCGAGGAGGCAACGCCAAGCCAGCGCAGCGATTCTGTACTCGAAGCGCTGCGAGACAGGAAGCCAGCGTAGGGTGTCATGCATGTAAGTCGAAACGGAGGCAAACAGGGATTCTCCCATTTAGCTGGGCTGCAGAGCGAAGAACCCGGTCTAGTAGGGCTATCAATGAAAGAGGAAGACCAACCAGTATAGAGCAAGAGTAGTCCAAGCGGCTTGTGACAAAAGGTTGGACAAGGGTAGCTGCGGCATCCTGGGATAGAGAGAGAGAGATGACCCGTAGCTGACGAAGTTGGTAGTAACAGCCACGAGTACAGCCACGTGAATGGATAAACAGATGACTGGATAGATGGTTGAATAGATGAATGGATGAATAGATGACTGGATGAATTGATGAATTGATGAAGACGAATGGATGAATGGATGTATGGATGGTGGAACAGATGAATGGATAGATATATGAATGGATGAACTCATGAATTGATGAATTGAAAGATGAAGACGAACTGATGAATAGATGGATGGATGAATAGTGGAATGGATGAATAGATGAAAAGATGACTGGATAAATAGATGAATTGATGGAACGATAGGAAAGGATAACAGGTAAATGTCTGAATGGTTTAGTTTAGGAATGTTCTGATCACTGAATGAAACGGGAAGAATGAATGAATGAATCACTTAGTGTATTACTTAGCCGATCAGGAAGCGAATTGAACTCTGAATGATTGATTGGTTGATTGGCTGACTGACTGATTGAGTGATTTTTGTATTGCTTGCTTGTGGCTGACTGACTGACTTAGTATTTGACTATATTTGGTTGATTGACAGATTGATTAACTGACTGACTGATGGACTGAATGAATGAATGAATGAATGGATGATTCCTTGACTGACTTGCTGACTGGCTGGATGAATTGAACTGTCTGAGTGCTTGAATGAATGGCTAACTAAATGACTGAGTGACTGACTGACTAGTGAGTAGTGACTAAATGAGTGAATGACTGACTGTCTGAATGACTGTGTGAATGACTGACTGACTGATTGAATGAATGGCTGAGTGATTGAATGACTGAATGAATGAATGGCAGACTGAATGAATTAATGGCTGACTCACTGACTGACTGACTGAATGAATGAATGGCTGACTGACTGAATAAATGACTGATTAAGTGATCGAGAGATTCATTTACAACTATACTGGGTACACTGACCGTAAACTGTCGGTGAGAAGATGAGAGGGCGAGGGAGAGGACTGCCAACCCACCTTCCAAGTCTAAGAAAGTGAAGTCGCTAACACTTTTTACCCATGGGTGACCCATGGGCATGAAGCTTAAGGGTTAATGATAGGTTTAATCCGGTGCTGTTGATGCTATCGACTAAAACGAGCGGAACTCTTACCTCGTAAGCAGTGGTGACTGACCTCCAGGTAGGTCTTGAGGTCACCTGGACACCTATGGTTGGATTTGTCGAGGACTGAGTCCTGTTCCAGCTGGCACGACCGACGACCAGAGCATTTTCTCTCGAGGTAGAGGCGCACGTCGGCGGAACAGTTAAGATGACCGAAACCGGTGTTTTTGAGGCAACTGTCTGCGTTCATCCGACCGTATCGAGCGGAGTCGATGTAGAGGACACTGCCAATGCTGCAGCTAATTGTCTTCTTCTGGTTGTTGCAGACGTTGTTGGTTACTACAGTACAATATAAAACAACACAATACTACACTATGCGATATTGTGCGATACTATACCATATTATGCAATTATACAATACAAAATACGAATACTATGCCAAGAAATGCTATAAAGTGCAAAACACAAGTAGACTGTACTATACACTATTATACAATGCAATACAAACGCACTGACTAACAGAATTACTGACTGACTGGTTAAATAGTTGGCTGACTCATTGAATAACTGACTGACTGATTGAATAACTGACTGCTTAATTGAATAACTGACTGACTGACTGAATAACTGACTGACTGATTCAATAACTGACTGATTGATTGACTGACTGACTGACTGACTGACTGACTGACTGACTGACTGACTGACTGAACTGACTGACTGACTGACTGACTGACTGACTGCCTGGCAGTGCCTGTCTGACTGACTGAATGACTGATTAGCTGACCCACGGATTGGATAAATAAATTATTGAAAGAAATTATTATTTCAAGTCATTCTCTGCGCTTAACTCATAGAAGCGGGGTTGATGAAATTGATCCAGCTATTGCTAATCGCCATACAGATGTAATAGCCCCCCCCCCCAATTAGCTGGAATTGTTAACTGCTCATTGAATTCTGGAATTGTCTCCCAAGCTATAAAAAGATAGCAAACATTGACCTGCAAATGACCGGCGCATGTTTTTTTCCTTCCTGGCCTCTGAAAGTTTTATAACAAACAATGTCATGTACGACAGGCTCGGTAAATTCACTCACAGCTCACATATTCTTTTCCACTCCCAACACGGATCTCCGTCCGGCCACTGCCCTCTGATGCCGTTAATGACAAAATAGCTCAAGACTTCGAAAATAATGAATGTTCTATTGGTATATTTTTTGACTTGGCTAAGGCCTTTGATACCGTTAATCACAATATTCTCCTTGACAAATTAGCTTCGGTATCAGAAGCACGTAGCTTGATTGGTTCACAATTTATTTTGTAAATCGTTATCAATATCGCAAATTAGAGACATATGATATCCCGTGGATGCACAGTCCACTCATAATAAATGGATAATATTGACAGTACACTAACTCTATTGTTTGTTTTATCTTTATTGTAGTTTCTGTTTCTCTTAGTTTTTTCGATAATGTTGATGTTCAGAACTGATGATTTATTAGTATAATTTTACTATCGAAATGTTTGATATGTGTAATGCAAATTGGGTGATCTGGATAGCGGAACCATGTGTTTCTTAAGGTTTTACCCCTTTATGTCGCATATGTGACTGTACTGAAAATGTGATCCATTGCTAAATGATGATCAATAAAAATTAATATTCACTCTCAGTATGTTTCTTGTAACGGCACGCTGCCCGATTTGCGTTTTGTAAAGTATGGAGTCCCGCAGGGCTCTAATCTAGGACCCTCCTTTTTCTTCTTTATTAAACGATGTACCTAATTCATCCTCCATTTTGACGTTTATTTTGCTTGCGGACGACACAAACGCTTTCTATTCCCATACTTCGTATTTGTCTCAACGAAAATTGTTAATGCGGGACTTGAACTGGTTATAAATTATCTTTAAACCTGCATAAACCTATTTTATCCTATTTAAATCGCATAAAACGAAAGCTACCCTGTGACTCGATCGTGCTATCAATTAATGGGTTAGCTTTATCCCATGCAGTCGTTTCGACAAAGTTCCTCGGCGTAAACGTTGACCAGCATTTGACCTCGACTGACCACAGTATATTTATTTCGGCAAAAATAGCAAAAATGTTGGCATTCTGTCCAGGGCATGTGTTCCCATAATATATTTGTTCTCAACTTTATTACTCGTTAGTATACCCTTACTTCACATATTGCAATCTTGTATGGCCTCTAACTATGCCTGAAGATTAAGTAAATTAGTGTCGCTACAGAAGAGAGCGGTGCGAATAATTGCTAGAGCTCCCCAATTCCAGATTCTTTGGTTTTGTCAGATTAATAAACTTCAGGTATGTGATTTCTTAATTCTATCGCCTTGGCTACAACCTCCTACCGAACGTCTACCGGTGATTTTCCCAGCAGGGCTCCGACGTGCATCTATAGTATACTAGAAACTCTAGATGGTATCTTATCGTACCCTTACTTTCATTCTAACTCTCGTGGATTTTATATTAGATTTATGGGTCCCCCAATTTGGAACTCTCTACCTATCAACATTAAACCGGCACCTAATTTACAAATATTAAAAAAATGCTACGATCATATTTAATCAATGAGACTAAACGTTCTGTTGGGTTAAAATTGTCAGTAGTTCAGTTTAGTAGTTAAGAGACTTTGTATGATTTGCTGGAGCTTCTCGAACTTGTGAACTTATACTGTTCCCTTTCCGAGTTACACAGCAGTGTTTAATCTAGTCCCCTTGCTGGATGGGGAAATCGAGGTTCTGGGGGTACCCAAAGTTCACAAGTAGCGAGTGTTTTCCAAGAATTTTCTTAATAGAGGGATCGGGGGTAGTAACAAGAATTTCCCAAGAATTTTCGAGGGGGTAGTAACGAGAGTTTTCCACCAATAATTTTCGAGGGGAGGAGGTAGTAACGAGAGTTTTCCAAGGTTTCGTTCAAATTTTCCCAACGGCTCGATAAATCCTTCAGCAATTATCCCAAAATTTCATCAAATTTCATCTCTTTGATTTTTCTGGGGAAACTCAATCCTGGGGGGAGCTTTACCCCCCCCTTCAGAGATAAATCTAGATTAAACACTGGTTACACAGTTTAGTCATTTGTTCTAAGACACTTTAAGTTGTCCGTTCTGTACCTATTTTCTGTTTTCTGCTTGGTAATTGCATGGGGTCCCTGCTCTTAGCATGATTCCTATCTCTTCTGGAGCCCTTTGTTGCTTGCATGACAATTGTAATTTGTTTGTTACAATTTCCATTGCTGTGTCTAAGTTTATATATGTGTGTGTGTGTGTGTGTGTGTGTGTGTGTGTGTGTGTGTGTGTGTGTGTGTGTGTGTGTGTGTGTGTGTGTGTGTGTGTGTGTGTGTGTGTGCCCGTGTGTAAACTTAGATACGGCAAGGGTTTCAAAGGGTTCAATAAATAAAATGATTGATTGAGTAACTTTCTGATTAAGTAACTGACTGATAGAATAAATCTGACTGACTGATCGATTGAATAACTGACTGACTAACTGACTGATTTCATAACTCACTCACAGATTGAACAACTGATTGATTGACTGACTGTGTTTATAACTGACTGACTGACTCGCTGATTAAATAGCTGACTGACATTGAATAACTGATTGAATTACCGACTGATTGGTTGAATAACTGACTGACTGACTGTCTGCAGTGTCTGGCTAAGTGACTAGCTGATTGAATAACAGACTGATTGATTGACTAGACTGACTGATTGAATGATTGGCTGAATGATTGGCTTAAAAGACTGCTCGATTTATTGGATAGGGCCGTTTTAAAGACACGCACAAGCTCCCTACAAATTCGCAGACAGACTGGCGTTTAAGTATAGAGTAACACAAATAGAAGCCAACCGACACAAAAAACGAACAAGAAGTCAATAGATCACTCACCGATTGTGTTCTCCGCTCCAAAGAGTGGAATAACCAACAGCAAAGCTATGACGAAAATCCTCATAATGATCCTAGCGTTACGGATCGAGCTTGATCGTAATCGTATTCGTAATCCTTATATCCAAACTTCTAAAGCGCAACTCGAAAGCCAAGCGCAGGGCACCGGCTTATTTATGAGCTGCTCTGCGTCTAGTCAGAGGGGTTGTCCGAGGGAGGTCCGAGTCCGGTTTCCAGAGGATCAGAGAGGGCAGAGCAGATGCTATGGTGGGTGTCGTTTAGGTCGAGAACTGGAAGGTAGAGGTGAGTCGGGGTCAGAGTTCTTGAAGAGGTGAGACTTTAGTTTCCGGTAGAAAGCCTTGGGATGATGGATAGAGGAGCCTGAGGCAGATGATCGTGGACGATTGGTGATGATGGTGAAGGAACCGAAAAAATGCGGAATTCAGACAGCAGATCATTCCAGAGACGTGTAGTTGATCTACAACAGCCGATGACACACGGTTGTAGATCCTTGTCGATCAAGTAACGTGGTCGTCGCTTTTCGCCGGTTGTTGTACGATCAGAAAATAAAATTGTGAACGTTTGATCAAGACTTTTCGATCAGACCACTATCAACTTTTGACCGTATTAGATCCTTCAAAACATGACTGTTGATAAAGTTAGATCCATTCGATCAACGTGAACATAACTTGACTTCGATCATACTATATCCTATTCCTCGTTCCGTTTGCGGCTGACGTCGACTTCATTCGATGGGTGGGAGGGGGTAGTGTAAGGAGGTCACGCGAGGGGGAGCTGGTGGATCTGGGAGCAGGTGAGGGGGACAGGCGCTCACCCCATGTGCCATACTATCTCGTCTGTTACCTATCATTTTTGCCATAGACTTGTGTCTTAATAGAGCGGTAATAACAAGTCACGTGCTGCGCGTTATCAAAAGGATCGCGGTATAGTTGTGTTATTCTTAAGATTATTTAGCGCCTATCTATCAATTATGGGTGGACAAATTCTAACAATTTTAAATCGAATTTTTTAATCGAAATTAATCGCACGATTAAAATTTTTCATATCGCGATTAATTTTTAATCGTATGTCAAAA